>JAJEJO010004278.1:389765-401118 GCA_020662805.1 Glaucomys volans | reverse complement strand
TTCCTTTTAATATTTTAGTATTAATATCATTAGTTAGCATTTGCATTTGTTTGTTTTTCTTTCAAGGTAAATTTACAAATAATTCAATGCAGCGACCTTAAATATACACACAGGATTGAAGAAATGACATCAATCTTTGATTTCATGTCTTTACTTTTAGTTTTTAAAAATTCTTCATGAGTTCCATATGATTTTTTAAAAATGCATAATTTATTGAATAAATTTTCATTTTCATGTTTTCTGTCCTTTTGAGTCTATGCTAGAATGACTGCATAGCAACACTGTAAAACAGCTTATCATTCGGTTTCTGGTAAGTTTAAATCAAGTGTGACCATTGTTTGAATGAGATCCTTCTAGTTTTCTTGCTAAGCTGAGGAATATAATCAATAACTGCCATTAACGACTCCCTCCTGTATTCTAAAATCAGTGTAAAACAGACACATTGTTCATGACTATTAACCAAAAGCTGAAATAGGTCTCATAAATCTATGTAAATCTATGTAAGAGAAGACCATTGAAGAGGAGATTTTAAGGACTTAGTGAGTCAGTAGTCTTATTTTTTTTCCTCCTCTCTGTGTCTTATAAAGCATCATTTGAAATTAAATCACATATGTCAGGACAAAAAAATGTCATTTAAGGACACATTTAAAAGCTGAACAATTATCAAGTTTATAAGTAATATTCTGTATGACAGCTTTTTTAAAATTGCTGTTTGCAATGAAATATACATGGATAGTTTTACATTAAAAGTTAACCAAAACTTCACATGCACATACACAACCCCCACAACAACCTGCCTATACAATTTTATTTCATTTGTATTTCAGGTTGTATTCACAAACATCTCTGAAAAAATATATATAGTCTAAATTGTTTATGCTTTTTTTGGAAGATTTTTTAAAGTGCTCATTAAACAGTCCTGAGGTTTAGGAGAAACAGGTAACAAAAGCTCAATTTAAATTAAAATAAACAAAATGATATTTATACAGGAATATATACTCTTCAGTGTGAACTGTATTAAAATATTCCTAGATAAGTATATCCAACTTTCTTTATTTTCATTTCAACATAGTTTATATTCTCAAGGAATATTAATGGTGGTAAGACGAAAACACTTTTTCACAGGAAAAGATGTTGTAAGCATTTTGTGGAGGAAAATTATATTCATTCACCAGTGTTCAGGACTCACACCTAAAGAGAGATTATCTAAATTTCCAAATGACCATCAATTTTTTCAGATCTAAGATCCAGCGTTCACTACCTTCTGAATCCTTTTGTTGATCTCTCCTTCCTTTGTGGTCATCTTCTCCTATATGATGGCACTGAGACACTGTAATCCTAAACTTTATGCATTCAATCATATTTCTGTCTCTTTCTAAGGTCCTTTGAAATCTGAGGTATAAAGTATTGAAATGTTCATTTGCTAGAATTTCTAAATATCAAATGTTACTTAAAATCTTTAAATGAATAGGTGACAAATACAAGGATGAAAGAGTGTGTATATATATATATATATATATATGTGCATATATATATACTCGTTAGTGTATATGTATATTAAATCCTACCGCAGCTTTTGATCCCCATTATTATCACTAAATCAAAGTCATCTCCTGCCTAACTTGCTTTACAGATTATAAGAATTTTCCTACTCTACCTTAATCATTTTTCAGATAATAATCTGAATAGAGTGAAGGTTTTGAAGACAAAGTACGTGTGTAAAATAGAATCATTCTTGACACACTTAGAAGTGTTAATGCTCCAAAGATGTTTTCCTGTTTCTTCCCAACAAGGAACTACACCCTTACTCTGTATCACATCATCTTGTTCAAATGTCACAACCTGCATTTGACCTATTGCCTATATCTTGATTAGTTTACTGTCTACTTACCTGTAGACTGTAAATTTCATGAAAGATATTTACCTTTCTTAGGCAGCGTAGGCAATTCCATGAACATAAAGTATGACAGGTGCCAAATTTTCAGAACATTTTTGTTTATTTATGAATTATTCCCTTCTAGAACAGTATCTGGCACATTGTTGGAGCTCAATGAATATTTGTTGAAAGAATGAGAATATTTTTACATAGAACCTGGCATGTGGTACATAAGGAGAAATATTTGTTGAATTATAAATTATTTTGCTCATTAATGATTAGGTATATAAAGACAACTTTTCAAATTCAGTAAACAAATGTCATGAATGAACCATATCTTTCAATTATAGCACATTTTCAGCATGTCTTACATGCTTAACATACATGTGTTATGTTTTTATTCTGGCACATAGGTTTAACACAATTAAAACACATAATAAATTTCAGATGTCATTAATGATCAGAGATTTTCCAAATTTTAATAGCAGTTTTATATTTTATCAGTGAAATTACTTTTGTATAACTCTTTTTGAATCAGTGACTTTCTATTTAAGTTCACATTTTACAAGTAAGAGAAAAAATAAAACAGGATTTTTTAAATTGCTGAATTTTCCCAAGGAAGATGTAATTATATCCTTTAAAAATATACATTCAATTTGATAACAAAATTATGTACCCACACAGACCAATGATATTTAGACATTTAGTTGTTTTTGTTATATTTTGTTACATAGTCTGTAACACACAGCTATTGCTATTTTCTTCATGTCAACATTATTTAACCACCATTAAAGCAAAATGCAACATTTATGTAGGTGTTTGTGTTTAATTAACTAATTTTAAAAAATTAATTTCATATTTGAATATTTCTATATCAGAAGATTAAAAACTGCCACTATTTCCCATACTCCTGTTCTCAATGTTGATATATTATTGCTAATTGGTCAAGCAAGTAAAAAAAGTCTCATTCTTGACATTGAACCACATGTTCCCTTCTTAAAGCCAGCTCTAGTTTTACAAATCTGTGTTTCAAGAAAGATTAACAACCAATTCTATTTTTATTTCATGGAGGAATGCATTTTAAGCTATTATTCCATCTTAGCTCTCAAGTATTTGATAGATTCTCAGGGAAAAAACAGTTAATAATGTCTCTTGGATAAAATTAATATCCATCAAATGCATTGACTCAGCCCATTTCTTATTATTTTGAGATATTACCAAAAATTGCAATAAGAGGCAGAGAACAAACTGTTCTCCTATTGATACTCTGTAAAAAAGAAGCATGATTGACTGTAGTCACGGAGATTCAGACAATTGTGTGCAGACTGATTGGAGTGTTTTATACATTGACTCATAATGCTGATTTCATTTGCTGTCTTTGTACAGATTTTTAAGGTCTTTGGTGTTGCTGTTATCATTTTTGCCAAACCAGAAGGTAGGACACAAGAGAGCAATTATTAAATTAAAACTAATTGAGAATTGAATTTAATGTTAAATCTTCTTGTATTTAGACCATGTTTTAAAAGAAAGCACTAATAAATTTGCCATCAAACTTTATAAGTGATATTATGTAAACTGACAAATTTTAACTTTGGATATCAATGAATGGATAATTCAATCATCCATTATAAATCAATTGAATGGATAAAGAGACTGTAGTATATATACACAAAGGAATATTACTCAGCCATAAAAAAGAATATAATTATGGCATTTGCAGGTACATGGATGCAGTTGGAGAATATCATGCTAGGTGAGATAAGTCAATCCCCAAAAAACCAAAGGTTGAATTATCTCTCTGGTAAGTGCATGATGATATATAATGGGGGGTGGGAGGGAGGCAAGAATAGAGGAAAGATGGATTGTATAGAGGAAAAAGATGGGTGGGAAGTGGGTGGGGGAAGGAAAAATAACAGAATGAGACAAACATCATTACCCTATGTACATGTATGATTACGCAAATGGTATGACTCTACTTCGTGTGCAACCAGAGAAATGATAGTTGTATCCCATTTGTGTATAATGAATCAAGATAAATAAATAAATAAGCATGTTTTAGGAACAAATTTCACACAAATACTATAATTCTTAAATATTAATAAAGTCTATTCTTTAATTTTGAAATTAGAAGCAAACATTCAACATGATACTTTTTATTGGTAGAATCAATGTGTCTATTTCCTGTCCTGGATTAGAGTTTTGTTGTGCCACAAGGCAAAAATCTAAATTCCCAGGAACTTGACTTTTACATGCTTGGAGGGCAAATGTGTGTTTGTCATTTATGTTTCTGAGAAGAAGCCCTGTGCTATTTATTGTATGGTGTTCATCTTCTTAAGAGGGGTGGTGGTATGGCAAAGATAAGTTCCACAAGGAATGCAACAATGAAGCTACAGATAACACAGAAGAGTTGGCATTTAGTTTAGCACTATGTAGGAAGATAAGAGCCATCAATATCTATGAGGTATGTTAGACATAATGAAGGAACAAAAGTGAGCCAAAAACTCTTGCCATAGTCCAGGAGTCCAGGATAAGGCTCCACTTACAGCTCTACTAGAACCATCAGGTGATTGGCTGTATTTATCTGGTAGTGCAATATCAGGGCAAAAGGTTTTAAGTCACAGTTCTTTCTTTCGGTTCCAGAACAAAAAGAATAATGAACACAATGTAGAGTGTATGAAATTTCTTGAACAAAGGTTTGGGAATAGCCAACTAAGATACCAGCTGAAGGAAAATGAGGTCATAGCCAAACCTCACAGTGGGAGCTAAAGTGAAGCCAGTGGAGCCCATAATAACTCCTATGGTCCTTCTAAACTGAGTGATGTGTACTAGATATAGAATCCAAAGTTATCACCAGCAGACATTAATAGCACTAGTCTCAGGTTATCACTTTGGGAACCACAGGAAGCTGTAGACAGATCATTCAAAGACCCTGTTATTTATTTTTTTCCTGCACCACCATGCCCATTATTTTTTATGCCCTCCTCCACCACATGAATAAGCAGTGTCTTATGATGATAAACAGAAAGGAGGCCAGGATATTTGAGAGACAACATTTTAACAAGGAGATGCTAAACATACAGGATTAACTTATTACTTAAAAAAGAATTTAGCTATTTTTAATGCTAAATAATGGAAACTTTCAAATTAAATAGAAACATATAATATTTATATTTTTCTGAGTTTCTAAGTAGTAATATAAGCCAATATTTTAAGCTTACTGAAAGAAGGAAGAGTTTGAGTCACTAAATCCACAGTATTTGAGAAAGGAACAGGGGCATCTACAGTTCAGTGATGTAATAGAGCATGCTAGACCTGATGGTTGGGATAGCAGCATGGAGAACATAACACCAGTACATATTTTGGACGAGCAAAGGGGAAAATGTGTGTGTGGAAGCTCAAATACAGAGAAATAAAGAAAGGAAGCAGTCTTCTGGATTCATGCGTTTCCAAATTGAGAATGTAGAAGATATATCACTCAATGTAAGCAATAACCCTAACACTCATACTATTATTGTCTCCTTTCAGAGTTGTGCAGAAATAGGGTACAGAGGTTAAGTAAGTAACTCAAGGCCGTAGAGCTAAAATCTGAATAGGTAATTCAGCTCCAAGCACCATGTCTGAACCACCACATCACTGTTTTCCTTAGTCCAGATCTTCATTCAATTTTGTCAATGCAGTGGGAATTTTGTTATTGAGATAAGTATGGATATAATTTAAGAAAAAGATTTCTGAGAAAGTTGATGTGTAAAATATCTTTGGATTTGGTATATATGTAAACTACATAAAGATCAAAGTAAGTAATTAGCATATCCAGCCCCTCAAACATTTAACATTTCTTTGTAATTTAAACATTCCAGCACCTGTCTCTGGGCATTTTGGAATATACAATATATTGTTAACTGTAGCCACCTTATTGTACCACAGAATACTAGAACACTAGATCTTATTCTTCTTATCTGCTTGTAGCTTTGTATTCATTATTTACATGTTATTATGTATCAGCAAAATATTTATATATTAAGATAGGTTAAAATTTCGGGGAAAAGTTTATTTTTTTTTGAAATGGTTAAATATACCATATAACCCAGCCATTCAATTCCTAGGCATATATCCAAAAAGAAATGAATGGCTCTACAAGAATGACACTGATGGTACAGATATTCATTTCATGTCTGAAGTATTTAGACATAAAACAAAGATGATGAAAATAAGTAAATGAAATTTAGACATAAAAAGAGTCTCTGAACAAGTTGTAGTTTCCAGAACTAGCCTGAAATTATTTTCTATCCCCCAAGTTTGTACAATTCTAAACTCACATGAGATAATATGTCAGTGCTCCTTCGAAGAGACTGGAAGGGATTTTTTTAAATACCATGAAAGAATAGGTGTTTTCTGGGTTTCCTGTATAGCAGAAATCTAAGACAAGGACACTGACAAAAGTTAGGGACAGGACTGGGGATGCAGCTCAGTGACAGAGCCCTTGTCTAGCATGCTTGAGGCTGTGAGTTCAACCTGCTGCACCACAGAAGAAATTTAAAAAAATAAAAATAAAAAAAGGAATTGAGATAGTGAAAGTGTTTCACTCTTGGCAGTGGGGACATAGACAACTTGGTTTGCCAAACTTTATGACTATTTGAACAGCTTGCACCTGGAACAAAAACTGCACAGACACCAGCCTTCAGTGACATAAAGAAGGTCTCAGATAATGTTGGTGTCAACACTCATCATCTCAGCCCCCAGACTTCTAAAGTGATTTGAGGATTGAGATGTGATTAGAAAGACTATGAGAGACCCCGGTTGCATTAAGGTTGAAGAAAAAGGAGTGAGATAGAGGTAAGGAGTTAGGATCAAGTCAGGACCCAGGGACATGACAGGCTCTGATTCTTGAGGCCCAGGGGCCAAGGAAAGAATGCCTCGAATGTGTTATCAATGTTTCCTCCTCCGTAAGCATATTCTCCAGGTCCATATAAATGAGAGTGTAAGTGAGCACAAACTCTCCTTCTGTCTGGGTTCCCAGGGATTTTTTTATTCTTATGCTCACTCACACTCAACCTTTAGCAATTCATTAAAAATGGTGGCTGAAGTGTCTTGCCATTTTGTGTGCTGTTCCTATTTTTCTCTGATGTTCTGCCTACAAAAGGAAATCAGATACCCTGTCACATCTCTGCTTGGAGACACTTCTATTTCATTTGATTTTGGTGTGCTGCTGGACCTATGACCTCAGCTCTCTGATGGGTTCAATTAAAGTTTTGATTGTGAAGATTATTCAGTTTTAAAAAATTTTGGTACATTGGGAGTGCTGATCTTTCCATTTTTCTATATACTAACCATAAGGTGGAAGAATTTTCATATCACCTTTGACATTGAAATAACTATTTAATATATAATGAAGATCAAATTTGATTCTAGCCAAACATGGATAAAATATACATGTTTTTTGAGCAGATTGTTCCTTAAAATTTACTGTAGCGCTTTGGCAATTAAATATAGTCACTCAGATTTTCTCTGATTTTCAGAGACTCCCTCTATTTGATTCAAAATAGAGCAATTTATATAGCATTTTACTTATTTTCTTGGCATTTAAAACTATTAGTTCGTTTTTCACATGGAAATTTTTCAAAATATTAACAGAGGCTGAAGTGTATGCAGATAATCTTTAATAAATTCATGCAGACTCACTCTTCACCATTAACTACAAAGTTAAAATAGCTTTTGGTGAAAACAATCATTCTTTGAAGCAAGATTACATTTGAAAGCAATACATGCATGCAGCTGATAATTTTTCTGACTTACGTTGTTTGATGTCTATCTATCCATCTATTAGTTAGTAATTTGCTACTAAAAGCCAGCTCAGTCAGATACGTGCTTAGTGCTGGGATGCACTAGGGGTAGATAAAGGTGTCTCCTCCCTCTTGCAACTCTCTGTGAGCTCCTTCAATTATAACACTTGAGAGTCTTCACAGCTTGTTGTTCCACAGAACATTACTCTGGAAAAGAATAACTGTTTAACCTTTTACAAAAAATTTTCAGTGTTCATATGAAGTTAGAATGCTTTTTATTTTCTCCATCTTTGATATTAGTTGCATGTATTAGTTGGTCAAAACACAAAGGATCACTACAATTGTTTAACCTTTCTCACTCAGTGTTTTTATCAAAATTATTTGAGCAAGAATCATTTTTCAAAATATTATATCTACTTACATCTTAGTATGCAAAATACAAGTTTGGGGTACAATGATCTCTAACATAATGTTCATATGTGTTAATGCATTTTGAACTTCCACTCCTTTGTGAATCTGCATCAAATTTAAATTGCTTTTATTCTCTAGAATCTCCCTCTGCTGAAAGCAGAGCTCATCACTCTAATGATGTTCTTGAAGAACTATCATTTCCCTAATTAGTGACTATATCCTAGTAGAACTACCGAAACAAAAATCTTATTGTCCTTCTACATAGTGGATAGTTAACAATGCTCTTTCATCCATATCAGTTTAATGGCAAATTTATTTTAATAAATATTTCTAGATTGGTAAAGAAAAAGGAAGAAAATGTTGTGCATTTTGTAGTTTTATTATAAGCCAGCTGACATATTTAGCCCTTCTCGGGAGAATTATCAAGCAGCATGTTAAAAATCTTCTTGTGATTTAATCTTGGAATATGCTATAAAGAAATGACTTTGTGAGAAAAGCAGCACTGAACATCAAAACCTACATTTGAAAATGTCTACCCTCTTTCATTTTCTTTTAAGTGGAATATATGTTCTTTACTACTTTTTATTATCTGTGTGTATGGGATATTTACATAAAAATTAAATCTTGCCCAGAAGTTAATGAAACAGACCTTACCATTCTTCAGTTCTAGGTGCATAAATACCTATCTAATGAAGTTTATGCTGCGGCTCCCCAAAAAAGTTTTACATATATCACATAGCAAAACATATACATGACTAATTATATTAATGTCTTTTTATCACACAGCTTCGGAGCATGGTTGAGTTAGTTCATCTGTCTCAAGGTCTCATGAAGTTGACCAATGTGCTGGCCCCAGTTAGCTCAGGGTTTAATGATGAGATGATCCACGCTAATAGTGCTGACTGATGCAGGCTTTGAAAGATCCTTTTCCAAACCCATGAAAGTGGCTTATGCAGTCTTCAGGTTTCCCTGGCTTTTGAGGAGACATGTCAATTCCTCCCTCCTCACAGAACTGCTTTCAATGTGGTTTCCTATTCTTTCTGAGAGAGGTTATAGAAAGAGAAGGCAAGACTAAGGTCTATGAATGAAGCCACAATCTTTGTATAACCTGTTCTCAAAAGAAAGATCCCATTCCATTCATTAAAAGCAGATATCTATATCCAGCCCAGACCCAACAGAAGGGAAATACTCCATGTTAGGAATACCAAAAGGCAGAAGTAATTGCAGGCTACTTTTGAAGCTGTCTACCACACATATTTTCTCTATATATTTAGTGAAAAGACAATTGTACTTCAATTTTAGATTAATAATTTTTCTTTCTTATTTTTCTAAATAGATGAACTCTTATAATACAACAATATATATTTGTTTTCAGAACTTCAAATTCACAAGGAAAGAAAAGGTAAATGACTATAAGTAAAATCAAGTTATGAAATCAAATTCAAGACATCAACATATAAAATTTTATTTAACATGTAATGAGGGACCATTATTTAAGAAAATATTAAATTCTGTGCACGATACAAAGTAATGAAGAAACAGGCTATGATGTTCAATATGGGCTTAAATTCAGGCTCCTCTGCTTATTGTTTGTGTGGCTCAAACAAGTTTCCCATCTCTCAGGACTTTCTGAGAATAAACGGGTGTGAAGATAAAATAAAGTACATATGACCATATGTGTAAAGTTCTTAGCACAATGCTTAGCACATATAATTCCATGATAAATAGGAAAAATGATAATAGTGAACATAATGATCATATTTAACAATAATCTAACACTTGTCAGGAGCTGTTCTAGTGCTCTGTGACCCTGTATTAGTCAAGCAGCATAATGCACTGGGTTTATTCCATGGCCATGTTGTTTAATAGCTGGGTGATTGTAGGCAAGTTATTTGATTCTGTGGTTTAGATATTAGGTGTCCTCCAAAAGTTCATGTGTGGAAACAATGCAAGAAGGTTTAGAGGAGAAATAATCAAGTTATGAAATCTAATCAGGGAATTAATCCCTTGATGGCATTAAATGAGTGGAAACTAAATGTAGGTAGGGTGTGGCTGGAGGAGGTGGTTCACGGGTGTGTGCCTTTGGGGTGCATATTTTGTATTTGGCAATTGGAGTCTCTCTCTGAGGCCTGATCAGCAGATGAGCCATTTCCTTCCACCACACTTTTCTGCCATGATGTTCTGCCTCCCCTCTAGTACTGAGGGATAGGCCCTGTGGTCTATGTATGGAGACTTCTGAAGCCATGAGCCCTCAAATAAACTTTTCCTCCTCTATATTTCTTCTGCTCAGGTCTTTAGTAATAGCAGTGAAGAAGCTGAAATGTTTGACTTCCTCTATGACACAAATGAGGATAATAATCATGCTATAGAGTCAACTTTACAAAAGTTCATGGAACACTACCTGGTATATTCTAAATATTGATTGTTTTATGTAAAATATTATTTCAATATAATCATAAAATGAAGTAATCATGATATTTGACAAAAAAAATTATCATAAAAAGGTCAAAACCTAATCAGGGCTTCCACATATGAGAGAAAACATGTGACACTTGTATGAGTCTGCGCTTTTTGTTTGCATGATACTCAGGATTGAACACAGGAGGACTTTCCATTGAGCACACCCACAGTCCTTTTTATATTTCGTTTTGAGACAGTCTTGCTAAGTTGCCAAGGGTATCACTAAGTTGATGATGATGACCTCAGATTTGCAGTCCTCCTGACTCAGGCTACTGAGTCACTGGGATTATAGGCAGGCACCCCCATGCCTGTGTATGAGTCTGGCTTATTTTGTTTAACCTGATTATTTCCAATTGGATCCATTTTCTTGCATGTATATTAATCTCATTCTTTTTAATGGTCAAATAAAACTCCATTTTGCATATACACCACATTTTCTATATCTATCCATCTCTTGATGATCACTTAATGCTGATTCCATGGGTTTTGGGGAGTGAAACTGATCAAATTATGTTATATGTGTTTACTAATAAGCCACATGAACTATCTTCCAGCAATGAGAGTACCCACTCTACAAAACTGACACAAAGGTGTGAGGCTAGAATTATGAAGTGTCACAATCTGCTTAGCATTGGAAATTTATGAGTAGTGGAGATGAAACAAGGTTGAACTGCACAAAGGCCATATCAGTCACTGCAAAATTCTTCCAAACTTTATAGGTCATATATGCAAGAAGTTTGATAGAAGTTGTCTTGAATTGTAAAACAATTGATAGTTTTCATGAAATTATCACTAAATTGTAAAGATGAAGAAAAGCTTGATAGTT
>JAJEJO010004278.1:304511-389755 GCA_020662805.1 Glaucomys volans | reverse complement strand
CATGAAATTATCACTAAATTGTAAAGATGAAGAAAAGCTTGATAGTTTTCATGAAATTATCACTAAATTGTAAAGATGAAGAAAAGCTTTCTAGACTACCATTAATAAAAAATTTTAAAAAATTACTCATAATAGAGGAAAGATCAATAATTTTTCCATATGTTCATTAGAAAGTAATAATATATAATTATTGGCATTTGAGGTAAAGAATGTGGGCAAAAGTATTACAGATATAGAGCAAGTAGTTAATTGAAAATATTATGCTGTTTTTGAATTGTATCATCTTAAACTATTTATCAGTTTCTATTTTTTCTCATCTTAAATAAATTTTCATCTCGGTTCCTTAAAAAAAAAGGTTATAATATTTTAAAATGGAACAATGCTATATAGTTGAAATTACATTATTATTATTATTTGAGTGACTAGTCCAAAAAGGTTAGTTTGAATTCAGGAGTATTTTTAAATAAATTTCTAATTTATTAATAAAATGTATATAATAAAGTACAAATAACCTCTATCTGATATCTGTGGGGAGAATTAAGAATTAAGAAATGATATCTTGGGAAATATATGGAATTTCCTATAGGAAAATTTTCTTGACACAAACTACTGATTTCTTCTTACTATTTCTATACTGTGTTCAGGTTTCAGAATGTCATATAGTTGAAATCATACAGTATATAGCCTTTCCAAATCAGCATTTTAAGTTATTCATGTGGGATTAAAGTCCCTTTATGTCCTTTTGTGTATTGGCTGCTCATTTTTTTCATTTTGTGAATACAACACAGCATATTTCTAGATTCGCCTATTGAATGAAACATGGTGACATTTGTTATGGCAATAATGAATTAATCTATAAGTATTCATATGTGGGTTTTTGTATGAACATAAATTTTCTACTTTTTTGGGCAAATACCAAGGAGCACATTGCTGGATCATGTGGTAAAAGTATGTTTAGTTTTATAAGAAACTGCTAAACTACTTTCCCCAATAACAATGCCATTTTGCATTGCCACCGATGAATGAAAGTTCCCATTGCTCCATATCCTAGCAACAGATAAATGGAATTTTAATAAGCAGAATTCAGAAGTGTAGTCTAGTCAAAAAATACAACAAAGTTTGAATTTTTAAGATAGAAAGCCTTGGCATACTCTTCGCAGAAGGATAAAGCTATGAAGCATGACATTCTAACATTGTGCTTAGTGAGAGGAAACAGAATCAGATTTACCAGATGCAATTTTAGCAGATATTAGTCTTGCTGTCTGCCATCTAATCCCTCCTTCCTTTAATAGAGCACTTAATTTTCCATCTAAGGAAGCATCCTTTTTCAGACTATATTCATAAGGTGAAACTGGCCCATGTATCTCCTTGAGTTGAATTTAGTCTATGCAGAATATTGTATGTCCTAACATGGATCCTCAGAGCACATTGTGGGGAGCAGCAGCATCAGCATCTCCTGGGAATTTGTTAGAAATGAAAGTTCTCAGAACCCTGTAGCAACCTCCCAAATCAGAAACTATACCACTGAGGCCCAGAAATTTGTGCTTTTACAAGCCCCTGAGGTGATTTTGATGACTGATAAATTTGAAAATGAATGACTTAAAACATATATGAGACAGACATCATTACCCTATGTATATGTATGATTGCATGAATGGTATGAGTCTACATCATGCACAACCACAGAAATGAAAAGTTGTACCCCATTTGTGTATAATGAATCAAAATGCAATCTATAAAAAATTAAAAAACAAATAAATAATTTTTTAAAAATTAAACATTGTGATGATTCAAGTCATCATAGTTACTTTGAAAAGAGTATGCAAATTAGAAGCACATGGAGAACTTTTCAAACTAGAGTAACCATGGCTCCATTTGATTACAACTTAAGTGTTCAGAAGTGGGGCCTCAGCTTTCATGAATTCACTAGCTCTGAGGTGATTTTTAATATGTAGCAGCCTTGAAAATCATATGCCTAAGGAGCTAGATTTGAACTTTTAGTGTCAGATTCATGTGGAGGAGCATAAAACAAAACAATGAAGAGGAGACAGAGAAATTATAAAACATTGTAGAGAAAAATTCACCAATTATTCATAAGATAAATATTTTTGTTTCTGAAGAGTTTGGAACATTTTTTCATTTGTGTTTAACAAGTATCCTATACTACTTCAATAGGTGAAGATAATGGAATAGTAGTTTGCTATTTAAAAATGGAATGTGAAAGGTTAGATAACTTTAATCTCTAGCCATTTTACATGTAGATTTCTTAAAAAGGTAGAAATTTAGTGGTTGGGTATTAAAAATAAAGAACCGAAATGAAGGATTCACTGAACTGTCTGTTTAAATAACTCATGGTCTCTTTGAGCACACTTCGGGGTAATGTTTCATTGCAATATATTTATATAATATCTTCAACATTAACCCTTCTTTGGAGTTACTAGAGACGGAAGGCAGAATTTAGACTCAGTTTTAATGCTGTTATACATAATGTTCTCTGTGGTAGACAAGGGTGCTACCTAAAGAAGTCACAGAGGACAAAGGTAATGTTACATTCACAAATTTTAACTACAATCATGGAATAAGTGTTAAATGAAAATAGGGAAGGAGTTTTAGTAAAATCAATTATTCTTAGTTTTTTTTTTTCTACCACCACCATGGGAAAATTTCAAGAATATTTATGAATATAAATATTTCACTTTTTGCTTGTGTTTAATGCAATGAAAGACCTCAAGCATTTCAGTTAATCAGAAATGGATTCCTGATTACAACTAAAGTTCCCTCATCTAAATGAGGATGATAGTATTTTACCTGAAATTGAAATAGCATGTCAATCAGCTTTCCTTTGCTTGCTGATGATAAGTGTTGTGATTATTACTATTATTTCCTCTATTTCTGATAAATAATATGCACTATACAAGAAATTTTAAAACTTGGCATTAAAATGTCTAGTTTCCTAAGAGTTACTTGATGTGAAATAGTAAAACTCACAATCATTAGATTTTAGTAAATTTGCATATTTCTCATATTCGTTCACTGGAAAATTTATTAATAATTATAAACACAAAACATTAGTTCATACACTATATTATGATCTGAACTTCCAACTTAACTAAAATCCATATTAATCAATTAAAATCAGTACCTTTCACCTGAACCCTTGAATGTTACCACAATAAATATTTATACCTTTATTAAGTTAGGAAAATGTGCAAATTTTGAAATATGTTTTCTATAATGAACAGAATTATAAGAATATGCAAACCACATAACTATAAAAACATATTTCATATATTATGAAATAGGATGAGCAATATTATCTAATGTTAGGATGATTAAAAATTGATGGAATTTTTCTGAGTATTATTATCATGAATATATCATTTTCAAAATGCTTAAAGGTGAAGTAACATAATGATTTATTGTATGCTTTTATGTACTACTATGTGCTCATCAGAGCACTGTGTTTGCTTGTAACTGAATGTATTTCACCAATGAGAAAACATGATGCTTGCCTTTGTGTACCTTTTGACTTACTGGTGGATACAGGAATTTCTCAAAAAATATACAAATAATTGCATTTTCAGTAGTCTTAAGAATGAAAAAGTGATAAGAATGTGAAGTAGGAGAGAGGGTGTAACTGATGGACCTAACCAGATAGCATTCAGAATTTTTCAACTCAAAGGGAGACTTCAAGTTAGAGCTGGAGAATGAGTAGTACATAACCAGGTTAAAAGCTTTTTCAGGATAAAATATATTCCAGGAAAAGGGAACTTTACATACATCTCATGTGTGGGAGGATATATTCCAAGAAGCTAAACAAGCAAACTCGGGAGGTCATTTTTCATTATTTAGAGTTCCAGAAAAGCAATTCAGTGATTTAGACTAAAGAGGCAAGATAATAAAACAAAAATAACAGTTGGAGAAAGAAAGAAAAATAGAGAGATAAGAAAGGACCAAAGAGTGTTGAGAGCTACAGAATGCTTTGCATTATTTAACTATAGGAGTAGGAGTTCTCAGGAATGCATAATGAATCTGGAACTCACCTTGGTCAAACTGTCTTGGACTCACTCTAACTCCAGGGACACCCTCAACTTGATCCCTCACTTTATGTAAGGCATAAGAGTGAGGAAAACATATAGTGAGGTGAATAAATAGTAATTAGGAGCAGGACCACATGGGTCATGTTATTTCCATCTCATGGGGAAATCTGGGGAGGGAAAGGTTGAAAAATGTGAAATAGCAAAGAATGGCACCAGGAAAGGGGTTCTGACATACATATGAAGAGTGACCTTGATACTTGCTCTCACACTTGTTCAATTCAATGGAAACAAGTTACATTGGCACCAAGCCACCATGTTTCTCTTGTTGCTGTCTGAAAAGAAAGATTAGAAATAAGGGTTCACATTAAAAAAAAAAAGTTGTGGGTATTCATTTTGTGGTACATTGTGTAAAGACTGAGAGCACTCTAGGTGTGAGTGTTGAACATCCACCAGGAAGAGTCAATTAGGGAGATAACTCCAGATTGAGGAAGGATCTGGCTGTATTCCAGGAATAATAATAATAACATGAATACACTGTTGTTGGAATAAAGTGAGAACTAAGGAGGTTTAAGGAAGATAAGGCTGGAGAGAAAGGCAAAGGCAAGTTCATGACAAACCTTCTGTGTTCTTGACTTGGCATTATTTTAACTAAAATCGGCAAATAGTACAGATTTTAAAGAGGAGACAAACGTCAAATTTTCATTCTTCAGGTTAAACTGTGGCTATAGTGTATGTTTGGAAATGTATACGTGGATTCAGATAATTAACCATTGCAGAAAACAGGTGAGAAATTATGACTCTTTACACTATGGTGACCATGGCGTAGGTTAAAAGAAAGTGACAGGTTCAGAATAGATTTGGAAAATATGCTTGACAAGACTGAAGGGAGAAAAATGAGTATTGTATGATTTGTAGTTGTATAAATTAGAACAGCCCCTGACAAGAAAGAGGAGAGAAAAAAGATTGCTCTGTGATTTGTAATTGCATAAATCAAGGTGGGCAAAGTTTACTTGGGTAAAAATACAACGCAGGCTTTCAGGCTGACATGTTTATGTCTGTTCCTGGCAGGAGGGGATTCTGCTTCAGGTTGATAGAGGTTCTACCATCTGCAACACTTTGCTTCCTTGGTTGCTATCCCAGTGCAAGAAATTACTAGATTTCATGCTGTCTCTTGTACTTTACTTTGCCTAGAGTTGATACACATCTTGTTTGCCTGTGGCCCTTTGGTCAGAATCATTTTCATGACCTTGCTTGACATCAAAGTGGAAATGTGGGAGAATAGACAGAATGCTTATTTTGCACAAGATATGAAATATGATGCTCTAATTTTTTTCTTTGAGATACACTATAAAATTTCCAACAAAATTACAATTCACATTACCTTGTCTTTTGTTTTCAACCATTTGATTTTACAGTTTTCTGATAAAATTTATTTGACGATTTTAGAAATGATTGATTCCATAGTAACCCAAATCAATAAACATCAAATTGAAGTTAAAAAATAGGCCATTATCAGTTCCTAAAATTTAACATTTATTTCTAATACATTAGCAAATTGAGAGGGTGGAAAATCATAAAATGTTACCAAAATGTTTTTCTTGCATTTAAAGCATTAGAAATATTAATATTACATATTAGTAAAACTATTAAAATTATAAAACATATACCATCTATTTTAGTTCTCTAGGCATTAAAAAATGATAGTAAATTCCTGAAAATCATCTAGATCTTTGACTTGGTAGCAAATCTGTATGTGTTTTGTTTATTTGACACTTGAATGAATTTTGCACATTTTTCATAAATCAGTCAAATTCTTGATTCATTAGTCTATATTAAGACAAGTGAATAATAGAACAGAATCAGTCAGATGACTAGAAAAAAAGCAGCAAAGTTTTCTGAGTAAAACAACTGTTGGCGTTAATATTTCAACTTCATATTCAGTAATTATTTTGAGAAAAGGACATGGATGTTATTGTATAGTGTTGTATATTTTCCCCAAATCATTACAGATGTTAATTTAAAATACTATGAATGTTGATAAAAACATGATTGATGACATTTAAACTCATGATCAGATGGCATAAGAATAAAACCACAGATTATGGCTTTTACTGGTTTGTTTAAGAGTTGAAAAAAGTTCTTCCATTGTTTAGACATACAAAAACACAGGCAAGGATATTGCTAGCTTCAGCTCAAGGAATAGTTGGCGGTTGGGGTGGAAGAAAGAGTGAGAAGCACAAATAACAGGAGGCAATCGTGAGACTGAACTCATATTCAAATTCCTCCTGATGCATAAGTGCTGCCTCAGTGATCAAGACAAAGCAGGAAATTACCACACAAAAAAAGCCCTCAGTGCTGGTAGACATGGGGATAATTCATAATGCTGCTCAGAACATATCAAGGTGTTTGCTTTTACTTATTGGGTGAATGCATTTTCATTCCTCAGTCAGGAATTAGAACTTTCTTTTCTCAGGTATTCAGTTCAAATAGCATTTTTTTAAAAAGCACATCAATGATAAACACACACTCAGGCATCCAGCTAAAGAACACAGGGAGCCAGAACAGTTACAGAGCAGATAAATAGAAAAATCACTTCTTGGTAATGAGCAAACCCCTGAGTGGGGAAATTTCATGGCAATTGGGAGGGAAATGAAGACCCATAAACTATATAATCTTACCTTGGAAAATTATTAGGCAAGAATTATGTCTTATTGTTAATACAGTTTATGAGTCAAAATTGGCATCCCATAGTAGACATGGTTAGGATATTCTTGTCTATTAGAAAATGGTTACTAGAACTCAGACTAAGAAAGAGAAGGGACAGAGAGAAGGAGAAGGAGAGAGGAAAGATAGGGACAGAGGCAGAGGCATGCAGACGACAAAGGCAAATAACAGCACACAGAGAGTCATTTGCAATGATGATATAAATCCATATTCACTCCTGGCTGAAGTTCTTACTTCCCGTTTCTATTCTGAACATCAAAGTTGGTGACTTTTGTTGGAAGGAATGCTGTATAAGCATTCCTTATATATTACAGACTTAAGTAGCTTACTTCTACTAGGTTATTCCAATATAATTTTGCAGATTTAAGTACTAATTAAACAAATATGCTAGCAGTAGATATAATCTTTTATAAGGTGTTTAAGACAGATTCCCCATCTTTAAGGAAATAGTAATTGTATGGCAGAAGTAGATTCTTCATAGCTCACTATAACACATGCGTAAATATTCTTTCTTAAACCATACATATATTAGTTATACATAATACATACACATACATACATGTATACATACACACATGCATACATACATTATAAATACATTAATTGCTAAGTACTAATACAAGTGGAATTTAAATAAACAATTATTTACACTCGAAGAGGTAGTGTGTGTATGTCTTTACAAGTATTGTGTGCAAAGTTAATCCAAATTAAATAACATATTTAATGTGGAAACTGAAATATTAATGAGATTCAACTGGAGGTAAAGAAGGAAAGAAGTACTAAAGACAGGAAATAGACTGCTATGGAGTGTGGAGAAAGGATAGTAAGAGAATGCAAAAAGGAATGGAAGCAGTATCCTCTTGCCAGAATATAGGGTAGAAGAGGGTTGGGTGTGCTCAAGGTTTAGTTGAAAGTAGAGCATATTCCTAGGAAACCCTACTGACATACTTGGTATCAGAGGAAAGTAAATTTCCATGCAGGAGTAGTCAGTGTGAGCAAATTCAGCATGAAAATCAAAGAACATGAAATTAAAAAAAAAAAAAGAAAGAGTTTTTTTACTTGGCTATTAGGAGGTTACTAGAAATTCAAGCAGTGATAAAGTGGAAAGTAACTCATCAGGATATGAAGATATGAAAGCAGATACTTTTATAGAATGATGGCTATCATCTAATAGGCCCACACAGTTGAAAAATGTTAATTTAGAAGATTAAAATTAAGACATCATTTTCTTACTACCAAATCATATGTGTTTATTTTACTTTAAAAAAGCAAGCATAACAAATAACCCTCATTAATGTATCACAGACATTAAAGTCATTTAAGATTCCTCTCTAATATATCAGATTGTTAGTGTAAGGGTTATAGAATCCTGCAGGTACGTAACTCTCATATCTGTCGTTTCATTTGTTTTTATAAAATTGTGTCACTATAGCTTTCTGAAAGTTTTATTGGACTGACTCTTTGCCAAAAATATAGGAATGATCCTTCTTTGAGAAGTGGACTCTTACTGTTTTCCTGTTAGTTGGTATTTTTAAAATAAAACCCTATGTCTAGTAATATTATATTTTGAATGCCAAGGTACAATATGAACAGGAAGGATATTTCAAAATAGCTTAAAATAAATCAATGAAGGAAACAAGACATGTGTGTGACTGAAGCCAATTTGTTCGAAACTGAGAGGCACAAAACTGCTTCTACCAGCTCCCTACCTTGAGAGGCTCAGTGGATGCTCCCCGAACCATGCAACAGGCCCTGATCTAGCGCTACCTCCAAGAGCAAAGTGATATCTTATTTTGTTTTAGGCTTCTTGATTTTATCACATTTGCCATAAAAAGAATAGTGACTTGTAGAACAGCAACAACAAAAAAGTCAGAGGAAATATTCAACGAAGTGGGTAGAGGTTCATGGCATAGAGGAAAAGAAAGCAAACAAAAAAATGTGGCAGGTGAATTTATTCAGTAGATGGCATGTGACACACAGTGGGAAATTTCATCATCTAATTTCATACCTTTAATTCCCTTCTGGATCAGAGATTTCAGAATTTAATCATTGTCACAAAATTGTTTCTCCAAACATCTTTTTAATAGTGATTTTTAACACCATTTTCTCAGCTTTTTCTCAAGGGGAAAGTAAACAAACAGCTGGGCACCAATCCCTGAATGATTTATGCTTCAAACCAAAGAATTATTAAGTCATCACTCTGCCATCCTCAACTTTGATAATGCAAGCTAAGTGTTTTCAAACCTTGAAACTTCATCCACATCTTTTAATTTACAAAACTGCAAGTATTATGGGTTCATTTACTCTGACACAAGCTTTCACTTTTTAAAAATATAATTGTTTGTGTAAGTTAAAAAATTATCTTCAATTTTACCTTTGGATGAAGTTTTTTTTTCCCCCTCCACTGGGGATTCAAACGAGGGTCATTTTATCACTGAGCTACATCCCTAGCACTTTCTATTTTTTTTTTTTATTATGAAACAACTATTAAGTTGCAGAGAATGGCCCAAATCTTATGATACTCCTGCCTCAGCCTCCTGAGTCACTGGAATTACAGGCAGTCATCACAGGTGTAATGAAGGTTAGCATTCTCTTGTCTCTTTATTTTTTTCCCCACATAATTCCAAGAGTGCTGTCTCAAAAGAAAGGGTTATTTATTTATTTATTTATTTATTTATTATATTGGTAATTGAACCCAGGAGAGTTTTACCACTGAGCTACATCCCTAGTCCTTTTTATTTTGAGACAAGTTCTCACTATATTGCCCTGAGTGTTCCTAAATTGATGAGATTGCCCTCAAATATAGAATCTTCCTGCTCAGTTTCTTTAGTTACTGGGATTGCAGGTGTGGCCACTAGCCTAGCTAGAAAAGGATTTATCATGTTCCTCAAAACCATCACATGTTGATCTTAGTACTCTTCAGGAATACCCGCTAAATGATGAAGTAAGTCCAAAGATCATTCTAAGAGAACTGATGGTAAGAGTGTAGCGTGTGGTCGCCAGCATTGCTCCAAAATTCAAGAGGTGGCCGTCCTGGGTCTTATCCAACATTGCTCTCAGTAGCATTTTCTCATTAGAATTCTACAATATGAAATATTTAAACCACAAACTAAGAGTTATATTATATGCGATCACTTATGTTTAATAATCTGTGCCTCAGAAGCTTTGAAAATAAAAAAGTAAATGTATTTAAAATTAATCTAGAATGTGAATTTTCACAGAAAAGAAAAAAAAGAGTTTGTATTAAAATTGCCAAGACATTTTAATCAGAAAAAAATGATATTTTACTTAAAGTAAACTTACATATATTAGAAATTACTATGCCTCTCATTTGGGTACTATAATAGAATTTGACAGGGGATATGCATAGTACTATTCTACATGTTACTTCCCTGATAATAAATGTTATCCTGTCAAAATTATATACCCTTAACTTTCTAAATATAATGTGTGTCCAGTGAAGAGAATAAACTGTTTTTTTTTCCTCTTTTTTAAGAATTTCTTTGTTCAGCTGCCTTAACTAACCTTATATTTTGTTACTCAACTATAGCACAATGACAAATCCATTTTATATCTAATGGGAAACCTGGCAAGTAGAAAGATGCAGGTATAATCCACATTAAAGTGTTCTCTTAATTCTACCTTGGCCATGGTGCTTAAGATAGAAAACACTTCACTAATATTTTAAATGTCCCCTGGGATTCTGAAATTATCCACATAATTTAATGACTTACATTTCAATTTTATCTTTTAATTTTTGTTTTACATTACCAAGAGGGCCAAGGAAAATGGAGTATGCCTGTAATCCCAAAGACTAGAGAGGCTGAGGCAGGAGGATTGCGAGTTTGATGCCAGTCTCAGGAACTTAGTGAGACCCTGTCTCATTCATTTCTGGGGATGTGGTTGAGTGGCAAAGTGTCTCTGGGTTCAATTCCCAGTACAAAAAGAGAATAAAAGAAAAAAAGTGCCGAAGACATCAATATAATAACATGATACATTTTTACACTAAGTCTAAGATTTCTACCACTTCTGACCTTGCTGTTGTGTTGCAAATCCCTCTGATGAGAAAAATTTCTTCAGAAATTCGGTATGCATACAGTTACAAGAGACACAATCTTGATTACAGTAGTATGGAGAACTTAAGGCCAAATACCCTCTGTTCTGAGTCCCCTCAATTAACCTCCAGAAAAGTCACCAATGGACTTCCCATCACAGTCTACAAAATCACCAAATAATTGATTCACAACATGGCACTCAATTTTAATTAAATATTGATTTTTCCTTCTAGAAGAGAAATTTGGAAAGAGGACAGTTTCATATTGAGTAGTTATTAAATCTCTTAGGATTTACCTAGTAAACTAAGCACTAAATACCAATAAATTTTTATTTTATCTCCTAGAACAGTAGTTATAGTAGGATTTTCATGTAGTTTAGTTTCATTGAAATCTCCCCTTAATAAAGTTTTTGTAGATCATATTAATTATTTTTTATTTTTGCAGATTGAATTTTGATTCATTGTACACAAATAGGGTACATCTTTTTGTTCCCATGGTTGTTCACAATGTAGATTCATACCATTTGTGTAATCATACATGTACATAGGGTAATAGTATCTGTCTCATTCCACAATTTTTCATAACCCACTTCTCATTTCCCTGTACATAATCTAAAGTTCCTCCATTCTTCTCTCACCCCTCATGCCTTCACCTCCATTATATATCATCATCCACTTATCAGGGAAAAATATTCCGCCTTTGGTTTTTTTGGGCTTGGTTTATTTCACTTAGCCATCCATTTATTATTCCATCCATTTATCTGCAAATGCCATAGGAATAAAAAATTTTTATTCTTTATGGCTTAATAATATTCCATTGTGTATATATACCAAAGTGTCTTCATCCATTCATTTGTTGAAGGGCATCTAGGTTGGTTCCACAATCTAGCTATTGTGAATTGAGCTGCTATAAACATTGTGATTGCATGACAGTAGTATGTTTTTTTCTCAGCAAAGGATGCAATCAATAATGTGCAAAGAGAGCCTACAAAGTGGGAGAAAATCTTTTCTACACACACTTCAGATGGAGCACTTAATCTCCAAAATTATAAAGAACTTACAAAACTTTACACCAAAAATACAAAGAATGCAATCAATAATTGGGCTAAGGATTCATGCAGACACTTTACAGAGGAAGATATATAGATGATTAATAAATATAAGAAAAAGTGTTCAGCATCTCTAGTAATTAGAGAAAAGCAAATTAAAACAATTCTAATTTTGTTTAACTCTAATATTTCATCTTACTCCAATTAGAATGACTACTATCAAGAACACAAACAATGATAGATATTGGTGTGGATGTGGGGAAAAAGGCACACTTGTACATTGCTGGTGGAGTTGCAAATTGGTGCAACCACTTTGGAAAGCAGTGTGGAGAACCCTCAGAACACTTGGAATGGACCCACCTTTTGACCCAGTTATCTAACTCCTCAGTTTATACTCAAAGGACTTAAAAATTAGCATACTACAGTAACACAGCCACATCAATGTTTATAGCAGCTCATATTCATCACTGTGATGTAAAAAAAGATCATGTGAATGTACTCTCATATACCAGACAAATTTAATATTCATAAAAGATGTTTAAAATTGCCCTCTCATTACCAGAAAGGATATTATTATATTTGTGCTTCAAAGAATACATTAATAACTGTCATTAAAATAATACTAAACTGTATTATAATATTGATTTTTTTTCTATATTTAACACTACTTTATACCACTTCACATTCTTTACCTGAACTATAATGCTACTTATATATTTTTTAAATTTATTTTTTATTTCTTTATTTGTTCTATTTAGTAATACATGAAAGTTGAATGCATTTAGAGTCATTGTGCACAAATGGAGTACAATTTCTCATTTCTCTGGTTGTATACAATGTAGAGTCACATCATTCATGCAATCATATCTGTACATAGGGTAATAATGGCCATCTCATTCTACCATTGTTCATACCCACTGTCCCCTCCCCTCCTCTCATTCCTCTCTACCCCATTCAAGTTACTCCATTCTTCCCTTATTCCACTCCCTATCCCCCCCATTATGTATCAACATTCACTTATCAGAGAAAACATTTGGCCTTTGGTTTTTGGGGATTGGTTTATCTAGCTTAGCATGATATCCTCCAACACCATCCATTTATTTGTAAATGCCATAATTTTATTCTTTTATTTAAGACTGAATAATATTCCATTGTGTATATATACCACGGTTTCTTTACCCATTCATCTATTGAAGGGTTTTAGGTTGGGTCACAGTCTAGCTATTGTGAATTGAGCTGCTATAAACATTGAGGTGCTGTGTCATCATAGTATGCTGATTTTAAGTCCTTGGGTATGGTCAAGGAGTGGGATAGCCAGGTCAAATGGTGGTTCTATTCCAAATTTTCCAAGGAATCTCCATATCTCTTTCCAGAGTGGTTGCACCAATTTGCAATCTCACAAGCAATGTATGAGTGTAGCTTTTCCCCCACATCCTCGCCAACACCTATTGTTGCTTGTATTCTTGAAAACAGACATTCTAATTGGGGTGAGATGAAATCTTAGGGTAGTTTTGACTTTCATTTCTCTAATTACTAGAGACGTTGAACTTTTTTTAAATGTATTTTGATTGGTTATATATCCTCTTCTGTGAAGTGTCTGCTCATTTCCTTAGCCCATTTATTGATTGGGTTATTTGTACTTTTGGTGTTAAGGTTTTTCAGTTCTTTATAAATTCTGGAGATTAGTGCTGTATCTGAAGTGCATGTGGTAAAGATTTTCTCCTTCTTCATATCATTGATTGTTTCCTTTGCTGAGAAAAATCTTTTTAGTTCGAATCCATCCCTTTTATTGTTTCTTGATTTTATTTCTTATGCTTTAGGAGTCTTGTTAAGGAAGTCCGGTCCAAAGCCAACATGATTAAGCTTTGGGTCTACATTTTCTACAATTTTGTGCAGGGTCTCTGGTTTAATTCCTAGGTCCTTCATCTATTTTGAGCTGTGTTTTGTGCAGGGTCAGAGACAGGGGTTTAATTTCATTTTGCTGCATATGGATTTCCAGTTTTCGTAGCACCATTTCTTGAAGACACTATCTTTTCTCCACTGTACATTTTTGTCACCTTTCTCTAGTATGAAATAACTGTATTTATGTGGGATTGTCTCTGTGTCCTCTATTCTGTACCATTGGTCTACCTGTCTGGTTTGGTGCCAATACAATGCTGTTTTTGTTACTATTGCTCTGGAGCATTATTTTTTAACTTTTTATTTAACTTTATTGGTTCTTTTTAATTATACATGACAGTAGAACCCATTTTGATATAATTATACAGCAGGGAATATATATTTTTTTCACAATGTAGATTCACACGATTCATATAATCTTACATATACATAGGTTAATACTGTCTATCTTAGTCTACTATTTTTCCTTCCTCCACCCCTCCCGTCCCTTTTTCTTCTACACCATCCATACTTCCTCCATTTTTTTCTTATCCCCCTCATAACCGCCCCCCCCCCATTATGTATCAGCATCCACCGATCAGAGAAAACATTCGGCCTTTGGGTTTTTGGGCTTGGCTTATTTCACTTAGCATGATAGTCTCCAATTCTGGAGCATATTTTTAAGTCTGGCATTGTGATACATCCTGCTTCATTCTTCTACTCAGGATTGCTTTGGCTATTTGAGCTTTCTTATTCATCCAGATGAATTTCTCTATTTCTATGAGGAATGTCATTGAGATTTTAATTGGCATTGCATTGAATCTCTGTAGCATCTTTGGTAGTATGGCCATTTTGGCAATATTAATTCTGCCTATCCAAGAATGTGGGAGATCTTTCCATCTGCTAAAGTTTTTGTTAATTTCTTTCTTTTGTGTTCTGTAGTTTTCATTGTAGAAGCCTTTTATCTCTTTAATTAGATCAATTCCCAAATATTTTATTTTATTTTTTTGAGGCTATTGTGAATGGGGTAGTTTTCCTAATTTCTCTTTCAGAGGAATCATCACTTATGAATAGAAATGCATTAGATTTGAGTGCTGATTTTATATCCTGCTACTTTGTTGAATTCATTTATTAGTTCTAGAAGTATTCTGATAGAGTTTTTTGGATCCTCTAAATATAGATTTATATCATCAGCAAATAGCGATAATTTGTGTTCTTCTTTATTTATATTCCTTTAATTTCTTTCATTTAATTGTTTAGACTAAAGTTCGAAGGACTATGTTGAATAGCAGTGGTGAAAGAGGGCATCCCTTTCTTGTTCCAGTTTTTAGAGGAAATGCTTTCAATTTTCTCCTTTTATTTTATTTATTTATTTATTTATTTATTTATTGCTTTTTTTTTTAGAGTGGAAAATAAAGTTTTATTATGGAAAAGTAAAAACAGACTTCTCCCGGGTGGAAGAAGGGGACCCAAAGGTGGAATCCATGTGGTGAGTAAATCCTGTCCTTTTTATAAGTTTTACTCTCTTGTTCCCTTCCCCCCTCATTCTTCCTCTCTGTGTAGGCCCACTTTTGCAGGTGAGTGGCAAAAGGGGAAAAGCAGATGGGCAGGGGAAGGGCTGAAAGGATAGCAGGTAATGTCCCAGTGGGTGTTAATTAGCAACTCTTTGCCTATAGTTCTCAATAAGGGCAGGTAAATCTGGTTATCAATGGGCTCTGGAGATCTTTGATATTCCATTCCCCAGGGCAGCCTCCAACTTCCAGATGTAGGTGTTTTTCATGGCCTTCATTTTCTCAATTTGACCCGATTTCTTTTATTTCTGCACTAACTACCTAACCAGTTCTGACTACTTTCTCCCCCTTTGTTTAAGGACTCAACTGCTTGCTGTAAGGAGAGGGGACAATGACCGTTCTGGCTGCTTCGGAGCTGGAAGGGGGCGGAGTTGGGGGCAAGCAGTTTGGAGTTCCTTTTTCTTTTTAGAAATAGGGTTGATTGAGGGGTCCATGGTAAAAGTCTGGTTGAGAAGAAATAGGCTGGAGGGCCATCTGAGAAATGGGCGCTCTATAAGAGAAACAAGAAGTTATGAGTACCGGGATAAGATTGATGCAGCAGTAAATTCCACAGCATAGGAACACACCAGTGAGTATTATGGTGACAATAGAGACTAATAATGTTTTCCACAAGGAGGTACTAGAAAACCAGGAACTAAGAATTTGTCCCCACGATAAGTCTGGGGAGGACATGGCCTCTATCTGAGAGTGCAAATCTTTAGGGATGTCAATCACATTGCCAGAGTTGTCAGGGATGTAAACACAACATTCAGTTTTGATAATGGCACAAGTGCCACCTTGGGCGGCAGTGAGGACATCTAAAGCCATTCAATTTTGTAGGATAGCTTTCCTCATGAGTGCTACTTCTGTGTTCAACAGAGAAATACTTTCCTCAACATCATGGAGAGCAGGTTAAGTGTAATTATTTAGGGTCTCCACGTGCCACATTACGTCTTCTAAGCCAATTTGTGGATAAACATTGAAGCTAGATGATCATACCAATGGAAAACAGAACGTCCCCATCTATGTCTGAGATTGGGGAGATTTGCTGGCTGTTCTATAGCTGGGGTCCATCTCCCTTGCATCCAGGGGTACCCGATAGTACATCTTCCTATCCAGCCTGGTGGAAGCCAGGGCCATAAGTTCGTTCCACATATCCATTGCGTCCCATTTGGTGCTAGCCAGCTAATTTCAGGTCTAGAGAGCCAGTTAGTTCCAAACTAATCATTGGCTTGTAAAATTACAATTTGCTGGCATAGTGACTCAGGGGTCCATCCTAATTCTCGAGTACTATTAGGCCATTTGTCATAAGTATGATTACGTTGTTCCCAACAGATTGGGACTTTCTGGTTTAGATGCCCAATGGTGGGCGTAAGCCATAAATATCCATCCCAAACCTGATAATAACCATCCTTATATCTGTGACATGTGGATGGTAATGGTGGAGAGTTAGAAGTGGATGGGCCTGTATGTGACTTAACAGTGGTAGAAGTTTGAATGTTGGTTTCCTTTAAAGTGAAAACCTTTTTATGGCCTGGTTGTGATAGAGTTTCATTTATAGGCCATAAACTAACATTGGCACGAGTGGCAGTTTGTAAAGAGGGGTTTTCTTCCTTCTGTTCTAATATTAAGGACTGTAAATTTATCCAGTCACTTCCCTGTAAAGGGGACACCTACCAAGGTAGTCCCGAGGTGCTGGAAAGGGGTAATAGTCCACATATTCAGCAATTATCTTTCTGTAACCTGGTGGCATACTGTTGGGCCCAATTCAGAAAAGAGTTTGTTTCAGTGGATCTGTCTATAATAATAAAGAAAGACCAGAAGAAAAGTTTATGTATCACCATTGTCTCTGCAGAAGAGATATTTTAGATCTTCTATTGGAATGCAGGAATATCATTCCTCAGTTCCTTGGGAAGTTTCTTTGCAACTCGACTCAGGATGGCAGGTTTTAACTCAAGAGTGGTGGACCAGTTCTCCTGTCCCAGCACTTTTACTGCAGAGGGGGTAGATAAGACTACAGGAAAAGGTCCTTTCCAAATAGGGTCTAAATTTGGAGAATTTAAAGGTATGGTTTTGATCATAACTAGATCTCCAGGCTCATATAGAGGTGGAGAAATAATTGGCTTAGATACGGGATATTTGCAAATTTCAGTTTGAAATTTGGCCAACTTTGTGATATGAGCCACTAAATCTGCAGTTTCTTGATCTTTAAGGATATCATTCCTCAGGAATGGCCTCCCATATAAGAGCTCAAATGGGCTGAGCCCTAATTTTTTTGGAGTGTTCCTGATTCTGAGTAGTGCCAGGGGAAGCATTTTAGGCCATGGGTAGTGGGTTTCTTGAGTAAGTTTTCTTAGATGTCTCTTTAGGATGTCATTAGTCTTTTCTACCTTTCCTGAGGATTGAGGCCTCCATGCACAATGGAGATGGTATTTTATACCTAGGACTTTGGATACTCCCTAAGTGACAGCTTCCTTGAAAGCTGCTCCATTGTCACTTTGGAGGCTTTGGGGCAGCCCAAATCTGGGTATGATTTCCTGCAATAAAACTTTAACTACTTCTCCTGCTTGTTCAGTTGGAGAGGGAAAGGCCTCAGTCCACCCAGTAAAGGTATCTACCATAACCAATAAATATTGGAATCCATTGCTCTTAGACATGTGAGTAAAATCAAGTTGCCAGTCTTCTCCAGGGAATTGTCCTGTTCTTTGTAATCTTGGGGGCTTTTTGGCAGAGTTAAGTGGGTTATTTCTTTGGCATAGCTCACAGGCTTTGACTATTTGTTGGATTGTTTTCAGAATACACTTCCCTTCAAATATTTTTGAGTTAATCTGAGAGTGTTCTCTTCTCCCAGATGGAAAGATTGATGGAGGGTATGTAAAATCTTCCATTGGGAACTAGCAGGTAAATAAAGTTTGTTATTTTCCATTTGAATCCACCCAGAGGGTAGGAGATTACCTCCTTTAGATAAAGCCTGCTGTGTTTCCTCCTGTGTGTACTGAGGTCTTATCTCTGGGGGAGAGCCTGGGGCTAAGGTGGTTATTTGTTGTAAAGTTCCCTTAGCAGCCTCTTTGGCTTGTTGTTCTGCTCATCTATTGCCTTCTGCTATTTCATCCATTCCTTTTCGATGTCCTGGGCAGTGGATTACTGCTACCTCTTTGGGTAAATGGATGGCTTCTAGTAGTTTTAATATCTGTTCATAGTTTTTAATAGCTGTTCCCCCAGTTGTTTGAAATCCTCTTTCTTTCCAAATTGCTGCATGTGCATGCAGGATTAGGTAGGCGTATTTAGAGTCAGTATAAATATTAATTTTCTGTTGTTTCCCTAATTCAAGGGCTCTTGTTAAGGCTATCAATTCTGCAAGTTGTGCACTGGTACCTGGAGGCAAAGATTGTGCCTCCAAGGTGCCATATAGGGTCACCACAGCATATCCAGCTTTGCGTTGTCCTTGCTCCACAAAGGAACTTCCATCAGTAAACATGGTGAGGTCTGGATTAGAAAGGGGAAGGTTTTGAAGGTCTTCTCGGGCTGAGTAATTCATAGCTAGGACCTGTTGGCAGTTATGCTCAGGATTTTCCTCTAATGTTTCTGGGAGGAGAGTGGCTGGGTTTAAATTAGAGCAAGTCTTCATTTGAGTTATGGGTCCTTCCAGAAGTAAAGCCTGATATTTTAGAAGGCGACTATCTGAAAGCCATAGTCCTCCTTTTGTGTTTAAAATTCCTAAGAGATCATGGGAAGTGTAGACAATAAGGTCTCTTCCCAGGGTGATTTTAATTGCCTTAGGGATTAGTAGCGCTACAGCTGCAATTACTTGCAGACAGTGGGGCCATCCCGGAGATACCATGTCAAATTCTTTGCTGAGATAAGCTACTGGTTGTTGAGCAGGTCCATTCTTTTGTGTAATAACCCCTAAGGCTATTCCTCCTCTTTCAGTGACAAACAGGTTGAATTTTTCTTTAGTAGGTAAACTGAGAGCAAGGGCTTGAAGTAGGGCCTCTTTTAATGTCTTAAAGGCTTTAATAAGTTTTGGTTCCCTTATTGGGGTGGTTGTTGCTTGGTGTAAAGTTTCTTTAAGGAGACTGTAAAGAGGCTTAGCTAATTCCCCATACCCAGGAATCCAAAGCCTATGGCATCCAGTTATTCCTGGGAAGCATCTGAGTTGCTTCACTGTTTGGTGTAAAAGATATTGTCCTATGGGAGTAATTCTTTCCTGTCCTAGTTTTTGGGTTCCTTGAGATAGCTGTAATCCTAAATATTGAACCTGTTGTTGACATAATTGAGCTTTCTTTTTTGAGACTTTATAGCCCTGATTGGCTAAGAAGTTTAGGAGCTCTGTAGTAGCTTCCTGACATTCCTCCTGGGTGGAGGCACATAACAGGATGTCATCCACATATTGGAGAACAACTGCAGATGTTTTATCTCTAAATTTGGTTAAGTCCTTAGCCAGAGTTTGTCTGAATAGGTGAGGGCTATCTCTAAATCCTTGAGGTAAAACAGTCCAATTTAATTGGGATCCACTATTTGGTTCCTCAAAGGCAAACAGGTATTGAGATTGCGGGTCTAAAGGTATGCAAAAGAAGGCATCCTTTAAGTCTAGCACAGTAAACCAAGCAGCAATTGCTGGAATCTCAGATAACAAAGTATATGGATTAGGAACTACTGGGTGAAGGGGAACAACTTCTTCATTAATTATTCTGAGGTCTTGGACTAAACGCCATTCCCCATTTGGTTTTGGAATTCCCAAAACCGGCTATTGCATGGGCTGTTGCAGGGCACTAAAAGTTCTTGCTGCTTCAGGTTCTGGATGATCTTTAATAAGCCCTTTTTTGCTTCTGGGCGTAGCAGATATTGTCTCTATGTGGAAAGACAGAGGGATCCATTAGCACTATTTTAATTGGGATTGTGCTTTTAGCTCATCCAATTTTGCCTTCAGTGGCCCATACTTCAGGGTTTGCATCACATTCTAATAGAGGTAAACATAATGGTCCTAGTGGTCCCAAATTCATTTTAATGGAAGCCTGAAGTTTTGAAAGTAAGTCCCTTCCCAATAAAGGGGTAGGGCATTCTGGAACTATCAGGAATGCATGAGAAGACATCATCCCATCCCACTCACAACTCAGTGGGGGAGTGAACTTTCTGGTAAGAGGCCGTCCAGACACACCTTGCACCCTTACAGTATTAGAGGAAAGAGGTCCAGGATAAGAGGTGAGCACAGAAAAACTGGTGCCAGTATCTAGGAGGAAGTTGACCTTTTGGCTCCCTACGGAGAAGCATACCTGGGGCTCACACGTACTGATTGGAGTTACGGGAGCCATTAGAATTGACCCCGGGCCCCGTCAGGCCTGTGTGGAAGAGTCTGACCTCAAGGACCTACACCTCTGAGGACAGTCATTTTTCCAATGATTGCCTTGACAGTTAGGACAGGGCTCCGGAGGTGGCTGTTTGGCTCGTGGGCATTCCGATTTGAAATGTCCTCCTTCTCCGCAATGGAAACAAATCCCTCTTGTGGCCTGAGGTACATTCCATTTTCCTCCTTTTTCACCCAGGAAGCTATCTCCTCTTAGGGCCAAGACCAGCATTTCAGTTTTCTTTTTGTCTCTACGTTCTCTTTCCTTCTTTTCCTCTTGATCTCAATTATAAAAAACAGAAGTTGCAAGTCGGAGGATATCATCTATGGATTGATCAGTGCCATATGCCAATTTTTGTAATTTCCTCCGAATATCTGGGGCCAACTGAATAATAAATTTGTCCTTTAAAAGTAGTTGGCCCTCTGTGGATTCAGGATCCACGGTGGTGTGTTTTCTCATTGCCTCCCTGAGTTTCTCCATGAAAATAACTGGACTTTCCTGGGGACCTTGTATATTTCAGAGATCTTAGAATAATTAATAGGCTTTTGCTTGATTCTTTTAAGACCCTCAAGAACTAACATTTGGAAGTGTCTAATTTTCTAAGTATCTTGTTCATCATTTGAATCCCAGTCAGGATCACTTCTGGGAATTGCTTGTGCTCCTGATGGATAATTAGGTTTAGATCTAGTTTGAGCTCCTGGGGCATGAGCAAGGTGTAGGTAATCCCCAAATTGTTCAGCTGCTTTTAGGGTGGTTTCCTTCTCGTTAGAGGTTAAAGTCTGGTTAAGTAACAGTATAATATCTTTCCAGGTGAGGTCAAACACTTGGCATAGGTTTTGAAATACTTCAATATAGTTATCTGGGTCCTCTAAAAATTTCCCTAAGTCCATTTTTATCTGTCTTAGGTCTTGGAGGGAGAAAGGGGTGTATACTTTCACTGGTCCAACTTCTCCTCCTGGCATCTTCTGGAGAGGTAGTACATTTGATTTTGCCATTGGGGCAGATGGAGAAAGGCCAGGGTATGGAGGACAGGAGGCCTGCTGATGGACCTTAGCAGAAAATGGATTTTTGGATGGTCCCCATGATTCCTTTCCCTCAGTAGTTGATTCCTTCAGGTTTTCTTCCCTCCTCATGGTAGTTGCTATGGCTGAGTCTACTTTACATTGTTGGCATAATTTGGGGTTTTCCCTTAAGGAAAAGAAGGCCTGAATATAAGGTACCTCACTCCATTTTCCTTCCCTTTTGCACAATCTATCAAGCTGTAAAATGGTATTAAAATTCATACTTCCCTCTGGGGGCCAAGATTCTCCATCAGAGAGTTTGTATTGAGGCCAGGCCTGGCGGCAGAAGAAAATGAGGCACTTTTTCTTCAGTGTCTGTGGGTCAAATTTGTCCCAGTTTTTGAGTATGCAGGCTAGTGGTGAACCTGGCAATACTGTTGAGAGTGAAGCTCCCATCTAATGAAGAGAAAAAAAATAGACCTCAGGCACCCGCGCCAGAGACCAATTCTAGGGATGTCTCCCTAAGCTTGAGCTTCCTTCTGGTCCAGAAAAACCCGTCTCTCACTACCTGCTTTGCCAAAGTTATTTCTGGCTTCCTTTGGCAAAGTGCGTGGGTCTCTGCCCTATGCCGAAGACCCTGGAAAACCCAGAATTAAGAGTATGACTGAGTTCTCCCTGCCACTTCCTAATTAAAGGAAACCTACAATAAAATAAAAATTTCACATCTTTCTGCCTATTTTGTATGCCAAAGGAATCTCTGGAGGGAGAGGGGACACTTGCTGTTGTTAGGCATATAACACTTTCTCCTCTGAAGGACTTAAGGGAGGGGTTGATTTAAAATACTTTCTCCTTGCAGCTTAGAACCCATTGAGCACATTTAAGCACAGATTTTAGATAAAACTACTTAAGGCTAACCACGCAAACAAAGGTAACCTAAGCATTTTCTTACTAATTATCCCATATCTCTCTTGTGATCCTACAATTGGAATCCTCAATGTCTGACCAGCGAGTGAAGGGAAACATCCAGGAGGGAGTGGATGTGGCGGGAGTGTGATATGGCCCATACAGAGGCAAAGGTCATTGGCGCTTTCCCTCAGTGCCATTTGTCAACCGATCACCCTAGATACCCCTTAGGGCAGTCAGGAGAGGAGTCCGGAGAAGGAACCTTTGAGATTTCGCCTGAGAGTAGCCCGGGCCAGAGAATCTCGCAGTTGCTCCAACCCCTTTTTCCTTCTCCACACATTTGAGGTGGATCAGGACTAGGGACACTGTGTACTGGCGGCAATTGCTTTCCGGACCTGGATAGAAAAGTAGGAAACGGCTTCAGCAAAGCCCAACGTGCCTACTCTCATAGAGCAGGTGATTGGAACTTGCTTAGGCCGGGAAACCTCTCACCCGAGTCTTGAAGGATGGTGGCTGCACTAACTGCATTTAAGTAGCCGACGGGTGCCCATTTTACCCTCCAGAAAGAAAGAGACAGAAAGATGCACCTCAAACAGATGTGGGGTGTGTGGTGTGTGAAGAGGCTTACCTTAGTGTAGATCTTGGTGGGACCTCCAAATCTGTTACCCTTTGTAACTGGTGCCAAGTCCTGCTTCCTCAGGTGTTGAAGAATAATGCCGTAGAAGCAAACTGAGGCAAGTGCAGAGTGGAAAATAAAGTTTTATTAAAGAAAAGTAAAAGCAGACTTCTCCTGGGTGGAAGAAGGGGACCCAAAGGTGGAATTCAATTTTCTCCTTTTAGAATGATGTTTACCTTGGACTTAGCATAGATAGCCTTTACAATGTTGACTATGTTCCTACTAGCCATATTTTTTCCAGTGTTTTAAACATGAAGGAGTGCTGTATTTTGTCAGATGTTTTTTCTGCATCTATGAAAATGATCATATGATTCTTAACATTAAGTCTATCAATGTGAGGAATTACTTTATTGATTTCTGGATGTTGAAACAACCTTACATCCCTGGGCTGAACGCCACTTGATCATGGTGCACTATCTTTTAAATATGTTTAGTATGTGATTTGCCAGAATTTTGTTAAGAATTTTTGCACCTATGTTCATCAGGGATATTGGTCTGACATTTTCTTTCCTCGATGTGTCTTTGTCTGATTTTGGTGTCAAGGTGATACTAGCTTCATGGAATTAGTTTGAAAGGGTTCCCTCCTTTTCTATGGAATACTTTGAGGAGTATTGGCATTAGTTCTTCTTTGAAGGTCATGTAGAACTCAGCTGAGAATCCATCTGTTCCCAGGCTTCTCTTCATTGGTGAGCTTTTGATGGTATCTTCTAATTCATTGCTTGAAATTGATCTGTTTAAATTGTGTATGTCCTCCTGATTGGTTAGATTGGTTATTCAGATTGGTTAGATCATATGTCTCTAGAATTTTGTCTATGTTGTTGATATTTTCTATTTGTTGGAATATAGATTTTCAAAATAGTTTCAAATTATCTTTTGTATTTCAATAATGCCCATTGTGATATTTCCTTTCTTCATCATGAATTTTAGAAATTTAAGTTTTCTCTCTCCTCTTCATTAGTGTGGCTAAGGGTATATCAATTTTGTTTATTTTTCAAAGAATCAACTTTTCATTTTGTCAATATTTGTCAATATTTTGTTTCAATTTTCATTGATTTTATCTCTGATTTTAATTATTTCCTGTCTTCTACTACTTTTGGTGTTGTTCTACTCTTCTTCTAAGGCTTTGATATGTAACATTAAGTCATTTATTTGTTGACTTTTTATTCTTGTAATGCATGAGCTCAACACAATCTATGTATGTCAAACAAACCCTTCTCAATTTCAGAAATCAAAGAGACAACAACACAAGAATACTGGGCCACTTAAACACAACTCTCTCACCACTGGATAGATCTTCCAAACAAAAACTGAGCAAGGAAACTATAGAACTCAATAATACAATCAATAATTTAGATATAACAGATGTATATAGAATATTCCATCCATCAATGAGTGAATACACTTTCTTCTCAGCAGCATATGGATCTTTCTCTAAAATATACCATATGTTATGCCACAAAGCAACTCCAAACAAATACAAAAAGTTAGATATGCTACCCTGCATTTTATAAAATCATAATGGAATGTATTTAGAAATCATTGATAAAATAAAAAATAGAAGCTACTTCAACATCTGGAGACTAAATATGCTATTGAATGACCAATGGATAGTAGAAAACTTGAGGGAGGAGATAAAAAATTTCTTAGAGATAAATAAGAATAATGATACAACATATTAAAATCCCCGGGACACTGAAACAGTACTAAGAGGAAAATTCTGATTATTTCTAAATATTTTAATGTACACAGCTGATTATTTTCTTACTGTGTAAATTCTCAATTTTTCTTTTATAAAATATGGATTCTGAATAAAAGATTATTGAAGCAAATCCTAAAGTACTTTAGTCAGTCACCCTTTAAAATGAACTAGGCTGGTTATTTCTTTTGTTCATTCATTTAAATGAATGATTGTGCTTTGCCACAGATGAATAAATTAATAATGATCACTCAAGGCTTGGTAAGTACTGACAATACCAAATGTAATAATTTATGTGTGTGTTTGTACATTTGTTTCCTAACATGAACCATTTCATGTACTCATATTCTTGCATTCTTGAGTTAGAAAAAATAATGCTTTATTCTAAACATTAATTAAGAAATTAGATGCCCCCTTTTTCCCCAGTTGTGTTAACACTATTTAAAATTTAGTGTTTTATAATTTAAATATCAACCATTCGTATTTTTATCTAGTAAAAATATTCTGTAAGAATTTTGAACAGACACATACAAATATAATTTGAATAGTGGTATTCAAATAAATAAAACAACATATAATTTGAATAAAACTGAAGATTACAAATCCACATATTTAGGGGGCAAACAGAAATAAAAGAGTTAAATAAAATAAGTACATATTTTTACTACAAAGGCTAATGATAGGTTCATCTATCCTTACAAAATTTGCTATATATACATATGTGTGTAAGTATATATGAAATATACAGTCTTTGTATGGTGTTAAATTGCTGATTCCCTAATACAACAATATAAGTGGTGTTTGTGTTCATATGTTTGTGTATAAAAAACATATACATCATTTATATTTTAGAATTCATTTAAAGTGATTTTACTGATGTGTGCATATATATGTATATATATATATACACATACAAATTAAATGTCTACATACATTAAAGATGTATATATACATATATTGTCGTCTGTAATGGTCTTATTTTATTTCCATAGCAATCCAAGTTATATTTATTATAATAAGACTAGACAAATGTCATGAACATTAAAGAAACAGACAATGTTTTGTAAAAAAATGAAAACTTAGATTTAACATAGTAATTTCATAAAGGAAACCATTCATTTGAAGCTATTTTATAGACGGTTCTGGTAAAACTGATCTCAAAGTTAATAAGTCTTCACATTATTGTTTGAAAAAACCTTATCAATAGGGAGATATAACAGCTCTTTCTTGTATCTTATGTTGTGCCATTTGCTCTAAGGAACCCAGATGAAAATGACAGAGCTACTAACCATGAAATCTGCCTATTCCAGGGTCTCTCAGTATTTAAACTATTGCCATTTTTACCTGATAATTTGGTGTGACGTTGTTTTGTGCATTATAGGTCATTTATCACATTTAATAATATTTTTCTACTAAATACCAGTGTCACCCACCCCAACCTCCTTCCCACAGTTGTGATACCAAAAATGGCTTTAGTAACTCTCAGATGTCCCCTGGGGATGCAAAGTTGTCCCTGTAGAGAATCATACATCCAATTTGATCATTCTGTTTTCCAGATTCTAGGAGTGTAATGCAGAGATATTCAATGAGTTATTAAATTCCCATGGCTAATTAAAGATAGAATATTAAGGAAAGATGGCTGGTATTTCTTATCCATTTTCCTTTTCTCTATTTGGCGCAGCTGGCTGAAATAAATCTCCTATTCACCGTTAGTATTTATCCAAGGTTAATAAGATTTCTGTCCCTGTTTCCACTTTCTGCAGTTGGAAATTATATTTTTATTCTATGTAATATGTTCATGAGATATTAACAATCTGTCAAAGTCCTTATGTAAAACAAAATTGAGTATAATATTGTCCACTTAAGTAGTTTTCTGTGAGTAGAAATCCATCTGTATTTTTAAATAATTAATTTTATTATTTGAAGATGAGAATATTTGTGAAGTTCAATTGCATTAATTGCTTTATGGACACAGTAACAGCTTAAAGTCATTACAGCTCTGGGTTCATATCATGAATATATTAATTGTTGATTTGTCAGCAGTTGTAGTTTTCCACTTTCCTGCATAGTTATTCATTTTAAAATATGAGGAGATTAGTGTAAATGGGGCTCTGAAGTACTCAAGGAAATGACAACTACAGAATTAAAGGTCCGTGGCAGGCAAATACTGGTTCAGTCTTAATTTACTGATTTTTTTTTCTTTTTTAAATAAATTTAAACCCTGTCCATTCAAGAAAGAATCCCTATATTGAAAGAAAAGTATGTTCATTTCCTTACTGAAAATATAACTTAAATATGTCATTAATGTAAATTACCCCAGCCATTTTATCTTTAATATTCCTTCATAGGACTGTTCTTCTGACAAATTAGATAAATTAAGAGAAAATAATGCTAAAATAAAATGGACATGAGATTCTACTTTAAATATTTTAATCTTGATTTTCTTCCAGAGGGGTTGGGAAAATAGAGTGAAAAAAAATTGTAAGGCATTATGGCATAACAAAAACATTACTACATCCAGGTTAGAGACCTTGGAGTCAAATATCTTTTTGAATTATTTATGCAAATGTAATTAAAATTAAACTTGAACTTTTAAAATTGTAGCATGAGAAGCAGTAATAAAATTCTCTGGTTGTAATTATATTAAAATGTAGTATAGGAATGTAGCACTATCATTCAGTTAGTGTAACATTAATGCAACCTATTATTTTTTGGTACTGGGGATGGAAAAGGGACACTATACCACTTAGCTACATACCCAGTTTCTTTTCTCTTTATTCTTTTGTGTTTGTTTGTTTTTGAAATAAGGTCTCACTGAGTTGTTGAGAGTCTTACTAAGTTGTGGAGACTGGCCTCCAGCTTGCAATCCTGCCTCAGTATCCCTACAAACTGGAATTATTGTTGTGTGCCACTGTGCCCAGCAGTTATTATTATTACTGAATTATAAGTAGGGACTGGGGGTGTCACTAATTGGCAAAGCATTTGCTCACCATGCATAAGGCTCTGGGATCTATCCCCAGCATCAAAAAAAATTACATATATATACATATATATATGTGTATATACATATATAAAACATATATGTACATGTATGTATGTATGCATGTATATGTAAATTATAATTATATACCCCAATCTACATGGTAGAAGTAAATATTTTACACAATTACATCTTTGAAAAAGTATTGTCTGTAAAATATATATAATTATAAAATATATTATATGCTATTCTCTTTTGATTTGTTTCACATGAAATCTTGTTTAAATATGAGTCTTCCAGAGTACTTTCTTATTATATCCCAATTATGTAAAATCTTTCTGTTTGAATAAGCTGGTGAGATTTCTTTCTCACTTCAGAATCATGGTGGTATAAGCATGGTGATGAGAGAATGGGTGTATTTGTGAAAGGCAGGGGACTGTCATTTTAAGTCCATTTTTCAATTATAGAAACTGTCATTTAGCTCAGTAAGTTAAAAGTAAAAAGACCAGTTTCACATATTTCCATGGTTCAGGCTGATATGCAAAGAGAATACACATAACATGAGATTTTGGCTTTCAAAAGCTAATCTGCCTAAGTCAGTAAATAAGACTGAGGAGAATTTATAAATTCATTGGGCAAATTTAAAACTTAGCTACTATTTAATATATTCCCTGATAGTTACTATGGTGATGTCTTAATATGTAACTCCAGAAGTCTGAGATAACAGAAGGTATTTACTACAAATAAAATACCTTTACTTTACTTTTCCAACAAAATATTAATAAAGGATCGAATATTTACATAAAGTTTTTCAAATTTGAAATCTTTTGATAAGGTCATCAATGGGAAGCCTAATTCATAAAGGGCTTTGAAATAAAAGCATAGTGTATCATAATATATATTAAAATTTAATAGGTGAATATAATTTCTTTTTATTTGAATATTGAAATGAATGTGTTTAATAATAATATACCTAAATAATCCAAATCATAGTGTTCATGTGACCCATTTAAGAGCAACATTAAGAATTTCAAGAGCCTGTTATGAAGCAACATCTATGTTTCCTTCATTGGAACATTCTGGACTACACACACACACAAATAGCATTTCTTGATTGCATGGAAATGGAACAAATACGACTTAATATTTGTTTGAAAGGGTAAGTTTCATTTGGCTTATAAAACATTTGTTTTATACTACACTAAGGATCCCTTTCATGCCTTTACTCTATGTCACTTTATCAGTCACATATACTTAAAGCTCTTCTTGATCCTGTCCCAATTCACACTAACTTCTTATGTCACTCTATATTTAAATCAAGATGGGGTGGGGGAAGACAACGGTAAATGAAATATCACTGATTAGACTCACAGTGAAGTTGCAATGAAATCCCACATCAATTTACAATCCTTTTGATTAAGCCATTAATAATCCATATTAATTTCTAATTGTGCTGATAGGAAATTTGTTAAGAGACCATTATGAAAAATTCACTTTTTTAAGAGTTGAAACAAAGTACCAGAATTATTCATTGCAATTTAATAGGTTAAAATATATCAAATTATATTTAACCACAAAATTCATTATGTGACATTTTAATGCTTATAGTTTGAAATATTATAATATTAATATATTATTTGAAGTTCCAGATTACCTCAGGATAAAAATGGTGTCTAATATCTTTATCTATGAGAGATATGACACTCAAAATCTTAGGTTGAAGTATTTAAGACTATAAATGTATGGTTAAAGCATTAGTTATATTAATATAAAAGAGTAGCTATATATTATATATATATATATTATACAATGAATTCAAGGTTAAATTTGTACCCAATGATGTGTTATTTCCTCTTGGATAGATGTGCCTCATTTAGTCTTAAATTTTGGACAGAACTTTAACTCCTGTGTTCTGGGTGTTGAATAGTCCTTAAATGTCCCCCAAATATTTTTAACACTTGTCACCAGACTTGGTCTTCAGGGTGGTGTTATCAAGAGATGTTATGGATTTTTAAGAGGTAGATCCCATTCGTTGGAGGTCATTAGGAAATGGAAATACATACCCTTGAAGGAGATTGTGGGATCCTAGTCACTCTCTGTTTTTTGGCTTTTTTTAAAAAAATACATTTTTTAGATGTTGATAGACCTTTATGTTATTCATTTATTTGTATGTGGTGCTGAGAATCAAACCCAGTGCCTCACACATGCTAGGCAACCACTCTACCACTGAGCCACAACCCCAGCCCTGTGAGAGATTTGTTCTGCCACAGGCTCTCCACCATTTCTATCTGGGACCCTTAACAGAGGCCTACAGCCATGTGGCTATCTAGTGTTGGGCTGGAATCTCCAGAACCATGAAGCAACTTTTCTCTTTAAAAGGTTAATTGTGTCAGGAATTTCATGGTAATAAACAAATCTTTCTAACATAATAACATTCAAATAACATCACTGTGTAGGCTATTATTTGATCATTAGTAATTGCTTAAAATAATACAGTATAGGGACTATTGGTAAATTCTACCATTTTACTATTACTCTTAAAAATAATATTTACATTCACTATAGTAACTCTTATTAGTCTCTTTTTGACTGTGTGTGTGTGTGTGTGTGTGTGTGCGCGCGCGCGCACATTTTTCTAGAGATTGAACCCAGAGATCGTCTAGTAGCTGAGTACCTTCAGCCCTTTTTACTTGACTTTTATACAGGAACATTTTAAGTGGGCCAGGCTGGTCTTTAATTTTAAATCCTCCTACTTCAACCTCATGAGTTGATGGGAAAGATGAAAAGTGAATCATAGAATGCTCTGCTAAAACTTCAAAAGGGAGAAAAAAAATGTGAAAGACAAAAGTTTTTAAAAAGATCAAGGGCAAAAAAAATGACAATTGGTAAATATTAAAACGTCAATGATTTAATCAGAACAACTAAAAGATATTATTAGAGAAGTTATAAAAAAACAAGACCCCCATTACATGTTATGTTGCTTAATTCCCATTATATATTTGCACATATATAATTAAGTCCCATTATATATGTGCACATATGTGTGTGTGTGTGTGTGTGTGTGTGTTAGAAGAATGAACAGAATGAAGAAAGGTGTACTATGCCAAAACTAATCAAAGTCAATTGGGAATTAGGAGTGACTACATTCATTTCAGACAAAGCAGACTACAGAACAAGAAAAGTACAGAGCATTAACACATGTGAGGCAAAAATCTGCATATTTACAAGAAAAATAGATGAATCCACTATTAGAGATTTTATCTATCTCCTTTGCTGCAAACCGATTTATCAGGTATATAGTAAGTAAGGACATAGTTTCATTTAACAAACACCAAAATCAACTGGATATAACTGACATCTATAAACAATGACATTCAACAATAGAAGATTATTCATCTCTTTGAACTCACTTGAAGCAGTTTGTAAAAAAAGACCACATTCTGGACCATTAAAACCACTATAGCAAATTGAAAAGAATATAGATCATACATTGTTAACTCTTAGACCACAGTGGAATTAAACTAGAAATTAATAGCAGAATTATAATTTAAAAATTCCAAAATACTTCGAGAAAAAATCAAAACACTTTCATAAATAGCACATGATCAAAGAAGAAATTACAAATAAATGAAGTTTAAAAATATTTTTACTTAAGTGGTAATCAACATACAACCTATAAAAATTTCTGAGATGCTTTGAAAGCAGTACTTAGAGAAAAATTTATAGCATTAAATATATATATTTTCAAAAAATAACATTTAAAATCAATAATATATGATTATACTTTAGGCAACTGGAAAAAAGAGTTAAATTTATCATAGCAGGAAAAAATAGAAAATTAAAGCCAAAATCAAAGAAATTGAATAAAGGAAAATCAAGAGAAAATCAGAAAATCAAAATAGAACCAAAAGGTGGATCTTTGAAAAGATCAACAAGATCTATTACCTTCTTACCAAGATAACTAAGAAAACAAGAATAAAATATAGATTACTAATATAAGAAATAAAAGAAGGGACGTTACTGTAATTTCCTTGAAAATTAAAAGGTTGTTAAAGGAGTCAACATGAACAACTCCATGTCTGCCAAATTTAGAGCTCTTTGAAATAGATCAAGAAAGACACAATTTGCTGAAAATTATATGAGAGGTAACAAAAGTCTAAATAGGCATATATATATATGTGCATATATAGGCACATATACATGTTCATATATATAATACATATTATTAAATCAATATTTAAAAAAACGGAAACTACAAGACCAAAACAGAAACTACCAGACCAAAATAGCTAGATTAGTGAATTTAAACAGCTGTTGAAGGAAGAAATTATACCAGTGCTCTACAATCTTTCACAGAAGACAAAAACATGCTAACTCATTTTGTGAAATAAGTATTACTTCATATCCAAATTAGACAAATGGTGCAGAACAAAATCTCACATATACATAGGTACAAAAGTCCTCAGAAATTACCAAATTCAATCAAATAAAGAATAAAAACAATTAAACACCCCAGCTAAATGTGACTTACCACAAGTATGCAAAACTCTTATTAATGTTTAAAAATAATTTCATGTAATTCATCATATTAAGAGACTTATAAAGAAAATCACATGATCCTATGAATAGACAGAGAAAAAGCAGTTTAGAAAATCCAACACCAATTCATGATATGAATACTCTGTAAATTGTGAAAGAGGGAACTTTCTTCAAAAAATCTACAAAAGAACTTCTAAATATATCTAAAACTACTATCCCATTTAATGTGGAGAAACTAGAAGATTTCCTGAGAAGATCTGGAACAAGACAAGGATGTTCTCTCTCACTGCTGCTTTTTAACATTGTATTGCATGTTCTTGCCAATGTAATAAAACAAGAATAAGAAATAAAAGGTATACCCATTACAAAAAAATAAAACTGTGTTCTTTTTTTGTAAAGAACATGATTGTTTATGTAGAAAATCCAAAAGGATTATAAAAAGTGCATATAATTAATAAACGATTAATGCAAAGTTGCAGGATATAAGGTGAATATAAAAAATTTAATTTCTTTCCTCCCATAAGAAATTATCAATTGAAATTTACTTTAGTGTAATTCAATTTAAAATAGTAACAATTTTATTAGCACTTCAAACATGACATACTTACGTCTATATTTAACAAAATGTATACACATTCAATAGGAAGTAAACTACAAAAGATTGATGAAAGAAATCAAACTCCATAATGGAGAAATATTTCATGAACATGGGCAGGAAGGGTCAATATTGTCAAGTTACTTCTTCCCAACTTGGTGAAATCCCTGTCACAATGCCAGGAATGTATTTTATTGAAGTTGATAAACTGATATTAAATTTCTATGGGAAAGGAAAAGACCAAGATTAGCCATGTTAATACTGAAGGGAGAACAACATCAGAGGAATAATAGTATCAAAATTCAGGGTTAACTATTAAACTGCAATGATCAAAACAGTGCTTTATTGGTGAAAATAGAGACAAATTGGTCAATGGAATAGAAATGAGTGCCTAGAATTTGAACAATATTAGAACAGTCTTTGATAAAGGAGCAAAGATAGTCTTTTAAAAAACAGTTTTAGGGTAACTGGGCATCTACATGATAAAATGAATCCAGATATTTAATCCTTCACAAAAATTAGTAAGAAATGGTTTATAGACCAAAATGTAATTTTAAAGCATAAAATCCCTAGAAGAAAACATGAGAAAATTTAGTTGACCTTGGATATGACTTTTTAGATACAACATGAAAGATAGTATCTGTTATGGGCCAGCCTATACATGGGCAATGACCAATCAGACTCTATTTTACCCTGAGACTTCATGTCATGTAGGAAATGTATCTCCTGTGAGAACACCATGCCTCTGGAACCATCAACAGTTGTTTAGCATAGCATGATTGGCAACACAAAATGGCAATTCTTATATAGTATAAAATTGTTCTCATTTTGGTTCCTGTTTTTCTTGGACAATGTACCCTGTCAGAAAATGATTGTCTAGATGTTAGTAACCAACCTTTAACTTGTACCTAACTAAGATCATTTTGACACACTTCCCCTTCTCTTAAGATTTTAGATCTCATGATGTTAGGTTGTAGTTTTGAATCATAGTAACAGTCACTTATACTATATAAAACCTCCTGCAACCCTACACTTAGGGCTGTCCTCCCAATAGCCATTTTCAGGCATTGTGTGAGACAGTATCTGTAAGAAAGAATTTATAAACTGGAATTTTTAAAATTAAAACTTTTGATGTGAAAGATCTTGCAAAGAGAATGAGAAAACTGGAGGAAAATATTTGCAAACACACATGAAATAAGGACTTGGATCTAAAATGTACAAAACATGCTTAAAACTTAATAATGAGAAAATAATGAAATTTAAAAATGGGTTGAAAATATGAGGAAATACTTCACTACAGAAAATATACACGTGGAAAATAAAATATGAAACATTTTCATAAATAGATGAAAAACATTCATCATTATAACACATTAGGCAATTGCAAATTGAATTAACAATAAGATACCTCTATAAACATATGCAAATGGCCAAAATCTAATATGTTGACAATATCAAGTGCTGGTGAGGATGTAGAGGAATACAAACTCTCATTTATTGCTACTAGGAATGCAGAATGGTCCAACCACTTTGGAAAACTTGTAAGCAGTTTCTACCAACACTAACATACTCTTACAAAATACTTCAATAATTATACTCCTTGGTATTTACCTAAAAACCTGCACACCAATGACTTTAACAAATTTATTTATAATTACTGAACCCTGGACAACCCCAAAATGTCCTTAGGTAGGATCAAATAAACTTTAATATGTCAGGACAATGGGATATTCAGAGCTTTAAGAAAGGAGTTATCAATTCATGAAACAACATGGAGGAATTTTATGGTACCAGTTGTTGGATATTTGAAATTTTTAGCTTGAAATTAATGTGGAAATTGCCTTTTTTCTTGCTACAGAAAGTTGGAATATTGTACACTGATATTAACAGTCTGGCTAACTATTGAGGGAAAGTACCAAGAAACACAGAAAATACCAAATACTCAAAAAATACCAAAACACAGAAAATAAGTGCATCATGTAGCAAACTTTTTGAGTGGATATAAGTGAAACTTATTGAGTGGATAAGTGAAAGCAATGAAATTTTCAAAATGTGATCAATTATGAAGAAAAAAATAACTTTCAAATTCATATGGATCATCTGGCTTATTCTTTAAGCAATAGTTAATTAATCTGTGGAAGTAGATATTTCTAGAATCAAATGTTGATTAATCTGATAGTGTGGAAATTCCTGGCATTTTGTGAAAAATGAGGACACACATGATTCTTCAGGCTCCAAATAGTTTCCTTTATATTAAAGTTGTTACTACTGCCAGTACCAGAGATCATAAATCACCTAAAATGTTAACTATTGTCACTGTCTAGAACCTAATAGGCCATAATGTTAACCAAAATAAATGGCAAATGCAGAACATTTATTTTTCTTTGTCAGAAAATTTTTGGATAATTATTTATTTATTTAAATATTACACATAACCTTATCCTGCCAAACATATTTTCCATAAAGTTCTCTTAACTGCTTCACGTATTTTCTTGGAGATGAAGAATCAAACTTATTTGCGAATATATTATTGTCTAATTATTGAATTTCACACTGTAAATATAACCTTGGTACTTGTTATCTTTTAATGTTAAAAGATTCATAGTATTATTTAAATATTTTAATCAAAACAAAACTGAAGATGCATATATTGTTATCTAAATAAAGTAGTCCTTTAAGGTGGTATTCAAATCAAGAGCATTTTAAAGAAAATTCCTTAGATATAATGAATTTTCATAATATACTTTAAGAAAAAATCAACTCCCCTGTCAATTCCCTGATTAGCTGCATCCTGATAACTTAAGCCTTTTTACATTAGACAATTCAACAATTTACAGTACTTAGGACCCATTAGAGATTTTAAGTTTAATAATATTATTATCCTTGGATTAGTTCCATACTTATTAAAATGTGCACACTGGGATAATGATTGCTACATAGTGATGGAATCTGGCTCATTTAAGAACAAGTGAAAAGGCAGAACAAATGCTGTAAGTAGGAAATGTAACTTATTTGGAATGAAAGTAATTGCCACCTGTGATTTCTTGTTGAATTTTTAAAAAATTGCTTGAGTTTTATTGCTTATCATAAATTTTACATACAAATGCATGTAAGGTCCTAAAAAATAACAACACAGGTTTCACAGATAACCCTAGAATATTATACTTTTCACTGGTATTAATGGTGAAGTAGATTCCATCAAACTGATGCACAAAAAGTAGTGAATGGGAATCTGATATTTCAATAAATTTGAAATCTACAAATACCTATTGGATAACTGAGGGAGTAGTATTCCCATAGAGCAAAGGAATCAGCACCTCAAATGAAAATTTTACTTTTCAATATAAAATATAGAAATTGTTTTGAAATTCTAATCTATGGGTATTTGAAAATAGTTTATTTCCATTTTCATTAATAAAGCATTTTTAATTCAAGCATTTTGATATCTCAATATACATATAACACTTTTTCAGTAAGGTGCTATCTCTGTGTTCTTCTAATGTAATACATTTCAAAACCTTTTTGGCATTGAGATATTAAAATAGTCTTTTCTGTTTTTAAGATACTATTCTACCTTAAAACTTCAATATTGTGTTTCATTAGAGATTCTATTTATTTTTCACTTAAGTTGCAGCTTCTATTGTTTGGTTTTTGATTTACACATGTATTTCATTGCTCCTTTTCCCGAAGATATCTCATGTTTGCTCATGGCAAGGTTACTCCACCATACATAGAAGATGTGTGAGCTCATTAAGTATATACTTGAGGTGCCTGAGTCCTGTCTCTAAGAGGCCCATGGGTCTTATGTGTGGCAAGCATCTCCCCTAAGGATTGATTGCCCAGAGAATTTCAGGTATGTACTCCTATTAAACTCACCTGGAGGCCATGTTACATAATTTTTTTTGACCCTGGGAGTCCTGCATCCACTACTCCTGCCTGTCATCTGGGGCCAAAAGAAATAGATGCTTCTATACCTTTTGAGATTCAGAAAGTCAAGGAAAAAATCTTTGTCTTTTCCGGCTAGTCGTACTACCTCTGTTCATCATCCTTGCTGGAACAGGAGAGAAATTTGAAAATATTGTGGCTGTGAAGATAATCACCCAGTGCATTTTTTTCAACACTCTTGCTTCTTTGTAGATAATCAAAAACTTTTAAGTAAAGCAGAAAATTATGACATATATCATTAGGGCATGGAACTGATTTTAAAAAGGTGATCATGGAAGCATTTACTCTATCTTTTGTGGGATTGCTGTCATATCTTTTATTATGGTTTCAGTAAAAATCCCTAACATACAATAGCCTTATTTGTGAATAAAACAGTTGGTGATAGAAAATTGCACATTTAAGGAAGTACTCACTCTCCCAGGCATAAGCATATGTAGGGTACACACCCTTACACAAGAGTAAGGTACTAAGGTTGCAAAATTTAAGGGGAATCACATACAAGGGCCAGCCTTGCACTTTCATGAGCCTGAGAGTGAACATCTCCTCAAATTTTTTATTCTGATTTCTCCTCTTATGTCACTAAAGTCTTGTATCTACTTAACAAGCTCAATCTCTCTAATTTTTGAAATCATGAAATATTCATCTAATAACTATTTAAATTCCTTGAACTGCTAATTCTACCCTCTGTTTCTCTTCTTGGTTTCCTTACAGGGGTTTTCTTTATATTATAGGTTTTATTTTTCTACTTCTTTGCATACTTGGTACTATTGATCAAATGTTAGGCATTGCCATTCTACTTGGGTGGGTAACGAACTTTTTGTACACGTATACATATTGCTAGTTTTGTTTGAGGTACAGGTATGGTAGTGGAAACATTTTGATCTCCTCAGATATCACTTTTAAAATGTTTGAGGTGCAACCAGATTAGTGATTGAATTGTCCATGGAAAAGCACTATGATTATCAAATGAGGCATAACAGAAAAATAGCATGAACCCATGTGCATGTTCATACATACATTTACATACATATATATGTAAAATTGTCTTCAAATACTGTCTTCCTTTCAATAGTAAAAAATTACTCAAATTCTTCAGCATTTAACAAAATCTTCAGCTTACTTTTGTTGCTTCAACCAGCCTTTTATCCTCCACTATAAGTTCTCTGTTATAATTTCTAGAATTCTATTTCTTAAATAATTTTTATGTTTTGGATATTTTGAAAAATATTTTTAAAATATGATTCTTAAGTCATAAACTTTAAGAAAGTCACAAATCTGACTTCAAAACCACAAATATTTGCTCTTTGAAAAACACTGTGGCTAAAATAAAAAAGAAAGCTAAGGACTGGGGTAATATGTTTGGCAGAAATTATCTCAGAATTGATGTTATATCCAAATGCAAAGCTAATAAAACTTCTATTTTCTTTCCTTTTATACATTGATATCAATTTGCTGAGAGCTGTATTTGAGTTAGTAACACTATTCTAAAGTCATGAATTACAAAGAATTCTATTGAAAGCAAAGCTACAAAATAATCCAATATGCAGCCATAAAACCCATAGAACTTTAAATCTAAAACTAGGGGATCAGCATAACAACTTGTTAATGAAAGGCCAGTCTTTCTGATGTAGTATCTCTGGACTATTAATGTACTTTGAACACCACTCAGCTCACAAATGCAAAATAATTTCTTCTATTTATTGTGCTAATTAAAAACTGATGTTTAACAAAACCAAATATAGCCAAAGTACTTGTTATAATCTCCTTTGCATTATGGATTTTCAATTAGAGTTTATAAATGCTATTTTATATCCAAACTTGGACTTTCAATTCTTAATCATAGCACTACCATATAATGCAGAGTAAAATTCTCTTTCTCCTCCCACCTGTCACTCACACATACATACACACTCACACACATACAACCACACATTACTGTCTATATTATAGAAACGTGAATCAAATTACAGGCAATCTATTCATCATGGTGATAGACACATGTGCAGAGAAGGAAAAATTTAAGTCTCCCTACATTCTCATTTTCAGCTGAGATAAAACAAGGTGATGCTCTGCCTTCTTGTTTCAGCTCTCATAAAGAGATGAAGAGAGGGTAGACATAATAGGGAGCAGCACAGGGCAAGAAGTTCTGGTTCTAGAGTGGTGGTTGGACTGGATTAGAATCCCAAATCTGGCATTGGCAGTAGGATGAACTCAGGCAAGTCACTTAACACTCTCTTTTATAAAATAATGAAAATGGGATCTAACATTATGAGTTGCTTTACTATTTATAATCTATGTAAGACACACATGCGCACACGCACACACTTATAAACACACACACACACACACACACACACACACAAAGTCATGTGAATCTTAACAAGAATGGCTTGGAAAAGATTGCAGCAACCAGTGGCATATGCCTGTAAATCCCAGCTATTCAGAAAGCTGAGAGAGGAGGATGACAAGTTTGAGGCCAGCCTGGGCAACTGAGTGAGACCTTATCACATAATAAAATTCTAAGAAGGGTCTACGCAAATAGCTCAATGGTTGTACACTTGCCCATCATGCAGAAAGCCCTGGGTTCAATTCCTTGGGCCACAAAGAAAAAAATAAATAAATTGTATATGTGTCATGGAGTGTCAAGCTTGCTTGAGTTATTCGGAAGATCTGGCCTCAGGAACTGCCTGAGTCAGGTGGTTATCCTGCGTTGGTTCACTGAAGAAGTTCTAATGTAAGACCCGGATGTGGGAGTGATCCACTAGAGCCAAAAGGCTTGCTTACCTCTACCCTCCATCCTATTTTTCATCAAAGAAGCTACTACCTGTCCTGTTTTGGCTTATACCACTATAAATAAACCAAGCACAGGCTTCTTCCTTTGTTAGAGCCTGGCTATTACGGACAGATCAATCGATCATGTCCCTGCCTTTAAGATAACTCTATCTTCTGTGGTTATTTCTGATAAATAAATTTCATAGCTTTTATTTTGCAGCCAGCCCATCCCTCTGACAGGAACTCTTTCCCTCACCCACATGGGGCATGTGGCAAGAAGGTAGTTTTTAAAATACATTGTCTTTGGCATAAACTTCTTTTAGAATACACACAAAAAAAACCAAAAAGCACATATAAAAAAATCTTTGATTATTTTCTGGCAATTAATGAAGAATTCCTTTTAAAAAATAGTCACTTCTCTTTATTTTCAGAGCTTTAGTTGCAGGTAGTAGTCTGAACAATAAAAAGAAAGGGAAAGAAATGAAAACAAACTAAACACTTCTCTTTCTTCTTACTTTTCAGCTTCCATCTCTAGATAGATTAAAGAAAAGAGTTCCATCTCTGTTTATCTTCAAAGTTAATGGCTATTACTTGTTGACAGTTTTAACAGATTCACTTAGAAGAACCTGACTGGATTGCTCTGTGACAGTGCCAGCGGGTGTTTCCACCCCCAGCTCAGGCAATCTATAAACCCAGCAGGAGAGACCATGATAAAATCAGTTGTGAAACTCATACAATGGGTGAAATAGGTAGTAAGTCTGCATTTTTCATGAATTATGAGGGGAAAAGTGGCACAGCAGTTAATCACAGCATGGTAACTTCGAAATGAGCTGCTGATGAGTTCCCAAAAAAGGTCCTAGTAAGTCATTGAGGAATATGAAGAAACTGTTGGCAAAGTATAATTGGGCATGTTTTCTGTAGAGGCCTTTATAAGGATGATGCCAATTCACTCCCACTCTTAAGAAAAGTCTGTATTTTTCTTTCTTTGTAAACTTCATTTAGTTGAGAGGAAAGCATTCAATAATTTCAACTGCAAAGGCAGAGCTGGAGAAGAAATCTGTGCCTTAAATCCATTTTACTCTTTTCCTGGAACAAAGAAAGTAATTCATGGGTGTGTCTTTTTGCTTTTGCTTGCTTGTTAGCTTTGTTTTTGTTTGTTTGTTGACAGTTTAAAACCTTTGAGACATTGAAGGTGGTGAATAGTATTCCACCACTAGAATATCTGAGTCTTTCTTCAGTTTTTGACTACCTGTGTTGCCCCTCTTCCTTGCCATACTGCACCCATTTCAAATGTTTTGAATTCACACATTTGTCTCTTCATCTTTAATTTTGTATTCTTAAGATGGGACTAGACTAACCTGTGCTAAGCTTAAGAAAAGTGATTCACAATTAGAAAAGACAAACACACAAAACTATTTCTCAGCCTCTTCTGAGAAAGCAAAATAAATGAGTCACTTTTAAAACAGAAACAGTTTGGAAGATGTGACCACATAAAAACCAGCCAGCCTAAATTTGTTATTGAAAGATCTTGCCCAATTGTTTTGTAGTTTTGATATCTACATTTTTATTCCCAACATAACTTAAAACATTAACATTTGTGAAATTTTATTCAACTCATTAATTAATTAGGAGACCAACTGGGTTGTTCCAAGTTTTAAATGTGAAGGAATGTGAAGCCACATGCAAAATGAGTATTAGAGTATGATATCTAGGGTAGATTAGCCCCACATAATTATAAACTCTCTGGATTGCTCTCTTTTTACTTATTCAATTCATGTTAATTGTCCCCAAACTAAAGTTAACATGTAAAATCACTCAATCTGAGATTTTTATTGATAGTGAATAACCCAATCTAGTAATAATGTATCATTTCCTGGAAACCATGCTCCTTGCCAGGCTTCACAATGGTTCACCTGGGGATTGTAGGCCATTCAGTCTTCCTTCAGCCTTGTATTAATGCTTCACTTTTTTTTTTTTTAATATTTATTACCTTTTCATACTAATTGTAGCTTAGACGAGATATTGAGCAATACATATGCATATATTTAAGAGAAAATACTTTGTAACTTGCAATATTTATAGTTTTATTTCCTTACTAGACAAATAAAAGTGAACTTTACCATCTCATTTGGTCCAGAACTTTAGGAAGTGTGTATAAGTTATTCTTTAACCTATTTCTTTGATAAACTATATTACCTTGATAAAAGGAAATGGCAGTCATTTGTAATTTTGTACTTTTGTTCATTCCTAACCTAACTCTTGGGTGTGATCTTTTAATGTATGAAATCATATAACTTTAGAGAAGAAATCTCAAGTCATTATGTATAATTCTCTTACTTTTCAAATGATGGAATTTAGGCCACAATACTTAAAGTAATTTCCTAAGGTCACAGAGTTAGTCTATGATGACACCATGACCAAAATCTAGGGTTCACCTTCAGAATGAATAATCTTTCTACTGAACCAAACTTGAATGTGATTCACAGCTTTCGGTGCCAAACATTAGTTAACTAAATTTCATATTCCCATGTATAATGATATTGTGGACACCAATTTGAAAGTAGGATTTTCTTTAGAGCAAATAATTTCACAAATAAAATTTGAGATAGTCTTAATCTTGTCATATATGTCAAAAGAGAGAGTATGTTTTATGGAATATTATTCAAATTGAGTGATTTTTCTATAACAAATATGTTTGATCACATGTGAAAATTTAGATAAATGTTAAATTTAGTGAAAAATTGAAATCTAGCATGGTTTTAAAATGGTTTTTATTCTTTGTTGTATAACTATATAATTAAGCACTTATTGAATATTCCAGAGTATTTGACAATATAAAATAATTTTTACTTGTTTACAATAATTTTTTTTATTCAGTTTGGGGCATTGGGAAAATTGGCAATGAATTACTGATACCATTTGCACTGCTTGAAAGGCAATATTTTGTATAGGAAAGAGTATAGAATAATTCAGAAAGCTGAAGACATAAATTCAAGTCTTTCTTACAAGCTGCAGCTAGTTATATAAATGTTTGAATATGTTATTCAAATTCTCCAGACCATAATTTCTTTATTGGGAAAATGAAGAAGGTGTACTAAAGGATATCTAAGTCTTTCTAGAACTGACATTGCATGAATGACCTAAGTATTGCTAAAAGAGTCGTACTACATGGTTCACTTGCTTAGAATTTATTCAGGCAAAAAAAGCACTATCATTTTATTAAACTTGATGAAGCATCAATGATCAGCATCAGCTTCAAACCACCCACAGATATTATAATTGCCTTGGCAGTCTTAGCCAATTAATATCACATTTTTACAAAATTAAAGTATTTAAACTGTACTTCATGCAGAGGACTGTTAAAATCACAGCACATTTTATTTTTAACAGTTACCATAGGAAACTTTACAACTGACTATAGAAACGAGTAACTTAATTAACAAAATGTTTATTCCATTGCATTTCAGACAGGCAAATTACATGTGAGTCATATCAACTGAGGGCATTTTGTTTCCTTGAAATTTAAAATAAAATTTATTCAAATTTCTATCCACATATGTTTAGAAATGCAAAACCCTGATGAACTCTCTCTACAGTTTTGCTATAGGAATATGAGGCTCCATGATAAATACAGTTCATCATTTCTAATTTATGAATTTAGAGTATTTATAATGTATCAGTTCTTTCTATTATTTCATACTTTTAATTCTGCTTTCTGAATAATGTATAAATTGGGGTCAATAATATGGGTCTTCACTACAATCAGTTACAGATGTTGGCATTACAATCTATTAACCCTTCCTCTTTATCATCTTCAATTCTGACCCCAATGGTTGATTTTTACTCTACTACATGACTTATTGTTGAATTGCCTCATAGTAATTTGATATTTCTCTTACTTTCACATCTACTGCTCATTTCTGATTTTCACTGAGGGCATTTTACAAAGAGTCAAATTATCTCTTGAACACAATTTCCTACAGAGAAAATACAGTGATCAAGTAGTGAAAAGGATTAACTAGCTCTACTAAAACTGCATGCTATCAAAATGTACAGTTTTTATGCATATTTCCGGAAAGGATGCAATATCACTAAGAAAAATGTAGAAAATTACAATGATAAAATTAGGCAAGAACACTATGAAGGTGTGAGTTCCTTTTGTATATTTACTTGTAGCATTTTTTCATAAGAATTCTGGAAAATTACTTTGATCAAAATACAATGAATATTATGTAAAATTGTTAACTAATGCCAATTAGATAATATTTATTGTATGAGGAGAACTTTTAAAATCATCAAAACATGTATTTTAGTTGTTTAATCATAGAAATATAATGTAATGATTGTCTTTAATTGTTCTGGCATTTAAACCCCATAAATATATTTGAGAAACTATACATAGCCCCCACACACTTTAAGATACCATTTACAGCTTATTAGTTTGAATATTTGAAAGGCATTAATTTCCAAAATTGTAAATACTGACAATTTAAAATAAATTTGTAACATTACTTTTTCAATGTACTTTAAAGGTATCAATTAATAATACCATCAGTTAGTTGAAAAAACAAAACAAGACATATGAAGAGTGTAATCTTGCTGGGAGTTAAAAATTTGGTCAATAAATGTATAGAAGATAATGAGGGTCTACACTCAGTCAAAAGTAAAACAGGAAAAAAGGAATGCAATAGGAATATTTTAGGAAAGAAACTGACAAATTATGAGAAATAAGAAAACGGTGGCTCAAGAAATTTCCTCAGTTAATTGAGAGCAGTTAAATTTTGGGTTTGGTTACCAGAACAGTTTGTCTAAGAAAATTTAGGATTAGAGTCTGTCGAATGGAGAAAATATCCAAAGAGAAGTTGTAAATGATCTCTGCCTATGTATGGCAATCTAAACTGTCCATTGGTTCCTATGTGGCTTGGGCAAGCAAAATGTTAATATTACAAAAGTTGAGGCAAAAGTCAACCATCATACTTACCAATAGACAATCTTGGTGCTCTAGATTGTCCTTAAACACTATTAATATTACCTGCTTGAAGAAGAGTGAACCCAAGAGCAAAAACAACTTCTTTTCATTTCATTTTATTTTTGAAGTATTAGGAATCAAACCAGGGCCTTAGATGCTAAGCAAGCACTGAGTCAGATCTGCATCCCAGAAAAAAAAAAAAAAGGAAAAAAAATTCTAATCTGACAATACTTGTGAATCATTCAATGCAGCAATAATCAAAGGTAAAAGACCAATGGATTAATGGAATTTTGTGAAAAAAAATCTTCAGGTTGAAGGATAATGGCTAGGTCAGGTGTTTTCAAATCTGTTTGGACAGAAATACACAAAAGCTCTTTAAAAAATGAAATGACAAGCATGGACCCCCTAAAATCAGAAAACAATAAGTCCCATACACTCAGACATTTTATATGTGTATAAATATATTGTGGAAATTTTTTAGAAATTTTAAGAAATATGAAGGAAATGTCAAATTATACAATGGGTAAAATGTTTTCCCTAAATACAAACACATTTACCACATACTCACACATACAAAATCTCAAAGTGTATTTTGAAAAACCCTGGACACAAAAAAATCTAAACTATTTTTTGATCTCTAAAATATGTCATAGATTTTATGCTATTGAGAGAGTGATTAGTAATATACTAGTATAAATGACAATGAGCATTAATATTTTTTTGGTTCATTGTACACAAATGGAGTACAACTAATGTTTTTCTGGTCATCAATATTTTGAATAATATTTTTAGATATAATCTATATTGGATATGATTATTACAAATAATCACACATTTGCTAAAACACAAACTTAAAATTGAAATATATCATTTGTTGTTACTCGGCAAAGCATTACTGAATTATTTAAAACATTTTAGAGAGCTAGAAAATATTTTAAAGTAGCACTGCAGTGAAAATTTCTGAGCTTGTTATGAAAATTCAGAAGAGAGAATAGTTCAAATCAAGGCATATTGAAAGATACAAGTTATATGTACATCAAAAATTAGACAAAAATAAATTTTGGGTACCATAAACAAATAAAAATTAGAAAATATTATTGGAAAAAGTTATAAAATTGCACTATCAAAATACATTAAGGTAGAATTCACAAAATAATTAAATAGTAATTATACCTGAAATCATTCAAAATGTACACTTCATTTTATTATTTAAGCCATATTATAAACATTATACTCAAACTTTTTTATTAATAAAGATAGATTGAGTATGAAAAATGGTGGAATGGACAGACATCATTCCCCTATGTACATGTGTGATTAACAAGAATGATATGAATGTGTATCATGCACAACTAATAGAAATGAAAATTTGTACCCCATATGTGTACAATGAATCAAAATGAAGTCTGTAAAAATAAAAATAAAAAAAGATAGATTGAATTATTTCTGCTTGAGGACTGAGATATTATATAACAGACAATTGTGTGTTAGCTATGATATATATATATATTCATATTATATATATATTAATGAGAAACACACACACACATATAAACATACAGGCTACTCTTACAGTCCACACAATCTAATCAAGTAGAAGAAATTGCAAGCAGCATTTCTGTATTCACAGAAAAACAACCCAACAGTTCAATGGAAAATGTATTGAGTGTGATCAGAAAGGAAAAAGCACTTTTCTTTAGCTATTATGCTTAGTTTTATTTGTAATGCTGTCACTCTTTATTTTATATATTCTGGACCTTTTTTTTTTTAAAATACTTTTGATGTTCTTTAACAGTTTTTAAAAACTGTGACATTTATAAAAGTGTAAGATCTTTAAAAATCTCCCATTAGCCAAGCTCTAATTATGACTCAGGAAAATAGGATATGGTGAAGTTGTAACTTTCTCAGAATTACGGAGCAAAACAATTGTGGACTAACATCATATCTCCAGAGCTCTCCAGACAGGCAGCCTGATTCATGTTCAGCGTGAGTAAGCAGCTGTGTCTTGCAGTCAGGTTGAAAAGTCATTGCTTTCCATCCCATTCTTCATTATGCTAAATCTGAAGTTAACTTCATTCTTGTATTAACTCATTTTGAGAAATCACCATTTATTATAACAATACTATCTGTGTGTGCATGTGTATGCGCCCGTGTCTAAAATCTCTTTGAATTGATACTAAAAGTCATCTTACTACCCTGAGACCAGATCTATGACACATATTATTTTCTATATATTGTGATAATAGTGAAGTGTGGCATTTGTTTTCTACTTTTCATTAATCAAATCTGTCTAACAGCTCTTTAAAAAAGTGTATGTGATATTAGAAACCTTGTGTGAGTGAGTGTGTGTGTGTGTGTGTGTGTGTGTGTGTGTTACCGGAGATTGAACACAGGGGTGCTTTTCCACTGAGCTAAATCCTCTTTGTTTTTGTTGAGAGAGTGTTTGGTAAAATCCTCAAGGTGACCTCGAACTTGCAATCCTTCTGCCTCAGTCTCCAGTGTCATTGGGAATACAGGTGTGTGACACTGTGCCTACCTAGCAAGCATTTTAAAACACTCTGAATATTTATATCTATCAAGTTTCATAAAATCTCTATAAAACCAGAACAACAATGGAAAAGGTAAAAATAGCAGTAGTCTCAGGTGATTTGTGTCAAACTTAATTTAAGAAATACCTAATTCAACTTGATAGATATAAGAAAATTGAGAATGTTGAAACTTATAATGCCCAAGAGATTAATATTGCTGATATATTTTCACATGACAGCTTTATTATTTTAATGTGAAACAAAATATTTTGTTAGTTAGCAACAAATTAATAAGTTTTCCTGAAAGAAATGCATTGTGGACAATGTAATCTTCTTCAAAACTATTTCTCTGTAAAATAGGAATAATACAATTCTTATATGCATCTTGTTTGATCAAAATAGGACCACTCATGTAATATCATCAATAGAGGATATGACATGTCTAACTTTTAAAATTCTATCACACACACATATATACAGCAACACATATATCAGCAACCCATGTCCACATATCAAGTAGCAGAGGTGTAAGGCAGATTTTAAGAACTCAATCTAGGCAGGCACTAATGAAGTGAAAACAGCAATTAAAAAATATCCTTAGGTGAAAAAACAAGATTGTTGAAGATTTAAAGAAAAATGTGAATAATGATATGCAGAAGGGTCATTAAACTGAAGTTGTAGCAACGTTATACAATAGAATAATAATGTAAGTCACAAATGTGAGCCACTTAGGTAATTTAAAAATTTCTAGTAGCTATATTTAAAAAGTAAAAAGCAACATATCAAGTAAATTTTAACAATACACTTGATTGACTTCAATATACTAGAATGGTTTTGTTTCTTATTTTAGGATATTTTAGTATCCTATTTAGTATTTTTCTTTTTTGTCTTTAAAAGCCTCTATGTTCTTACCTATGACAGGTGTCCATTTTCAAAGTCAAATTTCAAGTGCTCAATAGCCACATGTTGTGGGGATGCAGAAGAAGCCACTGAGATATACGTTCTCAGACTGCACAAAGGTATAATCCTTGATTTGAACACTCAGGATTGTTCATGCTTGTGGAGAAAACTCCCAAGTGACCTGACTCGCCGATGGCCATTATCCCAGGTGAGCTTCGCTCGTCCTCCTCTCTCCCTCCTCCCTTTGGTGAACTGTGTGACTCCTAATTGGACCATCCTTACAGACTATCATGTTACACTACCTGTTCTTTGTTCTCAGACTCCCCTCTTCGATATAAATTCTGTAATTCTTTAATAAATTTGAGACTGGTCTGGAACCTGCTCTCCCGAGGGCGTTGGTTACCTCATGGGCCTTACCCCCTCCAGAAGGGACAAAGACCCACAGGTTGAGTTACAACAACATGTGAATATTATTTTTTTTCATTAGTTCAGTTCTAACTTAGGCTTCAGATTACAAGGTAGATTCTTTTTGTTCTCTCCCACCTCTGATTATTTAATAAAATATGAAATATAGATTTAACTAAAGTAAAAATTAAATATACTGACATTGTTTTTAATGAATATAATAATAGACTAATTGCCAATAAACATAAATATTGTAAGAAAATATTGCAATGTGAAAGGCCAAATAGAATATTTAAGCAAGCACATGTATGGCAAAAGACAAGAGAAGAGATAAAACCTTAGGTGGCAAATTTATTTCTGAAAATACCTTCAGGAGTATTATTTAGCAATTTATAAATCTTTTAAAGTTGAATTGCTAGTGAAGGTGTGTGAAATAAATTCAGTTGATTCCATAAAGTAGAATGAATTAGTTTATTTCAGTGTCATTTTAAGTGTACCATAAAAACAATGAAAACATAAATTTTATTATTTAGTCAGAAATTACTTTATTACTCTTGATTAATAGTACCATAACTATCAAACCCTATAGTCTGATGACTATCTTGGGCTAGTGCTGTGAAATTTTCTCTTTACCAGTCTTTGGAATGTAATTACACTAGATGCAGTTTGGATATAGTCTCTTTGTTTTTCAAAGTTACAAAGCAAAATTGATATTTTAAAGGCCAAATAAAAATTGAAAGCAATATATTAATGTAAAGTATGAGTAGGCAAATTAGAGAGTTTTAACATAAAATATTTGTTGAGATCAGAACTGACACCAGGACAAAAGTAATATTTCCAAGTTTTACTATGGTACCCTAAGAGAACTGACTTGGGCTGGGGATATAGCTCAGTTGGTAGAGCGCTTGCTTTGCAAGCACAAGGTCCTGGGTTCAATCTCCAGCACTGTAAAAAAAAAAAAAAAAAAAAAAAAAAAAAGAGAAAAACTGGAATGAAAATATTTTACTCTTTCCTGGAAAGCTATTGCTTTCTGTATTGATCTTTTATCCATGTTATGAATCAGAAAAAAAACCAACTCTCAGTTAAAAACTGTTTTGGTAGAGCATTGCTGAGCATAGTTTTAACTGAAGAGTTCATTCCAGTGTTCAACAAAAACTTGAGTGCCAGTCATATGTCAGGTATTGCGTCATATGCCTTAAAGGAAATGGTGAGTAGAAGGGAGAGGAAAAATGGAACATAGAAACACTGAGACAGATTGACTAATTAGTAGGCAAATATGTCACCATGTGGGAAAGCTAAGGAAGCTATAATAATAGGAAAAGAATTTATCCAAACAAAATATTTTGGAAAAGATGTCAATAGAAAATGGGAATATTTTCTAGGATGATGTCAGCATAAAAGCAAGACAAAATTAACAAAGGGAGTCAAGAGGACAGAAATTTAGGGAAAGGATTATTGAAGCAATTTCTTATTTAAAAATGCAATGGTAAACCTTCAGGGATGTCATTTCTACTTGGGCATTAGAAAATACTCTGAATAGTGAATCTTTGAAAAACTCTTTTAGGGTAGAAAAGTATCCATTTGGACTGCGGTAACTTAAGTGCTGTACACTGGGAGACTTATGTACAACAGGAATCTTCTTTTTACAAATCTAGTGGCTAGAAACCAGAAGTCAAGGCAGCAAGCATGATGGAGCTCTGGTAAGGATTTCTGGAAGTTGCAGATTGTCATCTTGTTGCGATCTTCATGGGAGAAAGAGAAATAGAGAATTTTAAATTCTTTTTTACAATGACATCAACAGGGCAGAGCCCTGGTGACCTAATTATTTCCTTAAGGTACCACCTCCTTACATTAGTGCATTAGTGGTTAGGATTTTACTATATGATTTGTGGAGGACACAAAATTCGGTCCAAAATAGAAGGGTGTCTTGCAATCAACATATGTTTTTCAAAGATTGTATGTATTTTGGTTAATATAAATGATTATTTAAAATAAAACTCATAGGTAAGCCTTCTTTTCTCCATTGATGTGATTTACTTCAGTAGTTCAATATCACTCCCAGATATAAATCATAGAATCCTCTGGGTTCATTTTAAAATGTACTGACATGAGCATAGCTCAGATTCTTGTTTTGGATGCTGGACCCAGCCTCCCATTAATCACTTTAATTTTGTGTTTCTACACAGTTTTAAAATTTCCTTTCATAGAGCAAAACATTATGATCTATCCCATATTCCATGAAAGGAACCTCCAGGTAATATATTGCCCTGGTCTTTATTGCCTAACCTGACATTTCAAAACTCTTTCTGATTACTGAATCCCTTTCATACCACAATACAATCTTCTAGATGAAGACATTTAGCAAAAATAATACATGACATATCATCATTTGAGGAGGATATGACTAATAAAAGTTATTTTATACTTTTCTAAAGATGTTTATCACAATATCTTAGTAAAGCTGTGAATGTAAAAACTTTAAAACATAAATTAATCTGCTATCACTTGTCTTACATGACTTCATACCTGTTCTCCAAACCAAGTGGCTAATTGGAGTCAATTTCTTGTCTGAGGCAAACACAAATAGTGGAAATATTTTTATTTAAATGAATTTCTCAATATTTCCTTTCATTTTCTTAAATAAGCTTCTTACAGTTGAAGCCCTTTTCCTCTGATCACTGAATTGTGGCTCAACATACTGATTATCCTATTGTCATGACCCACATGATGTTTATGCAATTTCCCTGAACCAGGGCAATGAGTCAGATTAGAAATATTAAAGGTATGAGAAATTTAAGAAATACAGACAAGACATGGAAATAAGTGAAAAGCAGAATCAGATGGGGGCTCTGATGGAGACTGGTTCTAACAAAGAACAAGAGCTAACATTTTATTTTTATGGGTAGGAACATCAAAGTGTTTCATTATAACAGGCCTCTTGAGGGAAACAGGACAAAGATGGGAAAAACGTGTCGTTTGGGACTTGTCAGTTTATGCCCACCTCTCTACCTCTGGGCGGATGCATTTGAACCCAGGACTTTCTGAGCCAAGGCAGGGTGTCTGCATAATCTGAGCAGTCTCAACTGAAGGAATTTCACTGAGATTTCCCAGAAAAGGAAACCCCTTGTCTTGTGATGACTGCACAAACCCATAATTCATAAACAGCCTCCAACATCCTATATTTAATGAAATAAATTGTGAGCAATTTTAGTTCTTTTATTTTTTTATCTTATGTAAGACAAGAAGATACAGTATTTTGTTACATAATTATAGCAGATTATATGCCATTTGTTTTGCAAAACAAATAAACAAACAAACAAAAACCATGCAACCATTATAAACCACCTACAATGAAACTGTCTTTGGTCCAAGATTAGAACGCATGGGATGCTTGTGAATATAGGTTAAAATTTAATAGTTCAAGTTGACACAAATCATTTTTCATGACAGTTTAATACACATTTTTTCCCAGTCTGAAAAGGTAATAGTTAACACATTAGGTGTTCATTTGTTCATTTGAGTCAGAATATTACACTTAAGAAAATTTACTACAGTGTTGGGAAGTATGAACTTAAAACATTTAATCTTTGCCTGCGGATTTTGTGCTCCTGTCATTGGTTTAACTGCCACCTCGTCCTCAGTGCCCCCTTTCTAATATGTGTTTACCATTACTAATGCAGTGTTCTGAATAAACCATGCAAGTTGGCTTAACGAAACATATAGACAATGCCTGTGCACTGAGGAGTCTAGGCTCTTGCCTGGTGCTGTGCAGGAAGCCAGTGAAACAGGTGAATATGCTGCTGCCATGCTTACCTACTAAGCTGTGTGAGGAGCAGCATTATACCATGTGACCATTACATGATGAAAGGTCATGAACCCATTCTTTAGACTGAAAAAAAGTGCCATGACATGTAGTGGCAACAGTTACTCAGTGAAACACAGTAGTATCAGCATAGTTTGAGAGTAAACACTATTAAAAAGTTTTGAACCAATTTTGAGAGACATGTTAAGCTCCAATTTGACCCATAACCATCTTCTTGATTTTATCCATTTCTTATGAAGCATAAAGTAAATCAAGCCTGATAGAATGCATCTTCATGTGTTTAATGAGTTGAAAATTTAAAGTAGTTCTTCAACCTTGATTATGTGTATGATGACATTCTGGATATCTGACAAAGTGCAGGCATTTTTCAAATAGTACCTACTGCATTGGTAGCTTATGAACAGTTTGGTGAGCAAATAGTAGCTAAAAACAAAATTATTTTAAACAATCAAAATCATTAAGCTAATCTTTTCAAGTGAAGTATAACCATTAAGTGATTCAAAATAATATTGTTAATGTGTTTTTAGTGACTTAAGATAACAAATTTAGTATTTAAATTTATACTTACTGAGTTTCTACTTCTAACAATGATGTATCCCCTCTTGCTTAGGGATACTGATACATTTCCAAAGTAACGCAAAAGCAATAATTTTAAAAACAATGAAAAGCTAGCAAAGTGCTGAGATAATATGCATGACATATCATGACATGAGATAGATGTGAACCTGGACTCTGAGTCCATTTTTACTCTGAGGTGGATTCCTGATCAGAAAAATGTGGTAAGTCATTTCTATGACAATCTTGGGGGCGGGGATAGTTACATTTACAGAAAAGGCTCGATGCAAAATGATAGATGGCCGTGGCTGAGAAGACTGTACAGCTGCTAGCAGAATGGACTGATATGCTGGTGCTCGCCCTGGGCATGAATGCTCCCACCTTGTTGCCCCTGTAGACACTCAGACACATCTGAGTCCAACTCTTTCTTTAACTCCCTGCCAAAACCTCTGAGAAGCAGTGCATGGTGCTCCCCACCAACACAACTCTATGACTACCGTGACAGTGGCAGCAACCATTAGTGAAATAGATCAGAACTCAAAAGGATGAGCAGACAGGATTGTTGGTAGAGAGCAGCTGTCAGGAGCACCCTTCCTGGGTGGGGCATAGATATAGAAGCTGAGGTGCCAATCTTCCAGCACACATCTGCTTCCCTAAGAGACTTCCCAAAACACCAATTCAAAGATGAATTTTAAAGATTTTTCTAGATTGTAATTGTGGAGTGTGGTATCTTATGTAACTGTGCTGGATACATACTCAGGAAGACGGTCCTGGGAATAAGATAAGTCTTTAGGGCAACAGATCAGCTAGGCCTTTGTATCACAAAAGCAGCTTATATAGCAGTAAAAAAAATGAGCAAGGTGTGTGCTGATAAAACATTATTTATCAAAGCAGAGAAAGAACCAGATGTGGACTCAGGCTGCAGTTTGCCAAAATGTGGTAGAGAGTACAACAAGGTTAATTGAAAATATCTGGAAATAATTTGTAATGTAAGAATCTTATTCTCCCACCATTTCTCATGAGCATTTTGTGGGGTAGCTTTAAGTCTCTGAGCTAGGTTTAATTAATACATTCCTTCTGGTTAAATATTAGATTCAGGTCATTATAGTAAGGTGTAAAAGTCCAGGAATATCTTCTACAGAACATCAAGAGCACACTTCTTTCCCCAGAAGTACAACTGAATTTGTCATTAACAGTTTTAGGTGGATTGGCCATATATTTTTGTCAGGAGGAGAAGAATTCTGAAGCAGGGATAACATGGTGAGTTTGTTACTTGAAAAATTGTATGCTGTAGATCAGTTAAAAATTTTCAGTGAGATTCATGAGGAATAAATTTATTATGAGGATAAATTTGTATCATCAGGTCTAAACTGGTAGGTAACCCATAAAGTAGGAACCAAGAACCTAGAATCAGACAGAAAATATATTTGTTGGAATTGGGTAGAGGAGAAAGGATAGGTTGGATAGTTTTTTCTCAGTATAAAAACAAAAACTAAGTTTACATTTTCTTTTCAAGGAGCACTACACAGGGTCTGAAAAATTTTCCAGTTACTACTATGAAATGACTTAATCTCATTTAAAACTTTAGACATCTCATTATTTCTTAATGCAAAATCCTAACAAAACAAGAAAATATTTTCAAAATTAGTAAACTAATTGATTTAGTGAACACACATTTATAGAGTTTAGCTTCAGTTTAACTTACCAGAACTTTTAATAGATAATCCCTCATGATGAAAAAACATTTCTCTATGCAAAATAATCCTTAAGTGTGACATGTCAGAATAGTTGCAGAATAGTACTCAGGGTATTATTTTATCTTTTGTACTTTCTTAGTAGTAGATACTCCACCAATTTAGTTGAGATACTATAAGGTAGAATCAACAGATAAGTGTCATATTATTTGTTTCCCTTTTTTCATAAAAATATTGAGTACATTTATTTTGCTTTCAAATATTTAAAATATAGACTAGTATTTTCTCAAGCTATATGAAATATAAAAGGCAAAAGTTAATAATTGGCAGTGTTCATCCTTTCTGAACACTCTTACACTTTATTCCTCTGACTCCACAGTAGGATTCATTGCAGTTCTACTAAGATTTACACACAATACACATTATGTGTTTTTGACACTATCTCATTAAAAAGTATAAATATTATTTTAAAATTTCAGAACAATTACAAGACAGTACATTGTGTAAATCCTTCATTTAAAGAATTAATCCTGTGCCATTTAAGAATAATTATGCATTCTATTTTCCTGAACTTTTATCACTTGTTTAATATTTGCATCCCTATGGGTTATATATGTCTCACCTATTAAATTTTATTTGTTCTAAAAGTAAGAGCAGACAATTGCATCTCTGTCTTTACCCTCCTTTCAGTTACTCCAATAAAGCCATAATTCTTTACTGTGCTTACAGTATGAGTATATGAATCCTACCTGGGGCCCAGTGCATTAAGAGGGGGTCACACTTTACTTCACTGTCCTTCCCCCTAATTCTCCCACACAACCACACAGAATTATATGGATGAATCTGATTTCACTGAGGAGCTGAGACATTCGGCACACAGTATAAGAAAGAAATGGGAACAGCAATCAATTGAATATTTCTGTGCATGGACCGTTTGGTCCTCTCACTACTGAGAAGTTTTCACTGTTCTTACTTTCATAACTTTGAAGCCTCTGCCTTTTCATGCTAACTTTTCCTTCTTTACTTCCTCCAAAAAACCTAAATTCCTACTAATGCCAAATGTGACTATTCTACCCTGTATTGAATTATCTTCTAAACAATGACAGTCTCACTGCATTAAAAGAGAAAACAGAATCAGGGTAGTGTTTTAATTATTAGGAAAGAGGATTCCATTATTATAGAGATGCAGAATAGTCTACCATAGTAGAGTAGTCTGAATAGTCTGAATAGTCAAGCAATATCAGAAACAAAAATGGCAAAAGGCATATTTGAAAATTATTTCTAATGAATGTTATCAGTAAGTATGTTTAGTTTTGGTAAGGAGTTGTTTTATTTTAATTTTTGAGATATGTGAATAGAAATGTACATTGTGAAAAAGGAGGCATGGTTACTATAGCTGCAAGAGTGGGACTGTTGGGATAGGGAAAGTGCTTTGACCATAAGATACATAAACTTGTAATAGGTCAGACAGAGGAAGCCTTTTCTTTTACAGGAAGATTAAACAAGTCTACAAATAACTGGTTATGGGGTAGAGGATTAATGGGTGGCCTAATAAGACAATTGGCCAAAGGATTTTTTAGCCAATTTTCATAAAAAGCCCTTAAGTAGGATGGTTTCCTCCAAAATGTGTATGTTGAAACTGATCCCTGATGTGATTGGTAGGAAATGGGATCTATGGTAGGAGATTAGATCACCATTCTCACTATAGCCAATTACATTTTATTCCATTAGCATGAGAGAAAAATAAAAACTTATAAAATATGAACCAATAGTTTTTCAAAGTGTAAAGTTTGAATGACAAGTACATAATGTACTTTCAAAATGATAAACTACTGAATAAATAAAAATTTAAAGAAGGTACTATTTCTTTTGTGTGTCATTTTGGATTAAATAAAAATCTAGTAATGCCTCAAAATACAGACATTATTTACATTGATATTCAAGCAATTATATCTATAAACGTGATCAGATGAATATTTTTATCTACATATATTTAAATATAAAAATAATGTAAATGGTTTGCCAGGGTAGTTATTTATCAAATTTTTAATAAAAAGTATGAGACATAGTTTACTCTTATGAAGAGTACTATCCTCAGATTCATTTAAAATGCTAAACTTAAAATACTCAGAATAGTCAAAGTAATTCTAAGTCAAAAAAAACAATGCTGCAGGCATCATAATACCTGACTTTAAATTATAGTACAGAGCTATAGTAACCAAAACCTGCCTACTACTAACATAAAAACAGACCCATAGACCAATGGAGCAGAATAGAAGACACAAAGACAAACCCATACATGTATATTCATCTGGTCCTCCACAACATGCCAAAAGAATACAGTGGAAAAAAAAGCTTTTTAAACAAATGGTGTTCAGAGGACTGGTTATCCATGTTTAGAAAACTGAGATTAGATCTTATTTCTCACCCTGCACAATGGTCAACTCAAAATGAATAAAAGACATAGAATTAGATCAAAAATTGTGCAACTCCTTCAACAAAATGCAGGGTCTACAATTCAACATCAATATAAAGGCAACAACTTTTTTAATGTGACTCCTAAACTTCAGAAAATAATACCAATAATGAATAAATGGGATAGCATTAGGTTACAAAATCTTCTGAAGAGCAAAGGAAATAATATGTGAAGAGAGAATTCACATAATGGGAGAAAAACACCGCTAACTACTCTTCTGACAGGGTTATTATTCAGCATATACAAAGAACTCAAAAAAATTAACGTAAAAAAGATAACCTAGATAATAAATGAGCAAATGAATTAAAAAGACACTTTGCAAAAGAATAAACAAATGACTAGCAAATATATGAAAAACATATTCAATATCATTAGCAATTAGGGAAATGCATATCAAAGCTATGCTCCAATTTCATCTCACTCCAGTGAAAATGGCAGCCATCAAAAATATAAATAATAACAAATGCTGGAGAAGTTGTGAAGAGAAAGGAATCAAATATCATTTGAATTGGCTTATAACATTTTACTCTAGCATTAATTAATTACATAAATAATTGATTGATACATATTTATTTTATATTTATCAAGTCAGACTTAAAATTTTTGGAAATTATACATTATCATTGTAATCAATGATTATAAAAACACTTAGAATTTTAAAAATCCAAAAAGAATTCCACAAGATTTATAACTCTGTTAAATAGTATAAACTGATTCAATAGCTTTGCCTATGTGTTCAATCGAAACTGTCATTAGTATCAACTCTGGCTTAATTATTGGATCTTGTTCTTAGCATTGACTCTAGCATTTTATGTATGAATTGTTCTTTGCAATTTTAGTTTGATTCTCTTTAATGACTGTTAATTTTGAAGGTGCTTCATGTTTTTTACTGCTTTTAATCCTTCCATATATATGTTGTTTATTTTTATTTAGCTATTTTTATTGGGAATTGAATAGGTTATTTCCTTGTTTATATTATATACAAATACAGTATGTACATTAAAAGTTAACACAGTAGATTGTAATTGTGTCTCTCATAAATACAACTTGGATAATGTACTCTGATCCTATTTTCTTCTTTAACAAATTGAAAAGATTATACAGATTCGATATTCTTAAAAAATTATTTCTAAGACAATGGTCATATAATTTTATCTATGCAAATAAAATTCCATTAAATATTCTTTAAAACATGCATAAAATCTAGTTAATGATTAAATATAGATTAAAACATATACTGATATACAAAGCTTCTATTGAATTTGAGTTAAACATTCCAAATAAGCAACACTTTATTTTGAAGCTTAGAGGTAATGATTTTTTCTGTCTACCATCTTCTCATTTCCTTAAACTAATGCATATAAGGATACTGAGAAGTTGCTTTTCCAATGTATGATTCCAGTAAGATGTAATTTTTCTTATAATTTCTTACTTAAAATTAGACTTAAGGGCATAACAACTCTAATATTTTGCATTTATTAAAACATTGCTTTTTTCATAAGCCTTCAAAAATTATTAGATGATTTACTTTGTGGTTATCTATTATTTCAAATTATTCTATTAAGATTATTTTTGTTCAGAATACCATATAACATGAAAATGACATTCTATTAAAATGATCACATGTTGATTACTTTTGCCACAATTGAGATGCTAAGACAGTTTTTCCTCAAGCTACTGGGACCACTTGCATGCAATTTCATATTCAAATGTTTGGAAGACTGTCTTTTATATTTTACCATATATGAAACATTTATTCTGTATATACGAGAACTTCTAGCCTAAAAAAAATTTTGACCCCAAATGACCTAAGAGGCCCAATTTTTTTATTGGAAAATGAAGAATACTTTATAGTGCATTCTACAAAATGAAAATAAGTGATCTTAAAAAAAAATCATTTTCTTGTAAAACTCCATGTCCTCATAAATAAACTGCTTACATGAACTACTGCCGTAAAATACAATATACAAATCAAATATCCAAGTTACAAACCAAAGCCACACATATGGATATGAAGGAGTTAAATGTAAAGAAACAAAATAGATCAGACTCTCCTCCAGACAGGGTCTGTTGGTAGTCTCTTTTCTTCCTCTTTCTTTCTCTCATTCAGTAATGAATGGAATAGTTTGATTTTGTGCTCACGCTGAAATTTTTCACTCCTAACTCAAAAGCAAACTATCTTTATCATGCTTTGATTCTCAATATCCTCACTGCAGATGTGGAAAAGAAACATAGGTCAATTATTGTTTTTATTCTATTTGTTGCTGTTGGTTTTGTTTTGGATTTTTGTTGTAGTTGTTTGTTTTTGTTTTGCAACTGGAAACATTTATAGAGCAAAGGTTTCTCTTCTCAAAGTCATCTGTTAGTAGGTCTAGAAACTAACAAATCATGAGTCATGATATTAGAGTCAAAATGAGAAATATATGTACTTATGACTCTACTTAAATCTGAATTTGAAGCAATTAAAGATTCCTGCGGGTTCAATGCTGAGTGTACTTGTTCATAAAAGGGAAAAGATTAGTGACTAATTCAGAATGAATTAATTCATAGAAAACAAAATCTTGAAAAACCGAACTGAGATTCCCCTTGCTAGAGACAGTTATGTATTTGCTCAAATCCCATGTGGCAAAATTTAAATAAAATTAGTTAATGTAATGTAAGTACATGTGTATATATATATGTGTGTGTGTCTGTATAAATAAATACATTATGTGTGTATGTAAGTAATGTAAGTATATGTGTATAGATATGTGTATATATGTGTGTATGTATAAATACATTATATGTTTCTATATATACATAAATTAGGTGTTTGTTTCTGTGTATATACATATGTATACATATATATGCATGTGAATATACATATATATACACACAGAGACATACATACCTAACTATAAAGAGCAAAACACTTGAATAGCAAAACACTAATATGAAGTAATTTAAAAATAAAATAACTGTGATCATTCTAATTGACCTCCTAATGTAATTTTATGTATAATAAGTGAAATTAATTCAGAGAAGAGAGGGATCAATATGCTTTTTGGTGCTTTTGTTCATATCAACAACATATCAGTAGAGATCAATCAATTATATGGAAATATACTGGAAAGCTTAATATACACGGCTTTACAAAAAGTAGTGTTAGTATAGTGTTACTATAGATTTACAAATAGTATTTAGTATTATCATTTTTAATGTTGCCAATGCTAAAGTTTACCAGTTGGTAATAATTTATGCTGCTGAAGTAAACTTGGAGATATAAGCCACTTTTGCACCTTATCTTAGTTTAAAATCTTTTCATTTAGTTTATAATATTCAAAGACAATACTGGTTGAAAGTCCTTTATCCAAAATTGTGGGGGACACAAATGCATTAGAATTCAGATTTTTTTCAGATTTTGTAATATGTACATATACATAATGAAATGTCTTGTGGATGAAACACAAGTCTAAACCCAAAATGTATGTTTCATATATATCTTATACACTTAGACCAAAGGTAATTTCATACATTTTTAGTGATTTTATGCCTGAAACAATGTTGTGCATAATGAACCATCAGAAAGCAAAAGTGTAATGGATAAGCAAACATTTTCTTACACTTTTCCATACATAAGCACTCAACCATAAAAAATATGACATGCCATTAATAAAGTGAAAAATACTGTGTTTAGGATAACTAAGTAGCACAGTAGCATTACCAGAATTCCTATTTCAACTGTTAAATAACAGCAATGAAAAAAATGGCAGTCTTCAGTCTCTACCTGCAACACTCTGTTTTAATAAATGGTTATTGAACACTGTGTTTTACTTTATTTAGGTGAGAATAAACTCAGAGGTAGCAGAGGGAATAGGGAGTGAGTTCTGTAAGGGTGTGGAGTGATCTTGCTGAATGGATTTTAAAAATGTTTCTTCCAGAGTCATTTGCCTCGCCAACAAGAGTTATTTCCTTATATGACTCCTTCTGGGTTTATAAACTGACATGATTTCTTCTTCTATTATAAATAAACACTGATCTAGTTCTCCAATAAACTTATACACATAGGCACTTTTGAAAAGTGTTAACACCACCATCTTCATCATCACTATTATAATTTCCTTGATTCAGAACTATTTTGCTTATTGGCCATCAGTCAATGAATGAACAACCAGAAACTCATTATTAATGGTAAAATCTTCTTCAATATCCACTTCTTCCAGCTCATTGAAGGACTCTGATGGTATAATTTTTGCACATGTAAATAAGTCACTTTTTTTTTCACTTGACAAACAGTCCCATTCAAATTTACCATTTCATTAACCATCATCATTGAACATTGTTCAGGCCAAAAGTTTTGTCAAGTATGCACAACTTTGCCTTTGTCACTGTTTTCCAAGCTTGGTCAACAGAATATATAAAATCACATGCATACCTCTTCATTGCTGTGAACTTGCTGTTCAAGAAAGGGTTTTTATATTGATTCTTCATCAATCTAAGGATAGCCTCGTTACATCACTGAGTTAATAAAATCATACTGGGAGCAAAATTCCTGGATTTAACATTCTTTTTGATGAGAATTTCATCTGGAGAATGAGCAGAACAGTTGTCAAAGAATAACAAAGCTTTGCAGGCATCATTGGCTACCTTTTTTTAGTGGCCATGAACTACTGACACAAAATATTTGTACAGCAAATCATAAAAGATATCATTGATGTTTCATGTTTTGTTAGCGTAATAATGGACACATAAGAAATTTAATCCCATCCAGGAGCTTGGGAGGCTGGGACAGGAGGATCGCAGGTTCAAAGCTAGCCTTAGCAAAAGCAAGGCGCTAAGTAACTCAGTGAGACCCTGTCTCTAGCTAAAATACAAAATAGATCTGGGGATGTGGTTCAGTGGTTGAGTGTCCCTGAGTTCAATCCCTGGTAGCCAAAAAAAAAAAAAAAAAAAAAAAAAAAAAAAAAATCCAAGAAATTCAATCCTTTGAAACAGAAAACAAGCTTTTATCTATTACAGTAAGTTTACACTTTTGTGTGACTCCTATATTAGCACAATCCAGAATGCTTTTTCTGTCCTTGGCATTATTAATTCCTAGAGGGACTGTCTTATTTATGATAGTCAAGTGTCTTTCTGGGGCAATAATGCCAAATTTAGTGATGTTTTGTCAGCATTGTAGACTTGTTCTAGCATCAGATTTTTATCAGCAAAGAAATTCACAAATTTGCCAATGAATTTCTCTGTTGTTTTGTTATCAGCAGATATTTTCACCACGCACCTATGAAAGTTGAATATTTTATCAAAGTTGTTGGTGCTTATCAGTAATCCCAACTACTTGTTAGGATGAGGCAAGAGGATTACTAGTGCAAGGCCAGTTTCAGCAAAATAGTGAGATCCTGTCTCAAAATGAAAAATAAAAGGAAATGGGGATATTGGTTAGTTTTAGAACATCCCTGGGTTGAATTTCCAGTACCATGAGTAAATATATAAAATGATTAATTTATGTGTTTTCCAAAATTACTGGAATCCATCTGTTGAATATTCTCTTCAACTTTCAGATCCTTGTGATAGATCATTGTGTTATGATGAACAGATCATTAAGTGGCATGTAGTTACTGTGATGCTCTTTGATACATTCTTTAATACATGATCAAGATATTCATTTTTAGATTGTGCACAAATTATTTTTCATTAACTTGCACTTATAACTTTCTGTATAGAATTTCAACAATTTATTCTTTTGTTTCAATGGGCAATACATGATGACTTCTGTAAGATGTTTCACACTTACACCATTGTCTAGTGTCTGCAACAACTCAATTTTCCATAGTATATATGAATATAAATGGTTCCTCTTTCTTATTATTGTTACCCATAAGGACATCAGTAGGCCTTCTTTTGACATTTTCAAAATGTATTTACACGACAAAACAGAGAATAAGGAAAAAAAAGACTGAATTTTGCAAATAAGTGTTGTCCTGGGTGGGATATTCTGGGGAACTTTGTGGGTATACTTATGGCAAGGAAACTGGGCATGCACTGAAAATATATATCACATCCAACAGAGCCTGGAAAGGTTTTTTTTTTCTTTTGGGGTACCTAAATAAACTGTGTGTTACATGACTGTATTTGATTTTGATGCACCCCAGGAGGTCAGATGTGGAATTTTCCACTCATATCAACAAATTGACCCGAAGTTTTGGATTTGGGAACATTTCTGAGTTTGGGTTTTCAGATTAGAGCTGTTTAGTGTGTACTTCAAAATGTTGTTTGAAATATGGCCAGAGGTATTGTCAAGACCAAATATTCTCATTTTTTCTACAGACAACATGTGATTTGTAAAAGGTATGTGAAAAATACTGAGCAGATACTTCACAAAAGATATACAAGCAATCAACAAATACATGAAAAAATGTTCAACATCTGTTGTAATTAGTGAAATGCAAAAGAAAACTACCATAAGATTTCATCTCACTCCAATTAGAATGGCGATTATCAAGTATACAAGGAACAAAAGGTGTTGGCGAGGATATGGGGAAAAAAGGTATATTCACATATTGCTGAAGGGAATGCAAATTGATGTAGCCACTGTGAAAAGCAGTATGGAGATTCCCTAGAAAACTTGGAATGGAACAACTGTTTGACCCAGCTATCCCACTCCTTGGCCTATACCCAAAGAACTTAAAATCAACATACTTACAGTGACGCAGCCACATCAATGTTTATAGCAGCTCAATTCATAATAACTAGATTGTAGAACCAACCTAGATGCCCTTTAATAGATGAATGAATAAAGAAACCATAGCATATATATATATATATATACACACACACGCACACACAATATATATATATACACACAATATATATGTGTATATATACACACACACTATATATATACACACTATATACACACACACACACACACACAATGAAATATTACTTGACCATAAAGAAGAATAAACTTATAGCATTTGCAGGTAAATGGATGGAATTGGAGAATATCATGCCGAGTGAGATAAGCCAATCCCCAAAACCAAAGGCCAAATGTTTTCTCTGATAAGTGGATGCTGATACATAAAGGGGTGGGGGGTGGTAAGGGAAGAATGGAGGAACTTTGGATTGAGTAGAGGGAAATGAGGGGAATGGGGGGGCAGGGAAAAAGAAAAATGGTGGAATGAGACAAGCATCATTACCCTATGTACATATATGATTACACGAATGGTGTGACTCTACATTGTGTACAGCCAGAGAAATGAAAAGTTGAACTCCATTTGTGTACATTTTTGTACAATGTGTACAAAATACATTCTGCGGTCATGTATAACTAAGTAGAAGAAACAATAAAAAAGAATATTCATATCAAATTAAATTTTTAATTTTATTCGTGGAACTCTGCCTCAGATTTCCAACTGTTTGATTTTCTGATTTTCTAGACTTCTAGTTTATTAGAAAATCGTATCACCCAAATTTCCAGCTTCCAGGAGAATAGGATTGCATCTTCCACAATGATCAGTACCAATATAACATCCTGTGTTTTTAAAATGATTCATGTAGGATCTTTTGGGGACACACTTTCCCTTTGACCCAGGACATAGTTTATATATCTAGTTGATACAGTATTTGTAGGCTGCAATCAAACTCTAAGTACAGTTTCTAATAAATGCATTATTATCCTCATGAGGCAAGGGCAAACTATTTTATAAGACAGCTTAAATCAACTCTTAGAGAAAACTGAAAATGTTATGCATCTAGTAATTAAATTTTGGAAGGATACATAAGAATTTTCAAGAAAAAAAATCAGTATTTAAATTTCAAATTGAGCAACTGTGATTAAAGATGCATTACAACATAATACAGAGTATAAAAAATAACGGGTAACTGAGTTGTGATATTGAAACACAAAATAGTCATAATCAGATAATTATAATACTTCCACATTCAGCTTGATTATCTGAAAAATAAAAATTGTATATGACCAAATATTTATTCAACCATCAGCAATTTCCATTAATCTTCAGAATAAAATGTTTTCTTAAAAATATGGTCTTTCTTACATGTAGTTCTACATCATTAATGGCAATATTTAAATCAATTTAGAATCTGCTAAATGGTGCATATACATATATTAAATGAAATATTCTTTGAAAAATTTCCTTTAAGATAATTTTTCAGAAAAGAAATCTGAGGCCAACAAAAATGTGGCAAAGGGGTTGAAGATGTGAATAAACTTGTGCAAGCCATAGAGGCAAAATTTACTTAGGCAGAAGAATAAAACATATGATACATAAAACTAATACCAGTGATATTTTACTTACCTCAACTGTGTAGTAGTGGAGATTTTAGATTATTTTTCTTTAAAAGTGAATATTTCTGCCTACTATATAAAAATATGTGCTCACATTATGTTGGTTTGCTAGCATTACTTATTTGCATGCTAATTTTTTTGTTTATTTGGCTTTAGTTAAAATAATTAATTCTTTTCTTAAAGTTATCTCATTCAGATAATGGATTTTAGATTTCCTGATTCCAGAAGAAAAAATTTGTTTCAATATTTGACCTTTTTAAACTCAGATTTCATTTTAAATTTTGGCATAATTGAAGAGCATCAAAACATGAGTTTTAAAGTTTTAGTCCTCCTCTTCCTCATCACCCTTCTTTGTTCATCTTCATTTTCCACAGGTTATTGATACTCCTGAGTCTAGAGAGAGAGGTAGTTCAGAAAGATTGCTAGAACACAATGGATTTAGTGCCATTATTAGAATAATGGCTTAATGAAGAAAGCAAAGAGCTGAGGCCAGAACATTTCTATTTTAAACCCATCACTGTTCCTGTGTCCCTTTAGAATCTATGATTCTCTGAACAAGACTGATTAAAACACAAAATGCTTCCCCTTGACTACAAATGTAAATGTTTAGTATGTGGAAAGACATGGGAATATATCAATCTGAACTTCCTCATGCAAAAATAAGTGCCCACTGAAGCAATCACGTTAAAACTAGGCTCCACAGATGGTGGCATGCGATAGGGGCGGCAAAGCTTTATGATCTTTTTCCCTTTGGTTTTCATGGACTTGAGTATACACATCTGGTTGGATCAAATGCACGACAGAAGGCGTTTGAAGGACTATACTTCAGAGAGAATTGAATCAATAGGTACTTCATGAATATTGTTAATACTTTCAAGATTTAAATTTTCATTCAATTCGATTTTACTTCAAAGAACATAGCTATCTTAATGTTTATAGCAAACTTCTATACTGTTTATTTGTACTGACAATGAAACTCCATTTGAATATGATTATATTTTCAAACATTAGTTTTATGTCATTCTTAGTAGTTAGAGACACAGCATGTATTTGCTACATACTGTAGCACTGTTTCAGTGATACCTGTCTACTTATATATATTAACAGGGTGATCTGAAGTATTACTATGATTTACTGATTTTAAAATACAACATTTTCTGAAGCAAATATTGTAATTTTATTTGGTTCAAATCACTCTCTATAAATGAATCCATTATGTCTGTATTATGCATTATGGATTTCAAAGCCCTCTGATATGCATCAACTTATTTGATGTTTGCAGCAACATTATGGTGTAAAATAAGATTGCCAGTATTATACTGATGAGGAACCAATTCAGAGTGATAAAAACGGGGTCAAGTAACACTCATAGTAAGTGGCTGACCAAAACTCTAGCACACATAAAGTCTGAACAGAAATGATTACTTAAGTAAATGGCATTGATTGGTCAGAGTTTCCCATACTACTAAGACTCAACCATGAAAAACTATATTTATTCAGTATTTCTCAGAAATTGTTATCTGATTAACTATTCTTCTATTACTTTCTTGCTTAGGGAATTTTATTTAATAATGGTATTCTGTTCTTAGCTAATATAGTACCATAATTCCAAATCAGATTAAGGAACAGAAATGGGAGATGTTCTTCTGCAGCCTTTTCCAAAATGTTTCTGAGAACCAATATTCCCACGAAATGTGTTAGGAGGTCAAATGATTTTGAAAATGTTAAATCATAGTGATTCATCTGTCACTGTATTTTTGTAATTTAGGTACCATAATGGAGGAAAAAACAACACAATTCCCATTTACAGGAATGGAAATTGCATTACATACTCTTTTTCGATCTGCAGACTATATATTTTGCAGTGCAATAAAATAATGAGGGAACACTTTAACTGCAATGGTGAGTGATTTAGCAAATATCAAATTATTTCTAATAACTTCTCTATTTCTTTTCATTAATTCCCATTTAATTCACTTATCTTTGAAACTACATTTAACTTTTTGCCAGAATATTAAGAGAAGCTATATTTTTCGTCCCTGAGTTTGGCGCAGAACCTTGCAATATTCAAGTGTTGCAAAGAAGCATGACTGGAACACTGTCAGCTAAGGCAGAATGGTGCAAGGAAAGAAATTTAGCAGAATGCCAGACCATGCAAGGCCTTGTAAGCCTTATTGAGGTGAGGGATTTTGAATGCTAGCAGAGGTCATGGGAGAGTTTGCAACAAAAAGGTGATATAATCTCTTTATTCTTTGAAAAGATTTCTGAGGCTGCTCAATCATAAATAGACTACCACTATTTTTTTATTGCGTGAATGGGTGATGGTGAATCCACTGCTTCAGTAGATGCATTTTTTGAGATACTCATTATGTATAATCCTATTTCTTAGGAAAGCAAACTTGGATTTATTTGCTTTTTAAATAGCAATTTGTTTTGAAGATTAAATGAGATAAAATTTGTGTAGTACCTCCTAACTAGAATGCCTAGAATAAAGTAAATGCTAAATATTAGTATGTAATGGATGGTTGTAAATCATCTTTTGATTTGTGTAAGTATGCAAATTTTATGTGTAGATTTTGAAAACTAGATTTACATTTGCCAGCCTTTAGTGAACCCTTGAAATTGTCCAACAATCAAATTATATTTCCTTGTTATTTCTATTCTCCCTTATTCTTCAACACTCCTTTTCCATTTTAATTCTCCTAAAAATGTTTGCTTTTTCTTTAATCTAAAAACCTTAACACATATTTCTTGGGGAAAAAGATTACAATAATTGTCAACTCATATTAAACATTTACTCTGCTAGAAGCTGTTCAAAGTATATTTCATTAGTCTTTTTAACAACTCTTTAAATTGGGTTCTATTTTATATTAATAGCTTTTTAATACATGATGAAATTGACACAGAGAAAAATATAAGTTTCCCAGGCTTAAACAGTTAGTGAGAGGCAATGCAGAGAAATCAGATTCAGACTCAGTCAGACCCAAGATCCCAGTTTGTTAATCATTCCCTTCTCAATGCAAATTTGAAAACCTATCAGCCTTGGCACTTTCTACAGGTTTTGCTCCCAGGAAAGTCCAATCACTACTCATATTTCTGTGGATTTTGATTCCTTCATTATTCATCTTCTGTTTATCTCTCTTGCTCCATTGGCTCACTCCATGAATATTCAATTATATTCTAGTATTTTACATATCTAAAAATCATTTCTGATAGCAATATTTTTTCATGGCTAGTCATCTTGGCATATCCATTAGCTTACACTGTCTTTTTCTTCAATTCCTACTTTCCTTCTTAAGTAAATTTTCAATTCCCAATCAATAGTGAATACATTCATACTGTAAGACATTATAGATTTATCTAAAGTATTTCTTCCATATCACTCCCAACCTATATCAGCTTTGCACAGGAGGCTGCTCCTAACAGTTTGCTGTTTATCTCTAAATAGGCAGATTTAAGAAGAGGTAGATAGAAATATTTAGGGCTAAGTAAGACTTATTTTAATTATTACACACATGCATGTACTTACTTAAATGGTATCATAGTCCATATAGTAATTGGTTCTTACATGTGGTGATGGAAATCTATGCCTATAGTTTTATAATTTGTTTTATCACTTCTTGCTTATTAGCTTTTCCATGTGAATTTTAAAATAAGGCTCTTATTTCCATGAAAAACTTTAATTTTGCTTTTGATTTTGAGTACATTAATTTGAAATTTGTAGATTATTTTAGGAACATTTAACAGTCTGATAATATTGGACTTTTTGTCTGCTGACATGCTGTATCTCCTCAAAAAGTTGTATTATGTCATTCATAAAGGTTTATGCTTTTCTCTGTTGAGGTTTTTCATAATTCTTATTTGATACCTGGCCTCCATGATTTAAATCTGTTTTACACTATGTTAGGCAAGTATTTGAAAGTACTACCACATTTTTTCTAGGATTTTTGGGTATTATACAAATATCTATTTTACTGTAGGATTAAAACCAGAAGTTTGAAAAGGCTACAAAATACATCAGGTTGGCTTTCTCTTGAAACATCTATAGAAACTGCCCTTGAAGCTGTTAATGCTCATTCATCATCTTATTAGCCCTCCCAGTCCCATTTGGTAAAGATTCCATCTAACATTCTAAGATACTTCCCTTATTTGTTTCTCATGACACTTTACTCTCTAACTGCTACTGTGTCACCTTTTCTATATTACCTTCCATACTACCTCTAGATATCAGAATTTCTCAGAACTCAGTACTTGGTACAATTGTTTTCTTTAACTATGGTCTTTTAGAAGGAATCTTTCTTGTTTCTCGCACTAATGTTATCTACTCTCTGTTCACCATATTCATTGAATATATCATTACACATTAAAATTAATGTCAAGCTGATTTCATCAACATTTCTGTACATTTCAACTTCACCACAGTTTCCTCATTTTCCTTATCCTAGACAATTCTATTTTTTACTGAAAATTATCTATTTGTACTATGGACTATATTTACTCTTCACTGTATATTAGGAGCTAGAACCTGTATGCTGAGATTATGGTTTATACATCAACTTGAGTAGGCCATGAAGTACCCAGATGTTTGGTCAAACATTATTCCAAGATTTTCTGGTGACAGTGGTTTTTGATAAGACTACATTTAAACTGGTAGACTGAGTAAAGCAGATGGCCCTTCTTAATAAAGGTGGACCTCTTCCAATTAGTTGATGGTCTGGATATTAAAGGAAGGCTGATCTTCCTTAACTGAGGGAGAATTCACCTGTCTAATAGATTTTGGTCTCAGAGATCAGCCTTTTTTTTCCCTTTGGACTTACACTGAAATATTGATTCTTTTCAAGTATTAAGTCTGCTAGATTTGAATGGAGTGGCACTGCCAGCTCCGCTGGTTCTTCAGTTGTTTGCTCACTGCACAGATATTGGGATTTGTTAATCTCCATAAACTCAGATGTAAAATCCAATAAATAAATGAATAGATAAATATATCAATAAATGCTGTTAGTTCTGTTTCTCTGGATAACCCTGAGTAATAGATTTCCTAGAATCTCCCATCAGCGTGACATTTGATTCCATCAATGAAATTCATTTGAAGGAGAGTTTGAAGGTGAAAACAGAAATACATTTTCTAGCAACAGCTAAATCAGGCATATGAATGTAGAAATAAAAAAAGACCATCCAAAAGAGAACAAATGGAATTTATTTATCCATAGCAGCTGAGTCAGGAACCAACACTTGGATTTGGCAGAGACTTAAAGGCAGGCAGAGAAGAGTGGACACTCACTGGAATAAACGGATCGCTTCAAGTATGCTCTTATTGGAGGCTGCTGGCTTGGGAAAAAAGTCAGACATTCACTGTGATTGGTCATGGGTATTTATTTGCTTTTTCCATATGGATTTTAGTTGGGAGAAGAGTTAAATTATGAAATCTGTTAGTTATTAATAATGTCCTAGCCATTGGCTGGTTGATAAAATGTTGCTTAGCTTCCAGGACTTCTTGCTGCAGATATGGATCAGAGTTAACTTTTTTACATATGATCTAGTGATTGACCATTTTTATATTCAGTCTCTTATTCAACCTTAATAGTCATTTTTCTTTTGATAGTTTGACCAGTTCAGGGAAAGCTATCAATTAAGAATTCCACTATTCAGAGTATGTTTGGTAATTTTCATATACAATTGCATTATAAAATCTCCTTTACCCTTTGGTTTTCTTATCACTATAGTGATTAACTAAGTAGAGAGCAACTGTGAGGAAGCATGTATGACTCTGGATGACATACAACAGATCAGTATCATATCCACTACCATAAAACCCAGAATAGTTAATAGTCCCTGATATACTTTGGAAAAAGGAACCCCAATTACCCAACCCAGGACAAAAGAGCAAGTTTCAAAAATTATGGGGACCAAACCAAAAGAGTCAAATAAGTTTTATTTTAAGGCAACATTTAACTTTTTCCACTTTGCCTCTTCCTTTGATCTGAGTATAACAAGAAGTATTTGCAATGTCACAGACACTGTTAGGACAATCAGACAAGAAATAGAGTAATGTTATTGTCCATCACCACTCACGCCAATGAATTGAGACTAATCTAAACTCCATGTAGGGAAAAGGTGACATCATCAATAACTTCTGTCGGAGTAAGTATCTTAGTGAATTTGGACTTCCATAACAAAATACCTTGAACTGGATGACTTATAAAAAACTTATTTCTTACAGTCCTAGAACTGAGCAGTACAAGATCAAATGCCAGAAGATTGTATAATCTTGTGTCTAGTGAGTTACCTCAAAGATGGTAACGTCAATGTGTCCTCAAATGGCAGAAGGCCCAAACCAGTTTCAATGGGCCTCATTTACAAAGGCATAGGGGTGAGCCCCTCTGATCTAATCCTTAAAGCCCCATCTCTCAGTATGATCACATTGGGTATTAGGTTTCAAAACTAGAATTTTGGAGGATACTCAGTTCATAGAATTAAATGACAGGTGTTTACAATCTTTTATAATTGCATGATTGCCACCAATGGAAAAGACACTCTAATTGTTTGCATGCAAAATGTATGCCTGAATAATTAGCAGTGACCTTGTTTTGGATCTCGGCATCAAAATTTCTAGCCTTGGTAATTATAGAATTAGCTGAGTTACATATTGCCTCTCTATTAGACCCTTCCAGGTGATAAGTGTTCAGTCAATATCCCTGTAAAGGTTGTTGAATTCAAATTTAAGATTACCTGGACCTCAATCAATTAACAAAGTACTACATACAATGTAGAATAAATAACAAAAGTTAATAGTTTCATGATTCTAAAGACGAGAATTCAACACAAAGTTCTGGAAGTGTTGGATTCTTCTGAATACCGCCGGCACTGGGTTGTACTTGGCCCTTTCTCTCTGTGTCTGCACATGACCTTTACTTTTTGTCTCTGTGTCCTAATCTCTTCTCTTAAAGACAGCAGTCTTTACTAAGATGAGAACACACCCTAACGACATTTTGCCATTTTAAAAGCTCTACAAACGTGGAAGTCTCCAGGATGAAGGCTGAGAGGCTGGGAGAGCTGCAGCATCCACTGGGAATCTCAAAGGTAATGTTTTCAAAACCTGTTCGTTAAATCACAGATACTTATTTCCTGATTAATGCTGCAAATGATTATGACAAATAGAACTCAGTAGTTTTAAAAAGCAACTAATATTACTTTCACATATCTTTCTAATTAAAAACATATTTTTCCTTTTTTACATATTTAGGATAAAACACTATAGAACGGCACTTTTAGAGATGAAATTTAAGAAGTAAATGCAATTAATATATTGTGGAGGTATGTTTTAAATATCCGAAATCAATCTCCTCTTCAATGGAAACCTCAGTAAATGACAATAGGGATTATATATTTCAGTTTACCTAAAAATAATTTTGCTATACAATTTTTTGTCTTGATAATATTATTTAAAGTATTTAATACATCTCCATCCAGGGACTCTGGGAAAGGGATATGTCGAAGTCATGCCTAATTCTCTTAATTTGTTAGACTTGTGTTCCAGGGCCACATAATTGGGGAAATATTCCTGATTCTTCCATTGTAAACTCTGGTACTTAGCAGAATTTTCACTTTTCCACATTTAACTATAAACTGCTTTGATACATAGCTTGATAAAACAAGTGACAAATGTGATATTACATTGCTTCTTGAACTAATGCATCAGGGACTGTAGCTGTAATACTTCATGTTTTGATCTAATCTTGAAGAAAGGCTAAGTCAGAACAAGAAGAATTAGATATAATTAATTCACCAGACCATGACAGAACAAAGCAAGTACTTTAACATCATGTATCATAATGAGTATCAAACAATTTAGAATAAAAAATGTTATGACTTTAGATCATTCAGATTTTACAGGAATATGAAGGCCCTAAAATATATAACTGAACAAAAATGTGGTCTGTTGTGTTTTGAGTTGTAATACTGACTATATTCTCAAGTTTTTTATTTTAAATTATGTTTATAATTTATTTATTCTTAAATGATTACATATAATAATTTGTTGAAAAATTGATTTTAATTTTTCATAAATTAAAAAAATTTTCTTTTAAAAATTATTTCTTATGAATGTTCCACAATAATAATAATAGAAATAATTTTAAAACAACAATTTACATATATAGAGAGACAACACTTATGTGTCAAATTTAGTTCTAAGCATTTTAACATATATATACCCATTTAAAAAAAAATCACATACCAACTTAAAAAAGGTTTCCAAATTCCCTTTAAGATTTGAAGACTTTACATCATCAAAGAAGATCTTATGAATTAGGTTAATTAAAGGAATAAGAAAAAATCCCAAGATGTTCTAAATCTTACTGATGAAGCAAAAGGTTAATACATCAGTTGGTTCTGATAGTAGATCTTAATTAGATAGCTCTAATCTATTTTCGCTCCCTTTAACTTTCTTTCAATCAAAAGCTGCAGGCACCTGTGCATTTCTGCCTTCAACTCTGACACCCAGCCCACAATGCATGCCAATTTTGTTTGCCAAAACTGAGCCACATGCGTAAAGCAAAGAATAAGTAGATCCTTTCCTGACATTATGATTTATATTACTCATGAGGACTACCATATTCACCAAAGCTTATAAGTTAAGGTTCCTATCTTCATACTAGAACCTAAATGTCTCTTTTTACATAGTTTAAATTTGGGGATTCAAACCTTTTATTCAGTTAGTTATACCTTTCTGGTTCTGAGAGACTGTAGTGAACACCTAGAGGTCATACACATTCTTGCTTTTGACATTGTGTTTTATGTAATCCCAGAACTAAGAATGATGAATTTATCACAGATATTTTTATTTTACTCTTTAGTTCAGATATTAAAAAAAATTATAAAGCATTTTCTGTGTAACTACACAGTAAATGTGTGCAATTGAATGGTGACAACATGGACATTGTCCCTTATTTCTTGGAGTCATTTGCTCTAAAACAGAACAAATTCCTGTCTGGAGAATTCTGATGTCAGTAAAATTTCCTATGCTGAACTCTGTTGGTACTCTTTATTTATTTATTTATTTTTGATCAAAGACAAAATATCATAGACCAAAAGTTTTCAAATAACTGAATAATCAAATTTAAGTAGGGTTTTCAACTTTCCTATGCACCATTAAAAACACAAATCATTGCCAGGTAGAGAAGTACATAACCATAATCGCAGTGACTCTGGAGATGAGGAAGAACAATTGCAACTTCCAGGAGAGTCTCTGCAACATAGTGAGACCCTGTCTCAAACTACAAATAAAAAGGGTTTGGGATGTAGCTCAGTGGTGCAACACCTCTGTGTTCAATCCCCAGTACTGAAAAAAAACCAAAAAAACAAAAAATTTGAAAAATGCAGATTGTTCATATACATTACTACCATTGAGTGGATCTAACAGACCAAAATTCTTTTTTTTTAGTGTTTCTAATAAAGAAGAAAAAAACCACTGACTAACATATTGGAAGCTTAAAGACAATCTAGTTTCCATGATAATGAATCAAATTTAATTCTTAGAGTAACATAAGAATTATCATTTCTTAGCCATCCTTAATAACAGCCATTGTGGAAACTTTCATCTTCCATCATCATCTTGCTTTCCTTTAGGCTGACTGTGATCACAATCATAAGCCATGAAACTACAAAACAGAGCCAGGTCCTACTCAACATGTTCCTTCGAAGTTGTTCCAAAGTTGAAGTCATATATGTTCCCTCAGGAATAACTCCACATCCTACTGTCCTAGAGTTTGCCAAATTGCCAAATGGTTTAGTGTTTTCTTCTCTGGAAACCCATGTTCCAGGTCAATAATTGGTTTGTTCATTAAAACAGGCAATAGATAAAGTCCTCCAATAATTTAGGAACCTCTCTTTTGCTGTTTCTTGCAACCAGTTTGAACATGAAAGGAATTTCATCTTTCAAGATGACCCAAGAAATTGAAGATATTTGTGGTAAATTAAGTGTGACTGCAACGTGGCATACACTGTGCACTGCCTGCAGGAGGTATGAATCTTCTAATGGACTTCTTGCTAATGTCACCACAGCACCAGAATTTCATCACTGAGAAGTGGCTGCCTTTCATTCTTTCCTAAGGATTGAAAAGCTGTGGCTTTGTCAGACTCCACAGCCTCCTATTTTTGAAAAATTTCATAATGCAGCTTATTACATTATGTTGGCTAATGCAGTGTGTTGTCCTGACTGTAGGATTGGAAAAGTGATGTCAGAGGGGTTTTACTCCTATGATCAAGACCATCTTACAAGTATAAGAAAGGGCCAGGCATGGTGACACATGCCTGTATTCCCAGTGGCTCAGGAGACTCACAGGAGGATTCCTGTAGTAGCTGTCTGGCTAGGCCTTGACCTGTGGGCTCTTTGTCCCTTCTGGAGGGGATAAGGCTGACGGGGTAACCAATGCCCCCAGGAGAGCAGGTTCTAGACACAGTCTCAAATATATTAAAGAATTACAGCACTTTTATAGAAGAGAGGAGTCCAAGAACAAAGAACTGATAGTGTAACATGATAGTCTGTAAGGATGGTCCAATTAGGAGTTACACAGTTTACCAAAGGGAGGAGGGAGAGAGGAGGACGAGTGAAGGTAACCTGAGGCAATGACCATTGGTGGATCAGGTCACTTGGGAGTTTTCTCCGTAAGCATGAATAATCCTGAGTGTGCAGCCAAGGATTTTACCTTCCCACAGCCTATGGAAGATATACCTCAGTGACTTCTTTCTACATCCCCACAGATTCCAAGTTTGAGGCCAGTTGCAGAAATTGAGAAAGACCTACAAGAACTTGGAAAGACCATATCTCAAAATAAAAATAACTAAATAAAAATGGGACTGTGTTTCAGTGGTAAAGCACCCCTGGGTTCCATCCTCAATACTAAAAACAGAGAAGTAGAAAGAAACAAACAACAAAAATAACAACAAAACTCACAAGTCATAAATGGTTTTATTTAGACTTGGTATGAGAGTCATTGAATTCTAAAAGGATTTGCTGAACATTTTGTCTACATGAGGTGTGGGCTGGTTTATCTGATACAAAGGACAGATACCAAGAAAGTAAAATTTGAGATCATAGTGAAGATGAGCTTGTTTATCATGTTGTTAGCCAGAAAGTTCTGCCAAAGGAAGTGAAGAAGCAAATTTATTTCATGTTCCTCAGCATGACCTCTATGCTCTGCCACATTTCAAGAGGGGCAGCAACATCACCAGCCCCATCTACCAGGTTATTGCTAAGTGAAAATACCATCCACTTGTTGTTTCTCATTTTAAAGCCATTTTCTTGGATTCTGGACTCTCCAGAATTTATACAGTTGCTCTTGAAAAATTGTAATGTGGGTGAATCAACTGACTAGAACAAGTTGGAAGCTGGACACCTAATGTCACTGGAGTATTCAGAGGGTTGTCTATATGTATTTGGGTCTTGGTCTCTTTCTTATATGCCACTATCCACCATGCTTCAGACTCAGTTGCTCAAGTGGATCTTGTTAATGCCAAAAAGAAGTTTCTTTCTGGCCAGAAGTTAATGACCATAAGTGGAAATTTGGGGAACACATCTTTTTGATGAGTTACAGTAACTGGCACATATTATAAGGAGGAGACCTGAATTTTATCTCAGTCCAGTGCATCAAACATAAAATTCAAGACCTTCTAATATGACATCTTTCTCTCTCTCTCTCTTTTTTATAAATGAAGTAAAATATTTTAAAGCATAAGTGCAAGCAATTAATCCCAGATGACTGAAAGTTAATAAATCATTCTCATTCTGATTCAATGGTTTTTTTTTAAAAAAAAAATCATTGTTTGCCTATCACTTAAACTAACTTCGTAAGTCTAGACTAAATATTTTAGGCTCTGTGAGCTGTATGGTCTTTGATACAACAGCATGACTGTATTCTAAAAAATTCATACAAAAAATAGGTAATGGGCTAAATCCAGCCCACAAGTTATAGCTTGCTGAAATGCATTTTTGGAGGTAGGAATAATATTACTTAAATTTAAAATTTAGACATTGATATATCACTCTCTTTTAAAGAGCTGATCAATTGGTCCACCAAATAAAAAGGCTTGTAAAATCATGTTTAAAATTGACTCATGGGAGAGTGCTCAACATATGTGAGACCCTGGGTTTAATCCCCAGCACTGAAAAATTAAAATGAAATATTTACTGGCATGTAGTGAGACTGATACTAAGCAAGAGTTTGCTTTTGTGTGCAAGTAGGAGCCAATATTATGGCATGGGATTTTGAAAAAAAACAAAAAGCAGAGTTTTATTGTACATCGATTGACAATGAGACAAGAGGAATGGTTGTAATTGAGGAGTTTGTAGTCTCTGTTTTGGTCTGTCCTACAAATATTGATGGCACTCCTCACTCATAACCCAAAACATTTAGCCTAGATTTAACAAAACAGTTATATTTAGATGATAGACATACAAAGAATTTTAAATATGTAAGAGAATCAGAATAATTTATTGACTTTAAGTCAGCTGGGATGGTATCTCACTTTTAAATCCATGAAGCTCTCATCTCATTCTTTAGGTTTTACTTGTCAAAGACTTTTGGTTCCACCAGGCTCTCAAAGTCATTTTATATTAAGTATTTGGGTTCTGGGGCTACATCCTAAAAAAGAACTTGCATAACAGTTTTAAGAAACAGGAAAGTTGCTCTTTAAGAAACCATGTTTAAGACAACTTCTGATAATCTGACAATATTAGCCATATTTTTTTGTAAAAATGAAAGCTTAGGTTAAAGGTTAGATTTTAATTATTTTCTTGGAAAATATAATCCCAGAACAGTGAAACTGAGGGAAAAGAAAAAAGAGGCAGGAAATGTTAAGAAGCAAACACAAGAAAATGTGTGTCAGTGTGCGCTGCTATAATAAAATATTGCAGACTGAATGACTTATAAACAACAGAAAGTCATTTCTCACAGTTACAGTGGTGGAAAGCCCAAGATTAAAGGGCTGATATAGTGGGGCTGTGGTGAGGGCCTGGTTCCTGTTTCATATGTATCCTTCTTTACATTCCCGTTACAATGTTCACCAGTAAGCCTTCCTTACATGGTGAAAACAGCAAGAGAGCTCTCTGTGTTCACTTTATAATTCCTGAGGCCTGCACCATTGTGACAGTTATATTCCAATGGCCAAATCTAGTAATACCTTGGGAAATAGTATTTTAATATACGAATTTTGAGTAAACAAAAATATCAGACTGTAACGATATTCTATCATCATAGGATGCTTGCTCCATCATAAGGTAAATGTGTTTCATATTCAAATGAAAACACGAGAAAAAGTATTCAGAAGAAATAATTACTTTAGGAAAAGTAATGGAAAGGGAATTTATTAACCAATTTACTCTGATCTCTGGTATCTCACTGATCCAAATTTGTTCCAGGGGATGCTAGTTATATCAAATTTAAAAATTGCATTCCCCAGTATCTTATGCACTGTCTGGAGAAACCAAATACTATCTTATGTTGCCTGATACTTCCTCTGAAACTAGAAGCTCTGCATAGTGACCTTAGTTGATAAAACAATATAGATCTCAAAATAGTGTGCTACTTACAGAGAAGTGAAGATAAATCAGCATCTAAAATCAGAAAATCAGTGAACTTAAGATAAATTTTGGATTTAGTGTAAATGTGTCAGCTATAGTTTATTCCTTGCATTATTCAGAATTGCTTATAATCTCCTCCGATTATGTCTACCTCCCACACTATTTTTTAAACTTTGTTAATGTTTTTGTTGGTTCACTATAGTTATACAGAATTGTTGAGTTCATTTTGACATAATCATACATGTGTAAAATTTAATTTTTCCATTTCAGCTCAGGCAACCTCTATGTTTCCTCTCTTCCTCCCTCACTCTGTCCTCTTTCTCTACTCTACTGGTATTCCTTCTGATTATTTATCTATTTATTTTAATTGGTGCTTTAAAGAGGCACACAAAATTGAGATTCACTGTGGTATATTTATACATTCACAAAGTGTAATTTTGTCAAATTCATTCTGTATCTCTGCTATGACTTGGATGTGAGGTGTCCCCCAAAACTCATGTGTGAGACAATGCGAGAAGAATCAGAGGAGAAATGATTGGGTTGTGTGAGTATTAACCTAATCAGTGGATTAACCCCTGATGGAGTTAACTGATTGGTAACTGGAGGCATGTATGGTGTGTCTGGAGAGAGTGGTTTATTGGGGATGTGGTTATGGAGTATATATTTTGTATCTGGAGAGTGGAATCTCTTTCTCTCCAATTCCTGATCACCATGTAAGCTGCTTCCCTCTGCCACACTCCTCAGCATTGATGTTCAGCCTTACCTCAATCCCCATAGAATGGAGCTGGCCCTCTATGGACTAAAACCTCTGAAACAGTGATCCCTGAATAAAGTTTTCCTCCTCTGTAATTCTGCTGCTCAGATTATTTAGAGCAGTGAAAAAACTGACTAAAACAATCTCCTCCCCTTTAACTTCTTTCTTCTCCCTCCCCCACAGTTTACTTCTATTCTTCTCTGCTAGTCTTCACTCTATCCTTATGATATCTAATCCCCTACCCTCATAAAACACCTAATTTGCTCTAGCTTCTACTTATGAGAAAAAAACACTCAACTTTAAATTTTTTAAGTCTGGTTTATTTCACTTACCATGATGTTCTCCATTTCCATCCATTCATAGGCACATGCCATAATTTTACTCTTTTTTATAGGAAAGTAAAACCCACCATGTATATATACCACATATTTTTTGGGTTTTTTTTGTTTTTGCTTTTGTTTTATTTGCTTATTGATTCATTGAACACAAATGGAGTACAGCTATTGTTTCTCTGGTTGAACACAAAGTAGAGTCACACCATCTGTGCATTCATACATGTACACAGGGCAACGATGTCTGTAACACATTCTGTTATTATTCTTACCCCCGCACCTCTCCCTTCCCTCTATGCTATCTATCCTTCCTCCATTCTTGCCACCCTTCCCCCCGGCCCCGCATAATTCATCATCATTCACTTATCAGAGAGACCATTCGGCCTTTGGATTTTGGGGATTGGCTGATCTCACTTAGCATAACAGTCTCCAACATCATCCATTTACCTACAAATGCCCTAATTTTATTCTTCTTTATGGCTGAATAATACTCCATTGTGTATATATACCACAGTTTCTTTATCCATTCATCTATTAAAGGGCATCTAGGTTGGTTCCACAATCTAGCTATTGTGAATTGAGCAGCTATGAACATTGATGTGGCTGCATCACTGTAGTATGCTGATTTTAAGTCCTTTGGGTATAGGCCAAGGAGTGGGATAGCAGGGTCAAATGGTGGATCCATTCCAAGTTTTCTAAGGAATCTCCACACTGCTTTCCAGAGTGGCTGCACCAACTTGCACTCCCACCAGCAATGTATGAGTGTACCCTTTTCCCCACATCCTCGCCAACACCTGTTGTTGCCTGTATTCTTAATAAAAGACATTCTAATTGGGGTAAGATGAAATCTTAAGGTGGTTTTGATTTGCATTTCTCTTCTAACGAGGGATGTTGAACATTTTTTCATAAATCTGTTGATTGCTTGTAGATCTTCCTCTGTAAAGTGTCTGTTCATTTCCTTATGCCACATATTTTTGATCCATTATTCTATTGAAGGGCACCTGGACTGGTTCCATAACTTAAGTATTGTGAGTTGTGCTGCTATAAACTTTGATGTGGTTGTATTCTGATTTTAGTTCTTTTGTATCAATACCAAGGACTGGCATAGTGGATCATGTGGTGATTCCATTGCTCACTTTTTGAGGAGTCCCCATATTGCTTTCCAGAAATGTTGTACTAATTTGCATTCCCACGAAAAATTTATGATTGTACATTTTCCCCCACATCCTCACCAGCATTTGTTATTATTCATGTTCTTGATAAATGCCATTCTAACTGGAGTGTGCCATACTACATTTTTAAAGACTAGTAAGTGCCCAAGAGGAAACCTAAAGTCTAATCAGTCATAGTGCTCACTTAAAGTTGATGAGCAACTGATCTCTTAGAGAAAAGAAAAAAGATACTTCTGTATCTTCTCTTAAATAATTGATAATTATTATCTTTCTCTTGGATAAGCCATTGTAGACTTCCAAGACCCTTGAAAAATTACTTAAGTTTGTCAGAGAATCTTGCCTAAGAAACCAACCTAAAATTTTATTTCTTAAATATCTGAACCTTTAGTTAATATGTCCTTATTGGATTGATACTGTTGAAATTCACACAAAGAGTTTTTGACAGACATGGGGAAAATAATGTACAAGTGAACTCTCCACACTTGATGTAAATCTCCCAAATTGACTGGATAGTATCTTAATCCATTTAGTGCTAAACTTTACTATATTGGAGACTAGGAAATTTCTAATGAGAATAAATTTATCTGTTGTTCACAGTTTTAGAACTTGAGAAGTTAAATATCAAGGTTCTAGCATCTGGTGAGAGCCTTCTTGAAGAGTCATCACCAAAAGCAAAAGAGGGCAAAAAGGGGTTGAATTTGTTATTTAATTATGGCAACATTTATGAGGGTAGAGTTCTCATCCTAATCACTTCTTGAATTCCCCACCTTGTAATATGTTAATGACAATTAAAATTTAACATGAATTTCCAACCATAGTAGATAGTATCAGGCACAGATCCTCATTATGAACAGTGTCCCTAGCCTGTACAGTAGGCACAATTATCTGATCCAATGACATGAAAAACTCAATACTGAGACTGTAAACACAGCTTCTGTTTTAGTGAAATATTTTCTGTATTCTCCTAGCAGGAATATTGCTCTTAAGAAGAGAAATAGAACCCAACTTTGTGAGGACAGAATTCCCCAACTGTATCATATAGGGAGATATAACATTCATGCTTTCACCTTTATTTCCTCAACTCATATTGAGTTGCAATCCTTCTATAGTGGCCATTGTTTAAACATATATGGTGCAACCCAAAGGACAGTGTCCCAACCCTGACAGTATTTTGTTTGTTTTAGTTACTCAGCTATGTTTACAATAATCCATTTAACAATTTCCTTAAGTTGATTTTAGATTATTGCACATGACAAAACCAGTGAATACCTTAGTTATGAGTCCATCATACTGACTCCTTTGTTTAAAAATTAGTTTCTTATTCTGAGGCAATGATATATGATTTATATTTTTGGATAAGTCAATGTGAGAAATCTTTATTGGAACTGCTTATTAAGATCCTATGTTATATTCAAACTCTACATCAATTTTTGTATGGATGAATGACTTTCATCTAAAATAGAACCAATGCATATGGATTGCCATAGAAGTCTACTTTTTCTCTCTGAGTAATATTATGATATCAAACATTCAGCGTCTGACTATAACAGAGACCATAGAAATAACTAGTAGAAATAGCTAGATAAAGAGAAATGAGAAGGTGTTTGTGTCATTAGCACTATGGATAGCTTTCATTCATGCTATCATAACTGAACGTAATGAAGAAGATAGCTAATTCTGAATAGTGCTATCACAAAGAAACCTATATTTAAATCATAAGCAAATATATTCCTTTACCATAAATTAGTTACAGAAAAATTCCCATTGTGGCTTTAATGTGAGTTATAGAACTGATGTGAGTCTGCACATTTCTTGAGTCTGATAGGAATATACTTTTTTCATGCCACAATAGATTGTTGCTGAGACTTCGGAGTCACAGGGCTTTATGTACATAAGGATATCTACTTCACTGAAAATTGTTGCATTCCATGACCTGGCACATAGTTTGTACTATGGTCCAGTAGCAAACATGGAACGTTTTAAACTGCTAATAAAGAGAAAACAGCATAGAATTTTTCCAAAAATACAGGGACTCATCTAATTGAGAAAGCAAAATCCAAACTCTTCCTGTTCCAACATGGATTTTCTACAGTTTCATAAAATATGATGAATCATTTGGCCTGACTATCAGGGAAGCTTGAACTACCACCTGGCCTTAGTACAGTGTCTTCTCTTCATTTGGATCCCACTTAAATTGGCAGCATTTGAGTCAACTAAAAATAGATTGGAGCAGTGTTTCTCTTTGTTACCTACAAATCAAAAGAGACCCATCAGGTGCTGTGTTTTATGCATTAGAATGAGAGACAAGAGAGATAATGACATGTTTCACCAGAAAAGAGATATTTCAGGGTGTCACAGACATATCAACCTCCTCAAAATTTCATTAGTAGCCTCTGAATGTTCATGTTTCCTCCCACTCTTTGTCATGTAATTCCTACAACATTTAAGACATTTCTCTCTTTATCAGTAGTCTGATTAACAAAATATGATCTATACATGTTGATATTAAAGTACTCTGAAGAGTGTCATTTTGTGGAATTTTGAATTAATCAATCAACATTTCTGAGCTAATCATTCAGACAAAGTAAGTAGGAGGTTTACAAATCCTGATCTGATATTTGATTGTGAAGATATATGGTACTGCTGCCAATGTCATATAAAGATGAACTGCTTTTAATAGTTCCAGTTTATGGATATGGAGAAGAAAAGATTCATTTGTTACTTGCTTTATGGGAAATACCAGGTTCTATGTTACTGTTCTCCAGTAAAGATATATTTGTTATTTTGAATTTTCTGAGGAACAAACAATGAGATAGGATTAAATATACAACAATGATGTTTATGATATAAATTGGGAGAGCTCAGAGGGTTAGGTAGGAAGGCTGAGGGAGTTAGATAATACATGCTGAACTTCCACATTTGTGTGGATGGTCAGGTACTTGGAGGGAAAACAACTAAAAAATCAGTGACAAGGAGATCTGAAGAGGTATATGGACAAACTTAGCCCTCATTATGGTACTATTTGTCAAGAGTGATCCTCCAACTACATAGTGGCAGCATGATTACATTGGAATACTTCCTCTGTGATTGTGGCAGCATTGTTTTTACTGAAACAAACATTTATTCTGAATATATATTTGCTTTCCCTATATGCTGTGCCTGTGCCAGAACTACATAAAAAATCCCTTATTCTCCATCATGGTATATTCCACCATGCATTGTTTAAGATTGAAGAATTCCCTCCATGAGAGCAAAGGGTCCATACCCATAGAATTCACTGGTTTTGTCTTGTTCTGCTCCATTCTACAGGAAGGAAATGGTTCAATAAAGGAGTGGATTAGTCTTTTTTTTTCTTTTTTTTTAATTTACTTATTGATTCATTGAACACAAATGGAGTACAGCTATTGTTTCACTGGTTGTACACAAAGTAGAGTCACACCATCTGTGCGTTCATGCATGTACACAGGGCAATGGTATCTGTCACACATTCTGTTATTATTTTTACCCCCCACCCCAACCCCACCCCTCCCTTCCCTCTATGCTATCTATTCTTCTTCCATTCTTGCCACCTTTCCCCCCTGCATTATGAATTACAATTCATTTATCAGAGAGACCATTTGGCCTTTGGATTTTGGGGATTGGCTGATCTCACGTAGCATAACAGTCTCCAACATCATCCATTTACCTACAAATGCCATAATTTTATTCTTCCTTATGGCTGAATAATATTCCATTGTGTATATATACCACAGTTTCTTTATCCATTCATCTACTGAAGGGCATCTAGGTTGATTCCATAATCTAGCTATTGTGAATTGAGCAGCTATGAACATTAACGTGGCTGCATCACTGTAGTAATCTGATTTTAAGTCCTTTGGGTATAGGCCAAGGAGTGGGATAGCTGGGTCAAATGGTGAATCCATTCCAAGTTTCCTAAGGAATCTCCACACTGCTTTCCAGAGTGGCTGCACCAACTTGCACTCCCACCAGCAATGTATGAGTGTACCCTTTTCCCCACATCCT
>JAJEJO010004278.1:287094-299511 GCA_020662805.1 Glaucomys volans | reverse complement strand
TTTGCTCAATTTTTTTTTTTTTTTTTTTTTTTTGTTATTTTTTTTTTATTTACTTATTGAATCATTGAACACAAATGGAGTACAGCTATTGTTTCACTGGTTGTACACAAAGTAGAGTCACACCATCTGTGCATTCATGCATGTACACAGGGCAATGGTATCTGTCACACATTGTTATTAATTTTACCCCACCCCCACCCCCACCCCTCCCTTCCCTCTATGCTAGCTATCTTTCCTCCATTCTTGCCAATTTTTGCTTGGAGGATCTGTCCAGCGGTGAGAGAGGAGTGTTAAAGTCTCTGAGTATTATTGTGTTTTGGTCTATTTGATTCCTGAAATTGAGAAGGATATGATTGACATACAAGGATGCACCATTGTTCGGTGCATAAATATTTATGATTGTTATATCTTGCTGATTTATGCTTCCTTTAAGCAGTATGAAATGTCCTTCTTTATCCCTTCTGACTAACTTTGGCTTGAAGTCTGCTTTATCTGAAATGAGAATGGAAACCCCAGCTTTTTTACTCAGTCCATGTGCATGGTATGCTTTTTCCCAACCTTTCACCTTCAGTCTGTGGGCATGTTTTTCTATGAGATGAATCTCTTGAAGGCAGCATATCGTTGGGTCTTTCTTTTTAATCCAGTCTGCCAGTCTATACCTTTTGATTGATGAGTTTAGGCCATTTACATTCAGGGTTTTTATTGAGATATGACTTGTATTCCCCGTCATTTTAGCTTTTTGGGGGGTTTTTAGCTTAACTTTTTTTCTCCTTTGATTGACTCTTTCTTTAGGGTAGTTCCTCCCCATGGTGACCAAGATTGTTATTTTTCATTTCTTCCTCTTGGAATATTTTGTTGAGCATGTTCTGTAGGGCAGGCTTTCTCTTTGTGAATTCTTTAAGCTTTTGTTTATCACGGAAGGATTTTATTTCGTCATCAAATCTGAAGGTAAGTTTTGCTGGGTATAAGATTCTTGGTTGGCATCCATTTTCTTTCAGAGCTTGAAATATGTTGTTCCAGGCCCTTCTTGCTTTTAGGGTCTGGGCTGAGAAATCTGCTGATATCTGTATTGGTTTCCCCCTGTTTGTAATCTGCTGCTTTTCTCTCACAGCCTTTAAAATTCTATCTTTGTTTTGTATGTTAGGTATTTTCATTATAATGTGCCTTGGTGTGGATCTGTTGAAATTCTGTGCGTTTGGTTTCCTGTAGTCCTCTTGTAATTGATTTTCCATCTCATTCATCATATTTGAGAAATTTTCTGATATTATTTCATTGAACAGATTGTTCATACCCTTGGTTTGTATCTCTGTGCCTTCCTCAATCCCAATAACTCTTAAATTTGGTCTTTTCATGATGTCCCATATTTCTTGGAGTTTTTATTCCTGATTCCTAACCATCTTCTCTGTTTGTTGGACTTTGTTTTCAAGATTAAATATTTTGTCTTCATTGTCTGAGGTTCTGTCTTCCAAGTGATCTATTCTGTTAATTATGCTTTCTATTGAGTTTTTAACTTGGTTGATTGTTTCCTTCATTTCCTTGTTTCCTTCAAGGATTTCTGTTTGTTTTTTTCTCAGAACTTCTATCTCTTTATTGAAATGAATTTTTGCTTCCTGAAATTGCTCTAATAGCTGATTATTCATAGCCTGAATCTGCTCTCTCGTCACCTCATTCTCTTCTCGGATCATTTTAATTATGAACATTCTGAACTCCATTTCTGTCGTTCCTTCTACCGTGCTGTCTTTGGTATCTTTTGATGTATCATCTAGGTTTGTTTGGGACACTTTCTTCCCGTGTTTTCTCATGCTGCTCATGTATCTTCCCCTCTAGTAGTGCAAATCAGAGTGATTGCAATTTCCCTGTAAAGACTTAGGATGTCCCTGCAGATTTCCAGTAACTCACCAGATGTTTGAGAGGTGCTTGATCAAGTGGTGACCCAAGATAGCTGCTGTCTCACAACCTCCAGGTTGGGAATGATCTCTGCTTCTGGGCAGAGGCAACCAGGAGATGCAGCACTGTGGCCCTGGAGCTGCAGTGCTGTGTCCCCGTGGGAAGGGCTGAGCTTAGGTCCGAGTGCTCAGACAGGTGAAGATGGAGTCTCTCCGCCAGGGAAGCTGTAGAATGGCGCCGACCCTGGATTAGTCTTTTTAATACAAGGGTACATTTCCATGTATGTGTCAGTACCTTGCAGGATAAAAAGAGGTTCTTCAGATACACATGTTCTTAATATACAAATTGTTTCTTCCCTTGCCAAGTCCATGCCCCAGGATGCAAGGGATGTGAAAGGGAGTCATACTGATTCATTATTGCCTCTAATAATTCAGTAGCAAATTTTTGCTTTCTATTACTGAGGTCTTATGCTCTGTTGGCCCAGTGATCTCAGTTCCAAAGGAGGAAATGCTTGTACCAGGAAATATGAAAATTATTCCATTGAACTGGAACTTAAAACTGAGACCAGAATGCTTTGGATTCCTTGTGCATTTGAATCAACAAACAAATGATAAGAGTTACTGTGCTTATTGAGGTGGTTGAAGTGCTTAATCCTGACTCCGGAAAAGGAAATAGGATCACTATTCCACAAAAGTTGTAAGGAAGAGTATATCTGCCTTATGGATCCCTTAGGGTATTACCATTCCTTCTAGTTAAAGTCAATGAAAAATTAAAACAACTCAATTATAGCTAGAGTAATAATAGCCCAGACTCATCAACAATGAAGATTTAGGTCACCCCAGCAGGTAGAGACCACATCCTGTTGAGACATGTACTGAAGGAAAAGGATATATAGAATGGGGAGTGAATAGTTAGAAATACTATCAATTTAAATATGACACTGAAGTCTGTTTGAAAGCTGATAAGACCAAAGTCTATTTTGAGGGAAGTCCACAGTCTAGAAACCAACATTGAACTATGCTATGGAGTAGTATTTCTTCTCCTGGATACCTTGGTTTTGCTTTTAAGGACTTTAACTGATTAAAGCCCCACTCACACTACTGAGGGAAATATCCTTAACAATCTCACATAAAAGTTTAATAATAACTAAATTTATATCGCAATATTTAAATATAAGGTATTAAAGAAGAGTGAATATTATCCAAGAATAGTCGTTCTCTCCTGGGTAAAGAGCATGCTTTTTATTGTATACATGAGAGCTGTACCATGAAGGGCTGAAATATGATTTCACTGATGTCTTCAGTTGGAGATTAAGTATGGCTTTAGGAGATGAATATGGGTACAAAAATGTAACTGTGGTTTTATGTGTGCTTGGTAATACGAATTAAAACAACAGTGCTATATTTTATGTGTTTGATTAACATAATCAATTGACTTTAAGTAAAGGCATTTATCATCAATCATGTGGGTGGCCTAATCCAAACAATTGAAAGGCTTAACTGAAACTGGGGTTTCCTTGAGGAAGGAGAAATTCTCCCTCAACACTGCAGCATTAACTTCTGCTCAAGAGTTTCCAGCTTCCTGACCATTGTTTTAGATTTTAGAGTTGCCAGCCCCCATAATCACATAAGTCAATTCTTTGAAATAATTAGTCTCCTACTGGTTCTGTATTTTGGGAGAAATTCTTTGATAGATTTTGATAAAGAAGACTAGGTAGAAGCATCATAGATTGCTATGCCCTCAAAGCAAGATTCAGCAAGACCATTCGAAAGTCCTGAAGCAAAAATTGGCTATCCTAAGAATGACGTGTCTCTCAGAAATGGGTCTGCCTTGGTGCAATGGAGGGAATGTTTGTGTCCTAATATTTATATATGTTGAAGCCCTGATTGTAGTAGAATCTGGGACTTCTGGAAGGTAGTTAGGTCATAGATACATACAGATGTGATTAGTGCTCTCATATGAAGAACGCTAGAAAAGCTAGAATAACAGCTAGCTCTTTCCCTACCATATGCAGATAAAACAAGACACAATTCCACAACCCAGAAGAGGGCCTTTACCAGGACCTGAACAAGCCAGCATTTTGATCTCATCTATAGGGCATTCAACACTGCAAGAAATAACTTTTCTTTTGTTTGAAATTAACCAACTTTATGGTACTTTATCATAGCAGCTGAGCTAAGCATTGAATTTTACTGACATGTGCAGTTATTGGCTGAGAGTACTCAATGAGAATCATGGCCTCGGTATAAATGCTGTGATATATTTCAAAGTTTAGAAATCAGAATCCTTGTTCAATTAAACTACCTATAGCTAAAACTCCATGAGGTGTCTTCTAAACATCATTCTACTTCCACATGCAGCATAGCACCCATGATGTACCACCTAGTTACACTATGGTAGATTATCATTATTCTTCACGATCTGGATATTTTATTCCAAAGTCAGGCAAGAAAATGTTTATAGATTCAATCACAACAAACACAATACTATTCAATTATCCTGATTCCCTGTCTCAGTGTATAATATGGAGAACACATAAAAAATTTTTCTACAAACCTTTTTTTCTATAATCTGTAATTGAGGAACCCATGTAAATGTTTGACCCCTTGCCTAGATTATCTATTCAATGATGTATTTGATAATGGTAAAAATAGCCACATAGGTGAATCTACAGAAGCACTGAAACTACCTATTTTATGGTGTTCTGAAACCTCATAAGCTGACTTGATATGAAAAAGAAAAACTCCATGACATATACCCAACTTTCAACACAAACGCAAGTAAATATCCACTTCTGATCTGCTCATAGTTCAAATGTCTTTTTTTTTTTTTTTTGAGGGGGGATTTGTCATTGCCTTAGTAAAAAGAACACCTTTTGGTTTTCCCTGGACCATAATCAGGCAGTCCATGCTAAGGATGTATATTTGATAAATTCTAATAGTTTCTCTTCCATGAAACCTCAATAACATGCCAGGAAGCTCTGGCATCTGCAGAACTTAATTTAATTTGGATCATTGTTGTCTTTAGTTTTCAAGGATTTATCCTGTTAACTCTAGCTACAGATGGCCTTGGTAAATAAATTAGAGGAGATGCTTCTCCCACATTAGTGAACTATCAAACATCTATTCTTTATAATCTCTTCTCCACAATCTTCTAACTTCAAAATTCACTGCCATATTTTCTTTGTTTCCTATTGGTATATATTAGCACAATCATGAAATTTGTTTGGTTTATGAACTATTTCTTCTTGAAGTACAGCTTATACTTGCCTGTAAGTACAAATCATTACCTGCCTGCGTAGAGGCAATCAGGGTTGGAAGTGAGAAAGATATTGAAGAGAAAAAACATAATAAAATGGAGCAGTTCTTACATGATCCATATGCAAAAGACACCTCTTTCATAAAGAGTTAAGGATTGCTCCCTAAAATGCTTTATCCTCAGTACTCAGTGACATATATAATTTCCCATCGAGTCTCTGACTTTATCATAGGACATCTGTCAAGGCTATGCATTTATTTTGCCTTATACTTTTGCCATTTGTATTCATATTCTTGGCCAATTTTTAACACTGTTAGTCTCCTAAAGTACCATAGGGCCATTATGACTTTCAGATTATGGCTTAAGCCAATGAGTTGCTGATTTGTGCCTATTATTTCCTCTTTCTCCTTAAACCTCTTGTGCCTTTCTACTAGAAAACCCTCAAAACAATAATTGTTCCCATACCAATTAGGCACCACAGCAACATGATTACCCAAAGCACTTCTTTTCAAATGCACTTTATTACATGTTCCCCAGGTAAACATTTAAGTGATTACATTGCTACTGCACTCCTGCATGCCAAAGATTATTACCCCACTTTTCATCAAAAATGTGAACATTCTTGATTTCAAATAGTGAAGAAAATTTATTTCCAAATCTCTTTTTGAGAGACTGCTTACTAGGATAATTTCTGTAATAATATTAAAATATATTTATTTTTAATGGATAATTAATAATTGCATATATTTGTGGGGTCCACTATGAGGTTTTGATCTATGTATACACTTTACAAAGAGTTAATCAAGCCAATTAGCATACTATCACCTTACCAACATATTTTTGGTGAGAATATGAAAATACATTATTTTAGCAATTATGAAATATATAATATAGTAGTATTAACTATGATCCTATGGGGTGCAATATATCACTAAGATTTAGTCACCAGTAAAATTAAAATTTTATAACCTTTGATCAACACCTTTTACCCCATCTCTCTCACTCCTCCCCACTCAGCAGTTGATAACATCCTTTGTACTCTCTGTATGTAATAATTGTTTTAGTCTAGGTTCCCCAAGACAAATGCATTTAAGACACACATGCTAACATTTCTTTGGAAGGGGCTATCTTAGAGAGAACATAGAAATAAAATTACTTACTCATCTTGGACATTATAGGACAGTGTTGATAGTAAAACTTTGATTTAGAACAGTCCATTGGAGGGCACAACAAGGAAGGAATTGAAATTCCTTCTGACTCCCACTGGCCAAAGTTTTTCAATAATGCATTTAATATCACTAAATGCTCAGTATGTATCACCTGGTCCAATCTGCAACCAATTGAAAACCTTCATTTGTGCCTAGTAGCATAGTACTTCATCTGAAATGAGAAGTAATAGGAAGAGTCAGATATCCTGGATATTCTCCTTTTGTGGTAGAACTGCATAAAATGAAATGGGAACATGATGGTTAATTTGCAATAACCACCTCAAGTTTCAAGACAGGAGTAGTTAAGAGAATAGTAGAGAAAGAAGTAATATGAACCTAAGCAGTTCCTTCAATTTTGAGTAATCTAGTAAGTATTAATATGATAAGTAAATGGAAAATGATAATAATTTCTGAGGGGTAAGTTGTTAGTGCATGGTTTATGGGAAAACTAAATTTGTCAGTAATGGATTTTTTAATAAATCCACACTGTTTCCCAAAGTAGGTTTTATAACCTAGTAGGATTTTCCAAGAAAACTTACTATGTAACATTCACGGATTTGTTCAATTCACTCAACAAAGGTTACTAAGCATTGAATAGGCAAGAATTTGCTCTTAGTTTGGGAGAGAAGAACAGATTGCAAAGAGATAGATCCTGTCCATAGGGTGTTTGCAGTTCTATAGAGTTACATCCAATGTTTATTAATCATTCATTTTTCCTCGCAATTTTTGTGTATTAGGCAGAGGTTGTTACCACAAAGGAAGTTAAGCTGTTGATATTCCAGCTCATTTCCATCAAACTGACAAGAAGATGGCAATTCATTAATCTTCATAAACACACAAAATGTTTCCTATGTGAGTTCAGTGAACCACTGCTCATATCATCAAAGCAGAGGCTTAATAAACACAAATCATAGGTTAATAATATTGCTAATATGCTACAATTAGAAAGTCCTTTTAAATAACCAAGTTGAACTTAACATTCAGTGTATTTACATCTTTTATAATATCCTTCAAAATACTCTTTCAACAAACCACCCATAATTTTTTCTCATAGTGTAGACTGTCTCACCCACACGCACACACACACACACACACACACACACACACACAATTTGCATTAATTTGCCATGTAGCAATATATAAACATTTTTAAAACAAAAATCAAGTTTATTCTCTTAATTGATGTTATATGATGTCTTATATTTTGCTTTCATTAAGCTAAATATTTGGAAATTTTATTACCATTTAGTTGTCCTATAATAACTTAGAACATAAACATCAGTCCAACTAAATATTGAAATGATTTTGAATGTTAAAATGTAATATCCTTGATTTAACTTTATTTTCATGTTTTGATCATTTGGACACATTGTAATTAAATAATACATTAGATTTTTTTTTTAAAGCTAATCTAAGGAAAGGTTACAAACAGAAATAGCCATAAAATGTGAAAAGTTCAGTTGTTATAAAAAAATTTCATAGTACATTTGATTTCACAGCACACCTGCACAAAAGGTGTTAAAAATACATAGGAAAACAAGGAAACATAAAATTAAATGAAATACATATTCATAGTTTTCAGAAAGATTAGATTATATACACAATATGCAAAATAGATAATAAAAATAAACATATCTCTTGGATGCAAAGATGGATAGAAATTCTTAAAATATATATGCTTCTTCGTGCTTTTATATACAAATATGGATGTATATTTCAAAACTTAAGAATAATCCTCACAAAATGCTTTCCTTAATTTCTCATTTGTTTTGTAATTATAAAGATGCTTTATTATTACAGATCCATATATAATTGGTAGCCCAGGTCAAAAAATGTGGTCTTGTTTGCAGATTATTATCATATAAATTTCAAAACAATAATTTAGTTATAATAAATCTAAGGCAAAATGGTAGATTTCTACTCAAGAATAGAATTCTAATTAAAGAATTTTAGGAGTGCTAAGAAAAATATAAAATGACATCAAGATTTGATGGAAATATTACAAATGTTATAATTGTGATATTCTATAAGGAAAGAACCTACAAGCAATTCAAACATAAAACTCCTCAAACTCAAAAATAAACTAATTATGTTTTTGTACGGAGGATTAAACCCAGGGGTTCTATGCCACTGATCTAGATCCCCAGTTCTTTTGATTTTTATTTTGCAACAAGTTCTTGTTAAGTTGCTGAGGGTCTCACTAAGTTACTGAGGCTGGCCTTGGATTTGTGATCCTCCTGCCTCAGGCTCTTGATTCACTAGAATTTCAACAACAAACTAATTTAAGGATGAAAAAATGAATTAAATTATCATTTATTCCCTCTTTCTTGCTATATGGTTAAAATGTTTATTAAATATTATATACCAAGTAATTCACAAAGAATAATTCACTAATTCACTAAGAATATCTTGGTGATTAGGGGAGAATAAATTTTCTCCCCTTATATAGATTCCGGACCCTTGGAATAGAGTTAAATTAAAATTCTATTTATAATTGCAAATTTATAGCACTAACCAGCGCTATAATGAAGATTAGAGGGAGTACAAACTAAATCTAAGCAATTAAATAAGCCACATTCATATGAATTTATGAATCTTAATTCTATAAGAAATCTTATTAAATTTTCTGGCCTTTCTTAAATGTACTTTTTAATGTGAACTGTCATATATGTTTGACTATATGAATTCAACTAAGAAATGCATTAAATGGAATTTTTAATGAAATCTGTATATTGGACTTCACATATATAAAATTGCATGTAAACTAATAAATTCACTAATTTTATGATCAGAATAGCTGAGTTCTAAAAAGTCTTAGTATTAAATTTAGACTTCACAATAATTATAAGACATGAACTATTTTGACTTCTACTTCCCAGATGAGGAAACTATGTTGTTTATTCAGTATAAGTCAGACAGAAAGTGGAGGCACCAAGACTCATTTCCAGACCTTTAAATTAGGATTTCCTGTGCTTAAGTACAGGTGCAGTACATGTAGTGTGCATTTGAAAGGGCACTCATTCTCTATCTTCATTATAACAAATCTTAAATTAAGTCTCATTGTCTTAGATTATGGGAAAATAAAATTATTAAGATATGCCCAAACAAATCTTGTTTTTCTCTAAAAAAAAACCACCAAATTTATCTTATATGCTTAATTTTGAGAAGATAGGAATAAATTTTAACAAAATTAATTATGCCTATCCAAAAACTTAGGGAATCTTTTCACTGTCTAACGTCTTCTTCAATATCTTGTGTCAGTTTTCTGTAATTTTAATTGTAAACGTCTTTCATCTCCTTAGTTAAATTTGTTCCTAGGTATTATTTTATTTTATCTTATTTATTTTTGAGTCTGTTGTCAATGGAATGGTTCTCCTAATTTACACTTACAATGATAATCGTGTATAGAAAAGTTCTTAATTTTTTTAATGTGGATTTTATATCCTGAGACTTTACTGATTTTTTTTTTATCAGTTCTAGAAGTTTTCCAGCAGAGTTTTATTACTTCTAGAAGTTTTCCAGTAGGACTATATCCTCTACAAACAGATAACTTTACTTCTTCTTATCCTATTTGTATTCCTTTAATTTACTTCTCTTGCCTAATTACCTTAGCTAAAACTTCAAGTACTATATTGAACAGGAGTGATGAGAGCTGAAATCCTTGTCTTATTTTTTATTTAAAAGGCAATGCTTTCAATATTTCCCTGTTCAATATGATGCTGGCTTTGGGTTTGTTATGTATAGCCTCTATAACATTGAGGAAAATTCCTTCTATCTCTAGTTTCTTCAGTATTTGAACATGAATTAGTGCTGAATTTTGTCGAAGACTTTTTCTGGAATAGAATAGAAAACATAGATAAATCCATACAGATGCAGTCATCTCATCAAAAACATATGCAGAGAAAAGAGTCTTTTTAACACATGGTGCTGGGAAAACTAGATATCCATAGGTAGAAGAGTGAAACTAGATTCCTATCATCCTGCACAAAACCCAATTCAAAATGAATCAAAGTCCTAGAAAATAGAAACTGAAACTGCTAGAAGAAAACAGGCTCATTATTCTATCATGTAGGATCAGGCACTGAACCTCACTGAATCATTTGTTAATGACTCCTAAATCTCAATAAATAAAATCAAGAATCAAAAAGTGTGATGGCATCAAACTAAAACGCTTCTGCACAACAAAGGGGACAAGAACATGAAAAGAGAGCGTACAGAATGGTAAAAAATCTTTGTCAACTAATCCTTGAATAGGGGATTCAAATCCAGAATATATGAAGAACTAAAATAACTTAACATTTAAAAAAAGTCCCAATCAATGAAAGAGCAGAGGTTCTGAACATGTTTTCAAAATAAGTGCAAATGGCCAAAAAATACATGAGAAAATGCTTAACATTCTTAGCAGTCAGGGTAATGAAAATCAAAACCACAATGAGAGTTCATCTCACCTGAGTTAGAAGGGCAATCATCAATAATGATAAATAACAATAAATGATAAATGCTGGTAAGGATGTGAGGAAAAAGAAAACTTACACATTGTTGGTGGGACTGCAAATTAGTACAACCACATGAAATCAGTATGAAGATTCCTTATATTCCAAACTAGGAATGGAACAAGTAATTGCTCAGTTATTCTACTCCTTGATATTTATCCAAAAGAAAAAAATCAGCACACTGTAGTGATCTATGTATTGGACATTTATGGTAGTGAAACTCACAATAGTAAAATGACAGAAGCAGCCTAGATGTTCATCAACAGACAAATGGATGAAGATATATATTTATAAAATGGAGTATGACTAAGCCTGAAATAAAAATGAAGTATGTTGTTTGCTGGTAAATAGGTGAAAGTAGAGAACATCATGCTAAGTGAAATAATACAGACACAAAAAGTCAAGAATTGAATTTTTTTCTCTGATATTCAGAAACTAGAGAGAATAAAGGACATTAAAAAAAGGATAGAAGGGAGTAGAGCATGGTAGAGAAATGGAATTGATGGGGATGGAGGAGGGAGGGTAAAGGGGAAGTAGTTGGTAATGAAATTGATCAAAATATGCTATATGCATATATGAATATATCACAACAAACCCAAATTTTATGTATAATTATTATGTACTAATTAAAAAATAAATAGGAAAACCAGAAGTTTAAAGAAAGGTGATCAGAGGGAGGGAGGAGGAGAGGGAAAGGGGGAATACTAGACAATGAAATTGAACAAATTATGTTTTGTGCATGTAAGAATATGTCACAATGAACCCCACTATTTTGCATAATTACAATGCACTAATAAAAACACTTTAAAAAGAAATAGAATTTAAAATATTCTATATAGTTATGTATGTATATATAAGCATATATATATATGTATAAAACCTCTACACTTACTAAAGCACTTATAGCATTTCTGTTTCTATCTTATGCATTATACAATGAGCTTTAGAGATCAACACCCTCAAATTTCATTAGTGTCTAGTATAAGGCCTAATATGTAAAACTGCTCCTTGTATCCTGTAGAGACACACCTTAAAATGGCGACCACATTAACAACACCCTCGGGGCAAAAGCCTCCCCCACTCGTGGTACCACCAAGGTGGCGGCCCAGGATTGGCTCATTCAACTTCCATGAACCTGAGCAGCTTTACATCTTAGCAGACCTCTGCCTGGCAGGCCTTGCTGTATACTGCATGTGCTGTTGACCTTTAAGATGATTGGCCCCCGCCTGTATCTCCTCCCCTCGCTCCCTTTTCATATACCTGTTCTACTCCCCCATTAAACTGAGATTCTGCTTTGACAGACTCCCGGCTGGTGTGCGTTTTTCAGCCGTCGACACTCACCATCCTGCTTGACCCCCGTGCCCCCCCTGGCTGGTCCAGGGAGGGCACCCAACCTTTGTTGTTCGGTGCGGAACAACAACTGGTGCCCCGTGTGAGGAACGAGGGAACTTCGTCGACAGACTCCCGGCTGGTGTGCGTTTTTCAGCCGTCGACACTCACCATCCTGCTTGACCCCCGTGCCCCCCCTGGCTGGTCCAGGGAGGGCACCCAACCTTTGTTGTTCGGTGCGG
>JAJEJO010004278.1:244059-284001 GCA_020662805.1 Glaucomys volans | reverse complement strand
TTCCTTCCTTCCTTCCTTCCTTCCTTCCTTCCTTCCTTCCTTCCTTCTTTCCCTTATTTGTGCCTTTCTGGCTTCTCAGCTTCTCTTCATTTTTTCTTCTTTCCTTCTGTTTAGCCATTCTGTAAATATTTTTTAGCCTTAATATGGGTTAGGAAGTGTGGATACAAACACACACACACACAACACACACAACACACACACACACACACACACACACACACACACCCCTATTAAAATAGATGTAGTATATTGGAAAAGAATAACTACAATTAAAACTACAATTATCATTGTAAATGTATTTAAGAAGCATGATGGTTAACTAACTATAGGTAGTGAAATCTAAAGGTGTCAGGTAAGTTAGGGAAAAAATTCACAGAAACAGCAACCCAAAGATGATTAGTATATTAGAGTGATATGACATGCTTGGATTCTCAAATCTTATATAATAATGTGATTTTGGATGTTATTTGATTTTTCTGGTACCAATTTTGCTTATTTTGAGATTGGAAGAATATCCGAAAGTCTAAAATGACAATTGAAAACAATTTGATTAATCTAGTTTGGTCATATGGTTTCCACAATACACATCAAATTGTGAGAAATTTGCTCATAAGATTTTATACTAAAGCATATGGAGAAGCAAATAAATTCATGAATAAGCAATTAAGCAAAGACGGCTGAGTTGTTAATCCAAGGTCATATAATATTGAATATTTAATTATGATTTATGTACTCTTTCCCCTTCCCCTCTCTCTCTCTCTCTCTCGAATTTTTAGTAATGAGGGTGTTAAGCTCAGGTCCTTCAATCTACTAAGCAAGCACTCTACCACTGAGCTATACTCCTCTCCCTGTTTGTTTCCTATTAAAGTATTCTGAATACAGATTGCAATTTTATCTATCACACATATAGTATGCACATACACCAAAAGAAGTTAATATCTTTAATTAATTCGTTTCTCTAGTTTGAAATAGAATTATTTACATAGTAGTTAAAGGAAAATTTCTCTCTAGTAGATAAAAATATCATATACAATTAGTTGGAAAATAAGCAGGTGTGTTATTTTCCTGCAGCTCTTTTAAGTAATGTCATGCATAATGTATTCTTATTGCAAAAAATAAACATAAAGGGAGCATAGTCTAGTTACTGTTTGTCAACTTCATTGCATTACTGCCTGAATGAAATTGTACCCTCTGTAGGTAAGAAGTTAAAAACATATCTTCAAGTAATTGGTAAGAAAAGATCTCTTATTATTGAATATAAGCGTGAGCTTTTGAGTATTTTTTCTCTTAATTTTATTATTCTAATTAGTTATACATGACAGTAGAATACAGTTTGATACATCATACATAAATGGAGCATAACTTCTCATTCTTCTGGTTGTACATGATGAAGAATCACACCGGTTGTAGAATCATATATGTACATAGGGTAATAATGTCTGATTCATTCTGCTATCCTTCCTGTCTTTTAAGTGCACAAAGAATGCTTCAGAAATTCAGTCCCAAAGAGAGCAAGATGCAGATGGAGAATATCAGGTGTCATCAAAAATTGTTTGCTCCTTATTTCTTATGGAAACCATTATATGAAATAATTATCTTAAGTAACATGATTTTACAATTAAATTACACAAACTTCTAAATTAAAAACAGCATGCATGCACACACTCACACACCTTATTCTGACACATCTAAATGAATGACAAATGACACACTTACTCACTGATGATTTTAAAACATTACAGATAAAGATTCATGAGAGAAAAACCAAAAATAAATGTTATAAACAAAGGACTAATATTTAGAAAATCAACAGACTTCATTAAAAAAAATCATGGAAATGAAGAAGTTCCTTTCCTGTAGGAAAAAAATCTTTACCCTAGCACACCATACTCAGTCAAAAATATGAGTCATAAGTGTGATTAAATATTTCCCATTGTCCCCTTGCTGAGAGACCTAAATATCCTTCATTGAAATGGTTATAGCAAGAATCAATCCAGGTACTTGAGAAAATGAAACTCCAGCAGAGGATTGAGGCAAAAGGAACAGGCAGAATGAGGCTGATACAAAGTTCCAGAACAGCTGGGATAACATCTGGAAAGAAGTAAACTGCAAATGCAGAGTTCCCAGATGAAAGTCCATAGGGGAAAAACAAAGAAGTAAACAAAAAGAAATTACTTGCTCTGTTTTACCATATTGGCAGGGGGATTGTATTTAAATTTGAGTCCACTGAGAAAAATTTATAAATTGCACATAATCAAATTAAAATTTTTCATAAAAGATTTCTAAAGGATACTTTTTATGTGACTAAAAGTATAAGCCACAAAGTAGGAGAAATATTTGCAAGTCATATATCTAGTGTAGAATTCATATTCATAAGAAACATAAAACTCTTTGACTATCAAGTACTAAAAAAAACAAACAATTAAAAGTAGACAAAATTTTTGAATAGTTGCTTCACCAAAGAAGATATGTAAATAGAAAATAAGCATTAAAAAGAAGCTCAATCATTAGTAATTAAAGTAAACCATAAAATAGGTGTTAGACTAACTACATTTAAAAAGGCCACTTATGAGCTGGGGTTGTGGCTTCAGTGGTAGAACACTTGCCTAGCATATAGCACTGGGATCAATCCTAAATAAATAAATAAAATAAAGATCCATCAACAACTAAAAAAATAAATAAATAATAAGGTCACTCATAACAAATGTTGAAAATGAGGTGGAGTCACTAGTACCTTCACAAACAGCTAATGAAAATTTATTATGGCAAAACGAGTGTATAAAACATTTGACAGTTACTTAAAATGTTACATTTGTACCAACCTTATGATCCATCCCTTTCACTCTTAGGTAGTCACATATGATCAATGAATATGTATGTCCCAGAGGAAAACTTATACTTCAATATTCATAGCAGCATTGTAATAGGTATTATCCTATTAAACACCTATTACCAGGTCAGAGGTAATATCCTGAAACATAAACAATCAGTGCACATGTGTCTTTTTTTCCAGGTATTGCCCACTACAAGCAAAAGAAAGGCAGTGTGTCACACATTTAAATCATTAAAGAAAAAAATTCCCTAATCCGGAATTCTACACTCAAAGAAATGATAGTTTAAATGTTAAGGAGAAGCAAAGACTCTCTTCTGGCTAACAAAATCTAAGAGAATTTAAAGCAGGAAGATATGGCATACAGGAAATATTAAGAGACATTTTAGGGAGAGGGGAATAATACAGGTTAGAAACTCATATCTACATAGAAAAAGGAAGGGATTTGAAAAGGAATAAATAAAGGTAAAATAGAATCTCTTTATTTTACTTGTCTTTAATATATCCAAAAATAATGATTTCAAAATAAAAATGGTATTCATGCATTGATTGAAAATAGCTCATGGAAAAGTGAATGAAAGATATCATTGTCAGAAAGGGCAAGAGGGAGAAATTATAAATACCATTGTAAGGTAGAGGCACCATGTGTGAAGCAGAAATGTGTTATTTAAGGATGGAATTAGGTTAATCTGAAAAGCATATTGTAAATCTCAGGGGAATAATTTAAAAATTATTTTAAAAATACAACTTATATACTAAGAGAAGAGATAGAAAAGACTCCTGTGACCACAGGTCAAAATCATGGGCCTCTGGCCACTTTCTAGGTCTCTTCTTTGTGGACAGCTATTGCAATCCTATGGGCTGCCTGGCCCCTAGCAGAAGCGACATGGAAGAATTGGACTCCCAAGACCTCTATCTTGGAGGAGGAATGAGGACTATGAGCTGCTGGGTGGAGATTATAGTGAAGACAATGTAAATGAATTAGCGAAGGAAGCAGAAGTGGATGGTGAACAACAGACACAGAAACCCAAAGAGGGGAAATACTGCTCAGAGCATTCCAGCCAGGAAGAGAAAACAAAGTGTCCCATTGCTAGAAGAAGAGGAAGATGTCAAGGCAGAATGTGGAGGACATAGCAGTGAGGAAGAAGATGAACCAAGAGCAGGAAAAAGGTCAATACCAGGTCAGGGATACAAGGAAATGGAATGAGGAGGAACTCTGGGCAAGCTTCCTCAACTGTGTAGAATCAAAACCCAAAAGCCCTCAAGTACACAATTTAGACAGGAGAAGAGATTGAAGAGACCAGTTCAGGTGAATTGTTGGTCAAAGCAGAAGAGCTAGAGAGACCTACAGAAACCGAAAGAGTAAAAATCACCAACATGTTGGTTTTGCTGGTGAGGGTGATTGAGAAGTGGATGCTACATCTAAAGTGAAGTCTTTTTTCAAGCAATGAGAAAGAAAAGTCAGAAGCTAATATCTCTTCAGTGGGGACCTCACTCCCTGTTGGGTCAGGGTCAGGCTTTCAGCACACTAAAAATAGAAGAAGGAAGGGGCTGGGGATGTGGCTCAGTGGTAGAGTACTTTCCCAGCCTAGGCAGGGCCCTGGGTTTGATCCTCAGCACCACATAAAAACAAATAAAGTAAAGATTAAATTCTTTAAAAAAAATTAGAAAAAAGAAAAGAGAAACAAAATAAAAGTTCTGACAACCAGGGAGCCAAAGAGGAAAGAGAAAGTGAGAAATTCCAAAAGAAACCAGACAAGTGGGGAACATGTCCATGTGTCCAGGTATTTTCTATAGCACACATATGGAGGGTACAGGTGCTTGGGCAGTTCAATTCTGCATTGCATTTTCATTTTCTAAGATTTTGAAAAATTTATCCCATCTTAAGTTTATATAATATATGACCTAGCATTCTATTTTAAATCAAAGATATGGTTGACTAGATAGGCTATCAGCCATCTTCATCTAATTAGCATTTATAGACCACTCAATCTATAAAAAGACATATTCTTCTTGAGATTGTGTGAATAGTCAGTAATAAGGCCACATTCTATACCACACATCTAGACACATTTAAAAGGACTGAAATCATGCAAAATATAAATGCAGACAATTATGGACTAAAACTAGAATTCAGTAATAAGCTGAAAAATGTCAGCAGTGTACTTTTAAAAGCATATTGGCTGAAGAAGTCTCAAGAAAAATTTTATAAAATATTTTGGGGGTATTGGGGATTGAATTTAGGGGCACTCAACCACTGAGCTATATCCCCAGCCCCTTTTGGTATTTTATGTAAAGACAGAGTCTCACTGAATTGCTTATGGCCTTGCTTCTGATGAGGCTAGCTTTAAATTCACAATCCTCCTGTCTCAGCCTCCCAAGTTGTTGGGATTACAGGTGTGCCCCATTGCTCCCAGCTATAAAATATTTTAAACTAAATCATAATGAAAATACAATTTATCAATCTACATAGGACCCAGTAAAAGCAATGCACAGAAGAAAATATGTCGTATTAAATGCCTGTGTTTGGAAAGAAGAAAAATATATATAATCAATAATTTAATTTTCCACCCTAGGTAGCTGGGGAAAGAAGAGTAACCTCAGTGTAAATAAGCAAAAGTAAAGACATGATGAAGATTAGAGAAGACATCAATAAAATTAAAAATAAGGTCTGTGGGTGTAGCTCAGTGGTAGAGTCAGGGCTTTGCACACACAAGGACCTATGTTTTTTGTGATGGACCTCCCATCACAAAAATAAACAAAATAAAGGAAAAGAAACCTAGGAAAACAATAAAAATAACCAATGAAACCAAAAACTAATTCTTTGGGGAGATCAAAAAATTGAGGAAGAATTTAGCCACACTACCTAAAAGAAAGGAGAGGCCGAAACAGAGTAAAGACAGAGAAGATGCACAATACTAATATTATAAGATCATTACTAATATCATATTCTTCCTATGGACATTAAACTGATGAAAAAGACAGATAAATACGATCTCTATGCCAATATTTGAAATTTTTAAGACAGATACGAGCTATCAAACTTGTGTCAGAAGTGATAGCTGGAGCAAGTTTATTTCTATTAAAGAAGTTGAATTCATTGGTGAATTACACCAACTCTTAAGATAACAATTACTCATATTCTTTCCCAGAAAATAAAAGCAGAGAATGACTTCTTAAGTGATTCTCTGAGACTATTATTACTCTATTTTCAAAAATAGACAAGGACTTAAAGGAAATAACATAGACTAATATACCTCATAAGTACACAAAGTTCTTAACAAAATCTTATCAACTTGAATCAAATTAAGAATAAAAAGAATTATATTAACCATAAAAGTGGTTCTTACTCGACAAATCAAGGCCAATCATACAATTTAAAATTAATCATTCAAAAACTCTCAGAAAGCTAAGAATAAAGAAATCCTCAATTCAGCAGACAACAAGTGCAATAACTTACTGTTATCATACTTAATAAACAAAAATGAGTTACTTTTCTCCTAAAATCAAAAACAAGGCACAAATGTCCTCTTAGCACTTTTTTCAATACACAGTAAGATTAGACAAGAAAAGCAAATGAAATGTATACATATTTGTAAGAAAGTCATGTAAATTTTTATATTCTCAAATTAAAAAAAATGTTCTCAGAATAACTCAGTATAATATGTTCCCAGGATACAAGTTAATGTACAAAAGTCAATTGATTTCCTGTGTACTATCAATTACCAGTTAATATTTAAATGAAAAAGCATTTTATTTACATGAACATTCAAAAGCATAAAATAATCCCATATAAATTCATGAAAATATATACAAATATATGGAAAGCTACAAAATTTGAAAGGCATGAATAAATTATATAAATGAGATGAGAGATGTTTCATGTTTGTTAATTGGTAGTCTCAAGATAGTGAAGATATCAATTCTTTTGGATGATTTATATCCAAATACCCAATTTAAAATTTAATAGTAAAACGGAAAGGTGATAATGTGCTCAATATCTGAACATGCACCTCACCATACAATGCATATAGATGGAAAATAAACATGAAAAAGTGCTTATGCGTTTTTTTCATTAGGGATTTGAAAATTAAAGCGACAATGAGATCCCACTAACACCCATTTGAATGACTAAAATCTAAAGAAGCCACAATGCTCACTGCTAGCAGGCATACAGAGTAAGCGGAACTATCATTCATTGCTGAAAGGAATGAAAAATGGTACTGCTATTTTGAAAAACAGTTTGGCAGTTTCTTACAAAACTAAGTGTAGTCTTATCATTTTCCAAAGAACATAGCATATAAATGGAGGGAAAAAATAAATTCAAAGTGCAAAACCTGGTGAACACTACCTCAAGTCACGTGACCAAGGTGACCATAAACTATGATTAGTACTATTCAAAATACGATGAAATGGCACTTATTACTTTACTCTTTAAAGAAAAGACTTTTATTCTTTGGTCTTCCAAAAATGTATTACTTTGGCTTAATCACAAGAAAAACATCAGATAAATCCTAATTGAAGGACATTCTATAAAATACAAAATACATCACTCCTCAAGAATATCAAGGGTGAGGTGAGATTTACCCGGGAGCGGAGCTGTTTGCCGGCCCCAGCAGGGAATTTGGGCCCGGTCGGCGCCATTCTACAGATTCCCTGGCGGAGAGTCTCCATTTTGACCTCGCTGAGCCCCCGGACCTCAGCCCACCCCTTTCCCTGGGGACACAGCACTGCGGCTTCAGCTGAGATTTACCCGGGAGTGGAGCTGCTTGCCAGCCACAGCGGGGAATTTGGGCCCAGTCGGGGCCATTCTACAGCTTCCCTGGCGGAGAGACTTCATTTTGACCTCTCTGAGCCCTCGGACCTAAGCCCACCCCTTTCGTGGGGACACGGTGCTGCGGCTCCAGGGGCACAGTGTGGCATCTCCTGGTTGCCTCTGCCTAGAATCATTGATCATTCCCAACCTGGAGGTGGTGAGATAGCTGCTATCTTGATTCACCACTTGATCAAGCACCTCTCAAACATCTGGTGAGTTGCTGGAAATCTGCAGGGACGCTCTGGGTCTTTACAGGAAAGTTGCAATCCCTCTGATTTGCACTACTAGAGGGGAGGATATATGAGCAGCATGGGAAGACACGGGAAGAAAGTGTCCCAAACAAACCTGGATGGTGCATCAGGAGATCCTAAGGACAGCACGGTAGAGGGAATGACAGAAATGGAGTTCAGAATGTTCATAATTAAAATGATCCGAGAAGAGAATGAGGTGACGAGAGAGCAGATTCAGGCTATGAATAATCAGCTATTAGAGCAATTTCAGGAAGCAAAAAAACATTTCAATAAAGAGATAGAAGTTCTGAGAAAAAAGCAAACAGAAATCCTTGAAGAAAACAAGGAAATGAAGGAAACAATCAACCAAGTTAAAAACTCAATAGAAAGCATAATTAATAGAATAGATCACTTGGAAGACAGAACCTCAGACAATGAAGACAAAATATTTAATCTTGAAAACAAAGTCGAACAAACAGAGAAGATGGTTAGGAATCATGAACGAACCCTCCAAGAAATATGGGACATCATGAAAAGACCAAATTTAAGAGTTATTGGGATTGAGGAAGGCACAGAGATACAAACCAAGGGTATGAACAATCTGTTCAATGAAATAATATCAGAAAATTTCCCACATATGATGAATGAGATGGAAAATCAATTACAAGAGGCCTACAGGACACCAAATGCACAGAATTTCAACAGATCCACACCAAGGCACATTATAATGAAAATACCTAACATACAAAACAAAGATAGAATTTTAAAGGCTGTGAGAGAAAAGCAGCAGATTACCTACAGGGGGAAACCAATACGGATATCAGCAGATTTCTCAGCCCAGACCCTAAAGGCAAGAAGGGCCTGGAACAACATATTTCAAGCTCTGAAAGAAAATGGATGCCAACCAAGAATCTTATATCCAGCAAAACTTACCTTCAGATTTGATGATGAAATAAAATCCTTCCATGATAAACAAAAGCTTAAAGAATTCACAAAGAGAAAGCCTGCCCTACAGAACATTCTCAACAAAATATTCGAAGAGGAAGAAACGAAAAATAACAATCTCAGTCATCATGGGGAGGAACTACCCTAAAGAAAGAGTCCATCAAAGGAGAAACAAAGTTAAGCTAAAAACCCTAAAAAAGCTAAAATGACAGGAAATACAAGTCATATCTCAATAATAACCCTGAATGTAAATGGCCTAAACTCATCAATCTAAAGACATAGACTGGCAGACTGGATTAAAAAGAAAGACCCAACAATATGCTGCCTTCAAGAGACTCATCTCATAGAAAAACATGCCCACAGACTAAAGGTGAAAGGTTGGGAAAAAGCATACCATGCACACGGACTGAGTAAAAAAGCTGGGGTTTCCATCCTCATTTCGGACAAAGCAGACTTCAAACCAAAGATAGTCAGAAGGGATAAAGAAGGACATTTCATATTGCTTAAAGGTAGCATAAATCAACAGGACATAACAATCATAAATATTTATGCACCAAACCATGGTGCATCCATGTATGTCAATCAGATCCTTCTCAATTTCAGGAATCAAATAGACAAAAACACAATAATATTCGGAGACTTTAACACTCCTCTCTCACCATTGGACAGATCTTCCAAACAACAATTGAATAAAGAAACTATAGGACTCAATGACACAATCGCTAATTTGGACTTAACGGACATATATAGAATATTCCATCCATCAAAAAGCGAATACACTTTCTTCTCAGCAGCTCATGGGTCCTTCTCTAAAATAAACCATATGTTATGCCACAAAGCTACTTTTAACAAGTACAAAAACATAGAGATACTACCTTGTATACTATCAGATCATAATGGCATGAAATTAGACATCAACGAGAAAGTTAGAAACAGAAACTACTCCAAGACCTGGAGATTAAATAATATGCTATTGAATGATACATGGATAACAGAAGACATTAGGGGGGAAATTAAAAGATTCTTAGAGGTCAACGAGAATAAAGATACAACATATCGAAATCTCTGGGATACTATGAAAGCAGTGCTAAGAGGAAAGCTCATTGCAGAGAGTGCATTTAATAAAAGAATGAAAAGTCAACAAATCAACGACCTCACATTACAGCTCAAAGCCCTAGAAAAAGAAGAACAGATCATCACCAAAAGTAGTAGAAGACAGGAAATAATCAAAATCAGAGCTGAAATCAATGAAATTGAAACAAAAGAAACAATTCAAAAAATTGACGAAACCAAAAGTTGGTTCTTTGAAAAAATAAACAAAATCGATAAACCCTTAGCCATGTTAACAAAGAGAAGAAGAGAGAAACTCCAAATTACTAAAATTCGTGGTGGAAATGGAAATATTACAACAGACACAATTGAAATACAAAATATAATAAGAAGCTACTTTGAAAATTTATACTCCAACAAAATAGAAAACCTGGAAGACATCGACAGGTTCCTAGAGGCATATGAGCCACCCAAACTGAATCTGGAGGACATAAACAACTAAAATAGATCAATCTCAAGCAATGAAATAGAGGAAGTCATCAAAAGCCTACCAACAAAGAAAAGTCCGGGACCAGATGGATTCACAGCCGAGTTCTACAAGACCTTCAAAGAAGAGCTCATTCCAATACTCCTCAAAGTATTTCATGAAATAGAGGAGGAGAGAACCCTTCCAAACTCATTCTATGAAGCTAATATCACCCTGATACCAAAACCAGAGAAGGACACATCAAGGAAAGAAAATTTCAGACCCATATCTCTAATGAACATAGATGCAAAAATTCTTAACAAAATTTTAGCGAATCGCCTACAAAAACATATTAAAAAGATAGTGCACCATGACCAAGTGGGTTTCATCCCAGGGATGCAAGGTTGGTTCAACATCCGGAAATCAATCAATGTAATTCACCACATCAACAAACTTGAGGTCAAGAACCACATGATTATTTCAATAGACACAGAGAAAGCATTTGATAAAATACAGCACCCATTCATGCTCAAAACTCTAGAAAAAATAGGGATAGTGGGGACATTCCTTAACATTGTAAAGGCTATTTATGCCAAGCCCACAGCTAACATCATTCTAAATGGAGAAAAATTGAAAACATTCCCCATGAGAACTGGAACAAGGCAGGGATGCCCTCTTTCACCACTACTATTCAACATTGTTCTTGAAACTCTAGCCAGAGCAATTAGACAGACCAAAGAAATTAGAGGAATACGAATAGGAAAAGAAGAGCTCAAACTATCCCTATTTGCTGATGAAATGATTCTCTATCTAGAAGATCCTAAGAATTCCACCAGAAAACTTCTGGAACTCATTAATGAATTCAGCAAAGTAGTAGGATATAAAATTAATGCTCATAAATCTAATGCATTTTTATTCGTAAGTGATGCATCCTCTGAGAGAGAAATTAGGAAAACTACCCCATTCACATTAACCTCAAAAAAAATAAAATACTTGGGAATCAATCTAACAAAAGATGTGAAAGACCTCTACACTGAGAACTACAGAACACTAAAGAAAGAAGTTAAAGAGCATCTGAGAAGATGGAAAGATCTCCCATGTTCTTGGATAGGCAGAATTAATATTGTCAAAATGGCCATACTTCCAAAAATGCTATACAAATTCAATGCAATTCCAATTAAAATCCCAATGATGGACCTTATAGAAATAGAGCAAGCAATCATGAAATTCATATGGAGGAATAAGAGACCCAGAATTGCTAAAGCAATCCTTAGCAAGAAGAGGGAAGCAGGGGGTTTCACAATACCAGACCTCCAACTATACTACAGAGCAATAGTAACAAAAACAGCATGGTATTGGTACCAAAATAGACAGGTAGATCAATGGTACAGAATAGAGGACACAGAGACAAACCCAAATAAGTACAGGTATCTCATACTTGACAAAGGAGGCAAAAACATGCAATGGAGAAAAGACAGCCTCTTCAACAAATGGTGCTGGGAAAACTGGAAATCCATATGCAGCAAAATGAAACTAAACCCATATCTCTCACCCTGTACAAAACTCAACTCAAAGTGGATCAAGGACCTAGAAATCAGACCAGAGACTCTGCACCTAATAGAAGAGAAAATAGGTCCAAATCTTCATCATGTTGGCCTAGGACCAGATTTCCTTAACATGACTCCCAAAGCGCAAGAAATAAAAGCACGAATCAATGATTGGGATAGAGTCAAACTAAAAAGCTTCTTCTCAGCAAAGGAAACAATCAGCAATGTGAAGAGAGAGCCTTCAGAGTGGGAGAAAATCTTTGCCACACACACTTCGGACAGAGCACTAATCTCCAGAATCTACCAAGTACTCAAAAATCTTTACACCACGAACACCAATAACCCAATCAATAAATGGGCCAAGGAAATGAACAGACACTTTACAGAGGAAGATCTACAAGCAATCAACAGATTTATGAAAAAATGTTCAACATCACTCGTTATAAGAGAAATGCAAATCAAAACCACCTTAAGATTTCATCTTACCCCAATTAGAATGTCTTTTATCAAGAACACAGGCAACAACAGGTGTTGGCGAGGATGTGGGGAAAAGGGTACACTCATACATTGCTGGTGGGAGTGCAAGTTGGTGCAGCCACTCTGGAAAGCAGTGTGGAGATTCCTTAGAAAACTTGGAATGGATCCACCATTTGACCCTGCTATCCCACTCCTTGGCTTATACCCAAAGGACTTAAAATCAGATTGCCTCAGTGATGCAGCCACATCAATGTTCATAGCTGCTCAATTCACAATAGCTAGATTGTGGAATCAACCTAGATGCCCTTCAGTAGATGAATGGATAAAGAAACTGTGGTATATATACACGATGGAATATTACTCAGCCATAAAGAAGAATAAAATTATGACATTTGTAGGTAAATGGATGATGTTGGAAACTGTTATGCTAAGTGAGATCGGCCAATCCCAAAAATCCAAACGCCGAATGGTCTCTCTGATAAATGAATGATGATGCATAATGTGGGGGGGAAAGATGGCAAGAATGGAGGAAAGATAGCTAGCATAGAGGGAAGGGAGAGGTGGGGGCGGGTGGGGAGTAAAATCAATAACAGAGTGTGTGACAGATATCATTGCCCTGTGTACATGCAAGAAAGCACAGATGGTGTGACTCTACTTTGTGTACAACCCTTGAAACAATAGCTGTACTCCATTTGTGTTCAATGAATCAATAAGTAAAAAAAAAAAAAAAGAATATCAAGGTCATCAAAACAAGTCACATCTGAGAAGCAACGGTGAGGAAGAATGAAAGAATATGACTACTATATGAATGTGAAAAGCTTAATAGAATTCTGGAAAAGATAAAGGATATGAGGTAAAAGAGAAAAATCTAAAATATTGATCTTTAAGGTAAAATTTATTGGTTAATATACTATCAGTTTATTAATCATGACAAATATGAGATGATTAAAGTAGTAGAAACTGTTAGATGTGATATGTACAAGGTATGGTGAGAATATGTATGGTTCCACGAGACACCCTCAAACCATTTATAGCAGTTTTATTCATAATTTCTAAAAGTTATAAACAAGCATGATGTTCTTTTGTTTGGTGAACTGATAAACTGTGGTAGATTCATACAATGAAGTATTATTCAGCACTTAAAAATATAAGTATCGAACTATGAAAAGACATGGAGATACCTTGGTTGGGAATGGGGAAATATTTATCCATATTTATAGAATATGCAATGCTAAAAGGATTGAGAATTATTATGTGTTCTTTGGATTTTGAGTGATCGTAATGTGTCAAGTAGATGCATCAGTGTGACAAAGGTACCATTCTGGATGGCGACATTGGTAGTTGGAGAGTATAAATGTGAGGTGTTTAAGGACTAGAGAGGAAATCTGTGTATATATTGCTCAGTTGCACTGTGACCCTAAACCCACTGTAATGAAGTATTTATAAAAAGAAGTGTGTATGCATTTTGACAATATGGAAGTAATATAGAGTAGGAGTTAACACAATTCTGGAGAGTAGAGTAGGTAAGGAATATCTTTTTTGCTGTTATTTCCTAAGTGCCTCATGAAATATTTTAGAGATTTAAAATAATATGTACCTTTAGTAACAATAAAATAAGTTTTAATAATAATCTGAAAATATTCAAGGTAATCACATACTCTTTACTATGTCTCTTTAGTAGATGGTGCTTTGTTTTGGATATGTTAGGATCACTCATCTCGGTTTTCTATTTTGCTTTGTCATGCTCACTGTGTTGATGTTTTTTAATTCATTCTTTTTAATTCTGACAATGATGAGAAAACCTGTAGTTTTTTCCCTCATAGCTTTGTTGTGTCTCCAAATTTTCCTCTATCTTGATCAAACTTTACCCTTTAATTTTTTTAAAGATTTAAGAATAATGAATCATCTTGACTTTGTCTAACACTTTTTTTCTTTTTACATAAATTGCATTGCAAATAGAGCAATTCTTCCTAAATGGACAGAAGATCATAAATTCTGTAGTGCAGTTTTGGCTTTCAAATCTATAATTTACAAGATTTAAGTTAATAGATAATGTGAGAATATTGCAAATAGAATTTTTTAAAATATTAGTTTCCAGTCAAGATTTCAAATGACATAAAGGGCCATCTTCAGTCCCATCCAGGCCATGGACGTTATCTTCTGTAGTTACTCTTTCCTTTCTTTCCCTGACATTCAGATCTTCAGGGAATGCAGACCTCTGTTAGATTTCATGACAAAATCATTTATTCAAAACCTCGAGGAGAGATAATTGCATCTCCAGAAGATGCCAAAGCATAGAAAATTCTACTATATCTATGACTTTACTATTTCCAAAGAATAAATTTTGAAAAAGCACAAATCTGTATCAGAAATTAGAAAATTAGTTTTACCTCTCACTATATTTTGACTATGAGTCATATATAGCTTTAGATTTTCCTTGTAATACAGCTACATACATTTCAATGAAGGGTCATTATTTTAACAGAGAACAAACTCTATGGAAACTAATAAGTTTAAATAATAGGAAGTTTCATTTAATATGAAAGAAAAGATTAAAGATCATACTTTAAACTAATAAAGGTGGAAAGGAAATAAAAATATAAAATAAACTACAATTTATACAAACGTATTTTATAAAGACAGATGTTTCCTGAAACCAAATAGTCATGTTAAGGTGCGATGCTGTTATACTATCATTTTCTATTTGATAATACTATCTATACCCTCTATTTAGTTGCAAATTTGTTGAGATTTATGTTTCTTAAGAAATGAAACTTATAAAATTCTGATACCTTAGATTATAATCTGATTTACAACAATCCTGTAACTCTTCACCATGATGAATATGAAATGTTGTGTTTTGACAAATTTAACCACAAGATAAATAACAAATATATAAAATTCATAAGAATAATTAAAATTATCATCTTTAATAGGGACTCATTTTTACTTTATAATCAACAAATTACTAAGATTAAAATTTTTATTTAATTATGACATACTGATTTTCCTTTCCATTTCCTTTACCATTTTGGGCACAGATACATGGTGATTGAATTATGGTAACCATAATTTAGATATTTTGTTTAATTGTGGCTTTTCCTCATTGAACTAAAATACCTTTATAAAAACACAATTTGTCATGAAATTGGGCACATAAACTTGAAGGATATAAATAATGAAACTGTTTAAATTCTCATTTTCATCATCTACAAAATGAGAACAGAAATGATGATACCAATATTTTGTGATTACTCAGATTGTAGTGAATGTTACACACGTAAGTACTTGTAAACATATATTCATGTGTGCATGTGCACACACACACACACAGACATATGTAAACAATTTTCTAAACTAGGTTACTTATCGGAAACTTTTTAAATTTATCAATAGGAAAACATGATTTCTTATAAACACTTTAATGATAGCTATTTATAATTTTATGGCCTACTCATTAAACATATGGACTAAAAGGGAAAATTATTCTAGAATAATGTCAGAATAAATTTAATCCCTAACTATGTAAGCATATCATGAATACTTCATAAAAGCATACATTTACAAGCAGCTGAGTAATGAGCAAAACCAAACATTCTGACCTCGCCTGATCCCTGAGCCTAATCCCATGATGCTTTGCATTCCTCAGCTCAAGCATGAGACTGACATTTTCTCGTGACTCAGTCTACCTCCTAACATCACGATCTCCATATTCTCTAGATTTACTTCATTTCTGGCTTTTCATTTTAGGAGTATATAAAGGTAAGGGACAGAAATCAAATGACTTTCAAGTAAATGAAAAAAGTTGCACTTTGGTGCATTATTTCTTACTAAAAAGGCATTCAAAAGAGTGCCATAATTTCAAGGAACATGGGGCAGGGTACACAATATAAAACCCTGAGTTTAAACGACGTTTTTTGTAGAAATCGATGTCTTAAATAAGATTTCCATTCTATTTTGTCAACTTCTCTGTACACTCTCTTTTTCTTTCAAGGGCATTTTATTGAAAAAATTTTCTACGTTTGATTTTTTTCTGTCTCTTAACCCTTAAAAGCCCAGCATGTTGTACCCGTATATGATTTTGGAATACTAATTAAGTCCAGCTGCTGATGCTAGCAGAATTATAATCCTTGAATTTAGTAAATTAACTTTATAATTCATGCAAATACCAACTTGGTAAAATGTTCTGGAAACTTTTTCCTTCTTTGTTTTCCCTAACAAAATGTGAAGTAAGTTTGAAATATCTTTTTTCACCTACCTCCTGAAAATTATTTTTCTCCAGGTTTTTAGTTTACCATGTTTTATCTGAACCCCTTGGCTTAATTCAGTGCTCTACTGCATGCATCAATCAACATATTCATGCTCTGAATTTTCCTATGTATATTGACTGTTTCATGTCCATTGTTCTTCTTTTGGCTTTACTTTAAATTTTACTATTTTTTCCTTTTTCTGGACTTACTACTAGAATTTTTACTCCATGCTGCTGGTAACAAGCTGTATTGGTTTAAAACCCACATTTTTATTTCTTTCCTGTAATTTCAATCAAATATTTTGTTTAAAATCTGTTGTCCTTAATCTACATCACAGGTATATAATATTAGAACTTACAATATAAATCTGTTAATTTTATTTCCATTTCTAATTCTCACCTTGTTAGATGTTTTTAAAATATAACACATAACATGTAAGTAAATAAAAAACTATCATGAAGGTCATACCTCACATTGGGGTGAAAACTGAATTAACCACTGATGTACAGAATAATACAAATTGTATTAAACTTCCACAGTTCGTAATGTTATGCACTGAGCACAAATATACCTAAATTGCATACATTATCTTTAATTCTCACCTAGCTATGAACGGCTCCATTATAGTTCCTCACCAAAGCTCTGAATGGCTCCATCACAGTTCCTCAGCTTCTGGACTTCTTGGCTCAAGAATTTATATTATATACTGATAATATCACATAGAATGAAAATGCTTCCTCATTTCAACTCTCAAACATACAATGAATGCATATGTATGTTTGGAAGTAAGCAGAATATAATTTGGTTTGCTTTGCTACTTTGTGCAGAGTTTAAAGAGCATATTTATAAATAAAAAAGTCACTCACCATTGTACTTACCTTTAGAGTCCAAATTATAGCACTTATTCAAATTTATTCATGTGTGATGTTTATATTACTTTTATTCTTACTGAAATGCCAATCATTTTCTATTTTATATGGATTTTCAGCATATGTGGATGTAAACTGACCTTATAAAATTTGGGTCTTTTTTATTGCTATTTACATTTATTTAAACTTTCATAAGGCATAAATGTAATGCATTAAGTCACTTTCCCTTTAAAGACATAAATGCACAATAATTAGGGACCTAGAGAGTTCTGAGAAGCACAGGATTATCCCTGCAGTAATGCAAGCTCACATCTGCAGCCAGGCTAAAAATGTCACACAGACCTAATTTTGCTTCAATGCAAATGTAATTTGTTTCCTAGCATTTGCATGTGGAATTAAATTGGTAACTGTTTGTATTTGAACCCATTTACAACTTATTTTTATTGTTATTTTTTTTTTTTTAACTAGGCTACTGGGAAAATAATACACCTGTGCAGGCAGGTTGGTATTACTGTAAGTTTGGCATTTACGGTCATAAAAGGGTTTCAAAATTACCTAGTGGTTCTTTGAGTTTTCTCTAACATTTTTATATTACCCTCATTTATTTCAACAAATTCTTGTCCATCCTCCTTTTTTTTAATACAGAAACACCATCACTGCAAATCTTCTGTTTCATAAAGTAGAATATCCCCTAACATAAGTTCTTCAACTTTCTGCCACCCATCACAACATTAATAGTTCACAATTATCTTTTTTCTTTCCTCCTGCTCTGTATTCATTGTCATTCATCTTCTTATATACTGCTTTACATCCTTATATGTGCTCCTTTTTTATGATTTAAACTCAAGTCTTTTCAACTTAACCCTCCATCAACTGTACATACATATTGAAATCAAAATGTGATTAATATGATCAGGTATATAATTCCAGCCTAGTTTTATCTCCTGTGCTCTCATATGTATGAGTAATTGATTTCTGAATACTTATATTACAAAATCAATCAGGTAAACCTGAAACCGACTATGTGCATACGTGGATTTGGACATCTCTTTTTTTCCTTGCCATCTTGTTTCTCCACCTGGTGTTTCTGAGTTTCTTTAACTTTTCTTAGGTCACAGTGTTCAAGATCCTGTGATTCGACCAGTGTAGCATTCCTGCACTTCACCAGCATCAGTATATTCGGATGCTACTGTACTAGTTAGTCATCACTATCATTTCATTAGATTGGTGCTCTTGTCTGCTCCATTAGTGTCTCAACTCTTCTGAGTATACTCTCCAATATGTTCCTTATGCCGGAACTTGAGTAATGGCATTAAAAGTCTTCCTTTGTTAATCCCTGTAAAAAGTCTTCAAGAGGCTCTCCTTTGCCCTCAGAGAAGATACAATCTCCTTTATTGACAATGTCTGCCCCTCTTGATATACTCTGAACCAAGAGCTTGTTTTTCATAATAAATCCATTTCCCTCTGCACTTAGATGGTCTACTTTTCTTCCTTAAAGGCATCTACTATCATATTACCCTCAGCATGTTTAGATAAATGTTTTTTCCTGGAATACTCCTCCTCTGATACTCCTCCTCCCAGAAGAGTCCATTTCACCATCTGAATTTAGACCATATTTGAAAGAATGGATTCAATGTCATTGCCAAATAATCTCTTCTTTAAGCTGTCTACTTTGGTACATTCTTCCAATTGATCATTGATAAATTTGTAATATCAAGCATGTTGTTTTGCATATAGATTGGTCTAGAATATATTTGTTTAATGTAATTTAAACCTTTACTGTGATTGGTAATTTATCCAAAACTTTCTGATTAATATGTATGGAATTAATATATCTGATTAATATATATGAAATGGACTTGATTATGCTTAAAAGTTAATTCTATGAAAGTTATATGCAGATGCATATTAGTGTTATATGCTACTCATAATAAAATATTTTATAGGTTTATGACATGAAGTGAACTTGCAAAGAGATGATTCATATCTCAAATTTGACTTTTACATGATTTACAATAGCCATTAAGGTATTGGACTTAACAAATATTTTATACAAATTAATACATTGATTAAAAAATACAAGTAATTTATTTTAGCATTCTATTGCTATTCATGGTATAGATTAAATTCTGGGATTTGGAGTCTGATAATTATGAATTTTAATCAAAGATATACCACATACTTGCTAGGTAAAGGTGGTCAATACCAAAAGCAAACAACAGCCATTTATGAAGTGACTTGTGCTTACATAGTCAAATTTAGCCTTCCATATTACTTTATTAATCAAGTGTACTGTCCTCTGTGTATTCAGGGAAAAGTGAATGGAATTAGAGCATATGTTGCCTAACAACATAAGAATAAATAAGCTAAGTAATTGAGATCCAAGTAACTGGTATTCTCATTATACTTATTTAAATTTCTTCTCAAAATTTGATTTTGGTTGTGAATATTATAATGCATTTGCTAATCTACTAGTAAGAGTGATTTGCACAAAGTGATCCCTCAATAATAAGTAATTACTTAAAAATTTGTCTTAATATATTAACTCTCAGAATTCTTGATAGTATTCATGCCCTCCTTAAGCAACTGTGCCATCTATACAAAATAGATGCTGTTTTGTGCACTTTCAGAACAGGGGTGAAGGATGAAACAAATGCTATTACAATATTACTTCTATTTATAATCATCCCTTACTACTTCATGTTACACTTCTTTATCCCTATTTGACTGCCACCTCTCTGTCGTTCCTCGACGATACTGGGGGGAAACTCATTCTAAGATTGGTGGTTTATACACCACCTTTTCTATGAGTCCTTTATGTATGTGGGAGTCTCACCCTCTAGTCTACCAATAAAAACAACCTGATTTTCAATAACAGCCATTTAAACTTGGGTTTATATGAAAGTATGATATGAAACATATTTAAACTATCTTTATTATTCCTTTATGTTTTAAGGTGGTTTACTTAAACCAATTAGAAGAGGAATATTTATGTGAAGAAAATTGAAACCATTTATAAAGAAAGAGCCTTGGATGTTTCTCTACTTCAGTTAAATTCAAGATTGGTATAAAGACAGCAACAAAAGATTGCAATGATTTGCTGCTTTAATTATGTGTCATGATATAAAACTATTCCAAAGTAGGTGATTACATAGACTGGACCAGATTAATGTGTCTCGGCCACATTTTTGCTGGTCTTGTTTCCCATAAAGGTGACATTGTCTTTGCTATGCTAGCTTTTATTGAGCTAAGAAAACAGCTAAATACTTTCTATATTATTAAGTAATTTAGGGAATAAACACTTTATTAACAATGCATTTTTTAATGTTTAAAGGAATATTTAAAACACGGACTCTACTGTTTCTTCATCAAATTCCACTGTCATCAAATATAAAAAGAATAGAAAAGAAAGTCAATTCCTGAACAGTATCTTTACTTGGAAATATCCAGAAACAATTCACAGACCATTTCACAGCAATTCCTTGTGACATTTTCATGAGAGACTGTAAAATACAATTGTACAAAAAAAATGACTAACAAGTCAATCATTATTCTGAGTCTGGTAGTTCTCCATAGCTCTTTTACAAATGGAAAAACAGGATGTAAATGGCAGTTGGTTCAGGAATGGCATCCACAACCCTCATCATGTGTGGTGAATTGAACACTAACAGACAACATCTGCACCAACTTCTACAGAGATTGCTGGACTTTGGGTGTAAACACTAAAATGAATATTTCACGCAATCAAGTTGTTCCCCAAATTTGCCCTTTGCAGATTCAATTAGGAGACATCCTTGTAATTTCTTCTGCTCCGTCTCTTCCATTTTCAGAGATAAATTTGATGAATGTTTCTGAAACCTCTTTCATTGACTGTGTACAAAATACCACAGCTCATCAGTTACTTTTTGGTTGCAAACTAAAAGGGACAAACACTGTTAATCCACTGTGGCTGAGTGCTGGCACACATTATTTTATCACAGTAACGTCAAGTGGTCCATCACTTTGTCACCTGGGACTTCAACTAAATGTGACGGTTAAATAGCAGTTCTGCCAGGAATCTCTCGGTTCAGAATTTTGCTCTGGGCATGGTAAATGTCTTAGTGAAGTTTGGAAGAAGACATGTAGCTGCCTTTGTCAGACTCCATTTTATGGAAAATACTGCCAAGAATTTGATGCATGTTATTTTAGACCATGTAAAAATAATGGCAGTTGCATCAACAAAAGAGAAAAATGGGTCAAAGAAGGCTATGAATGTATCTGTCACCCACCATTTACCAGTAAGAATTTTTTTTTAATTACACAGTTGTATAAAAATGTAAAAATAAACTGAATCCATAAACTGCTAAAAAAATAAGGTATTTTTTTAAATGGTAGATTCCTTAAAATGTAATAAATTTGCATACTGTGCATAAAAAATCTTATCAGACATTTTCTAAACTAGGCTTTTGTATATTGAAAAGTTTCTTAGAAACATATGATTTATCTTGAAGTATCTGTTTTCATATATTTTCCACATTCACTATTACTGTTTCATACATTAAAAATAATTGGATCATAATAATATGAATAATTTTAGTCAGTGAATGAAGTTCCCAAGTTTATGGTATTTGGTCAAATAGTTCTAGGAGATAATATGGAAAAGAAGAATGCATCTGGGTAGAGAAAGTTAAGGAACTATGTGCATGAGGGAAGGCTTTGAAGTTGCTTGATAGAATTGGAGAAGAAAAGATAATTATGAGCCAAGAGAAATGATTTTAATAGATGTCAGTGTGGCATCTATAAAGTGATTGAAAAAGTGACAGTGATGGAAAGAGGATGATTTGTTAATGATCAGTTTTAGCAAGCTTAATGAGAGGCAAAGACAAAGGAAGTTTGGTGGGTGATAAATCCACAGGAAAGGCAATTTAAAAACAATGTAAATTGTGTTACTGAAGGCTGAAGCAAGGGTTAAAATGAATATTAAGAATGTACACCAGAGGGGGCTGGGGATGTAGCTCAGTTGGGAGAGTGCTTGCCTAGCATGCACAAGGTCCAGGGTTCAATCCCCAGTAGCACCAAAAAAAAAAAAAAAAAAAAAAAAAAAAAAAAGAATGTTCACCAGAGAGGTTGATAGGAAAATTTAGGTCATTAGAGAAAAGTGATGATAAAGATTGAAAAAATAGGGGATCTCTACAGTGTAGGGACTTTGAAAGAATTTCTTTGGATGTGAGTTCCATAGAACTGACACTGAAAAGACCAGAATGATTAACACAGTACAATAATTGGCAAGTTTGTTAATAATAATAATAAAGAAAAACAATGGATTGGTAGTATACTTTGGTCATCAAAGAGGAAGGAGGGTGAGCAGCAGATATGTCTATAGTGGACCATATCTAGAAATCAACAGAAATTGTGTTGGGCAAGCTGTAGGGGACTTCAAAATGATCTCCCATGTGCGTGGTGATGACTTCACTGAGTGAAGATTTCCTTGAAGACCTGGATGAGCCATTGTTGGCTTGGACATTCACCTAAACCAATCTTTCACAGAGTAATTTTACACTCTATAGTAGGGAAATACCAACTTAGGAAATTAATCCTAAAAATAGCCACTGAACATTTTTCCACAACAGGAAAAATCAAATTATTATTTGACTCTACTGACATTGGTGAGACCAGTAACTCGTGCTGTTGTAGATCAGGTAAATAAAATCAGGCAAGTTAGACAAAAAGTAACAGCACTCAACTAGCTGCTGTGGGTGAATAAAAAGGTGATTTAACTGACAATTTCTTAAGCATACATTTTAACCTGTACAAACGATTTTAAAGAAAACTTGACCACAGATTTTTTTTATCATGTACCAGAATACTAATTTGTATGTATGCATTCATATTTCATGGAATGTTATTTCAGTAATTTTATTGTGATCTCATAGATGATTTGTTTCTTATTCAACATGTTTGTCTATTCAAAAAAAATAAATAATAGCTATAGATGATTTAAACCATTAGGCATTAAGCACCATAAAATATTTAAATCTTACTTTTATATTAAGACACCAACATATTTAAAAATTACCAAAGAAATTCAGAGTGTTCACTGTATTTGTTTGCCATGACTGACACAAAAACTACCAAAGTTTGGTTGGCTTAAGCAATGGAAATTCATTTCCTCACAGTCCTGAATGGTAGAGGTCCAAGATCAAGGGTTTGGCAGGATTGGTTTGTGGTGAGGTCCTTCTCTTTGGTTTGTAGATTGTTATCTTCTCACAGTGTCTTCTCACTGACTTTCCCTTGTACATATCTGTGTCCAAACTTTCTCTTCTTATAAGGACACTAGTCAATTGGCACCAAATTGATTAAGACCCATCCTAATAAACTTTTTCTTCTTCTTCTTTTTTTTTTTTTAACTAGAGATTGAACTAAGGGACACTTTAATACTAAGTTATATTCCTAGTCCTTTTAATTAGCTTTTGCTGTTTCTGTAATTGGCCTTCAACTTGCATTTCTCCTGCCTCAGCCTCCCAGGTCACTGGCATCATAGGTATGTGCCAACTTGTCAGGTTCTAATGACCTTATTCAAACTTTATTTACTTCTCCAAATACTTTATCACCACCAAATGCATTCACACTCAGAGATACTGGAGGTTAAAGCTTTAGACAATATTTTGGCATACAATTATATTTTCAATGTATCGAGGGTTGTTTGAATTTGAATGAAGAAAGAATTCTGCATTACTGAAGCAGTGATGTCAATATATGAGGGATTTGAAAGACAAGAATTGCTTACAGATTAAATTAGAACTCAAATAAATGAGTGCAAGGCAGGTATTTTGCCAAATTGCATGCAACTGTTTTATAACAACAATAGTACACCTGCTCTGCCCTAGGATTTAACTAGCACATTCTTCTTCTGAGAATAAGATGATTAAATATGTATAGAGCAAATAGTTGTGTATGAAGTTGGTGTATGATAGAGTGGAACCATGAGAATATGGGTAAATGGGATTTAGAAAATTTCATGTAACAAGGAAAAGAAAATGTAAGTTATTTTTACACAGTTTCTGAGAATCCAGATTGCCTTTTGAGTTCTTTCCTATTTTAGGAGGTAGAGTACACAATATACATTTAAACATGTCACTTTGCAAATTACCACTCCAATATTACCAGTACATGTTAATATTTATATATTGGAATGATATATACCATCAAAATGTGATTAAAAGTTCAAATTATCACAGAAATAAAAGCTCAGATATCAAAAATTTGAATATAACTGAATATTACAGGATGGGATCAAAACATGAAAAAAATATCAAATATCCAAGTTATTTTTGTTTCAATTTAAATATATCATTATGTAACATTATTTTATAATTTAAATTATATTTTACCTCTTCTTATATTACACTTAATAAATAATTTAAGCAAAACTGATGACCATAATCAACTATTTAGATGCAATGTAAATATTGTCAAAATCTTTTCATTTTAGGTAGAAATTGTTCAGAAATAATTGGTCAATGTCAACCACAAATCTGTATCCATGGGAACTGCAGCAATATTACAGCTAGTAGTTTCATTTGTGAATGTGATGAACAATTTACAGGTAAGAAATGCAAACATATGTATATGTTCATATATGTATATATGTATATATATGTATATATGTATATATATATAATGTTCATATACCTAGATCAAAATTAATTTTCTTATTATTTAAAATTATATTTGAATGTTTTATTCATTGAAAATAATCAGTTTTAGAGGTTATATACTCTGACCTTTTCATGGAGAAATTTAATAAGTCATTTTGGTTAATATAATCAGATGATTCTATTGCTAAGCTATCCAGAATATAAAAGGAACCTGCATATCAATTCATAAATCTTTTTTATCATGACAAAGTATATTTTATTTCTAACTACTAAAATATTTTTGAAACGTGCACATTTTGCAAATACATTGCATATTTACATCAAGCTTATCTCCTTAGATAATACCATTCTCAAATTTTTTTTACAAAAAAGCAAATTTATAAAAATTTCTTCTCAAATGAATTTAAAGAAATGAGATGATGTCATTGTTTAAGTTAATAGATTCTTACTGTTGGTTAAATGTTTAACCAAGGAAAGTATCTTTAAATCATTCCCATTTAGTCTTTGAACTCTCTGGCATTCTATTTTCTTGAATATACATATCCATCCCTCTTCAGATGTCAATAGACTCTGGTATCTCCAGGCACCATTAGAAACCTAACACTCCTTTAGTAGGCATTAAAAAGAAAATCCATTTCTTCCAAACTCCAGACAATAGTGAGATTTGTAAGTTTTACTTTTGCATACCTTTCCACTTGACTGAGTTGATGGAGATACGAAGTAGATGCAACCAGAATTTTGCAGGACTGCAAAATTTGGAGGACTTTTCTATTAAAATGTCAAAACTCCTCTCCCACCATTGGTTTCACAATTAAAATTGCTCTTCGAAGGACTAAATATTTCTAATATCCAAATGTTGATTGATAGCAGGAAGAAAAAATACAGTCTGTATGTTGCATTTTTTCCCCAATGATAGTTTTGTCAAAAGTACCATTACTCTACATATATTTTAACATTGTAAATTTCACAACTATAGTTTTTATTCAAATTATACAAAGATCAGAACTATTTTGGATCAAAATGTGAATTATGTATGCAACAAAATAACATAATTATTATGCTGAATACTTTTATCAATTTGATCAAAACAAAGTATACATAATAATATTCAAAATAATATTTGTGTTCATAAATTCATTGTTTGAATAAATCACTTATATTTTAGCATTTTTACTAAATTCACAATTGCATTCTCAATTCTGCCAGAAGTCTTGCCTTCAACATGAGAAATTTGTAAAAATTCATTTTAATTCAACAAATTGAAGGAAAAATCAAACTGTGGTTGGAATTAATTATTTTTTGAATATTAGGAAAATAATTCTGAGGAAAATAATTCTGGATCAGTCATTTGGTGTAAATGATAAGACATGTTTCACAAAGAGATCTGCAAAAATCCCTCTGCCTCTGTACCTCATGCATCATCAGGAGGCAATCTTCTAATACATCAACATTTAAAATACATGTTAATGGTTCTTCAGCTTGTGTGTCTTTGGCTTTCATAGAGACAGTGATGTCACAAATACTCTTTACTTAATGATGTTCATCACTAATAGTGATAGCATTTAAAGGCAAATTATTTCTTCATCATCAATATTCTGGGGAAAGAAATTTATGCCCTTCAATTGACGAATGGATAAAGAAACTGTGGTGTATATACACAATGGGATATTACTCAGCCATAAAGAAGAATAAAATTATGGCATCTGGTGGTAAATGGATGGAGCTGGAGAATATAACGTTAAATGAAATAAGCCAAAAAACCAGTCTGAATGTTTTCTCTGATAAGTGGATGATGATACATAATGAGGAAGGGTAGTGGGGGACAAGAGAAGAATGGAGGAACTTTGGATGGTGCAGAGGAAAATGGGGCAGGAGGGGTCGGGGAAGGAAAGATAGTAGACTGAGACAAAGACTATTACCCCATGTATGTGTATGATTATATGAATAGTGTGAATCCACACTGTGTACAACCATAGAAATGAAAAGTTTTACTCCATTTGTGTAGAATGAATCAAACTGCAGTCTGTAAAAATAAAATAAAAATAAAAGTTAAATGATTACTGGGCATGGTGGCACACACCTGTAATACCAGTGGCTGCGGAGGCTAAGAGAGGAAGATCGCTGCTTTGAGTTCAATCCCTGGTTCCTCCTGGGAAAAAAAAAAAAAAAAAGGTAAATGATTCCTTTTGAAATTATCACATGTAAGTATTTATTAAAAAATAAGAAATATCCATTGGGACATGAATATGTAAATAGTTGTATATTTATATCCAGGGTTGGCAAACATTTTTTTTTTGTGAAAGCCAGATCATAAATATATTTGATTTTGTTCAGTGCATATTCTATATCTCAATAACTCAACTATGCTATTGAAACACGAAAACAGCCGTGGACTATGCAAATGAGTGAACTTTTCTGTTTCAATTTAACCTTGTTCACAAAAATAGCTGAAGTGTTGTATTCGGCTCAGAGTTGTGATTTCCTGACTTCTTATTTATACATACAATCAACGACCAAACCTTTATTGCAGGAACATAGAGATAACTTACTATACACTCTATGACTAGAATGTTCAGCCTCAATTTCCCTGTCCCATATAAATTTCCAGCTTGATGTGTGTTGATTGGGCAGAAGATCAGAGTCCTCTTCCTACCTTCAGAGATATGCTGGAGTTCTTTGTGACTATTGGGTTTTGAAGTCCTACAAATCATTTTTAAATGAGAGTTAAAGTACACTTTGTATCTAAAAAGAAATGGAAAAAGAAGTAAATTATCACTATTCATTTGCCAGATTATCCTCATGTTAAAAAGTTTTCTGTGTATTATGTATATCCCATACCCCTAGAGAAAACCATGCCAGAATTTAAAATACAAAGTTACAATCTATTAAAACCCATCCTTTTTTCATTTCAATACAACTATGAATAATAGCATTTGGTTAAAAAAAATCCAGGACAAATGGTAATGGGTGTTTAGGGAGAATTAATAATTTGGAAACTCTTTCTTACATCTCATTAGTATAATCTGGTGTTACCCTGAGAAAACTAGGATGATGATCCAACTAAAAAGTCTAGTAACTATTATAAGGATAATTTTTGAATTTTCTTGGACTTAAAGCCTCAGCCAAAAGTGTACATGAAGCAACATTTTAAAAAATTTATAAATTATGTGTTTATCTGGCTATCACATTAATAATTTATAGTTATTTTTATTGATTTCTTGAAAAACTTTCAGAAACTAATGTGTAGAAATGTTATATATTAATGTTGTATATTAATGCATCCATTTGAAAGTGATTTAGTCTAATTTTATAACTTCATAAGATTTATTAAGAAACATTTAAAAATCTTATTGTTTAGCAATTCAAGGAAATATTAAAGTGTTCAAGCTAGATATAGACAGTTTCTGATACTTTCAATTAAGTTTGGTGTAGGAAACAGTAATTGTCAGAAAATAAATTCTTCGGTCTTCATTTAATACTAAGCTGCAAAATGCAATTTTAGTTTCAAGATTCAGGAAGGTATATTTGAAAGACATGCTGAGATCTTGAGTCAAGATGACTGATTTAAAGGAGAATTTGACATGGCGTTGAAGGAATAACCAATTAACAGAGTGCAGTGACTTTGGGGATCATTCTGGACAGAAAGTAGGAGATCCAATCTGACTGCTAGAGAGTAGTGCAGGGAATTCAGTTTAAATCAAAATGTAGGCAGAGTGATTTCCAATGCAAAGTAGACTTCTCCATTTACATAATCCCCACCAGTGGGTAGAATTTATGGAGAATGGGATTTTGTACACAGAAAGGAAAGCTGGCAGGAGTTAAATCAGATATAATTTTCTTCATTTTTAATAATTCATCTTTGATCTTATTTTCAGAGTCAACTCTGATGGAGGTTGGAAAATTAATCTCTGTCAATTCAACCCTAGCTCTAACCCCTACCAAGTAGAGAATTGAACTAAACTTTGCTCTTATAAATGAAATTTTTACAAAATATATTGTTAGTTATGTGAACTGGTAAACAAACTGTATAAGTATTATTCACTCTAAGGTTTAGCATTACAAAATTTGGAATTAAATTTTGTGGGAAATGTTTTGCAAACTTAAACAAAAACATTTCAAGATGTATATAGTTTTCTTAGAGATTGAATAAAAAGAAGTCCATAAGTCTACTCTGAATTGTAATCACTTTTACATTGCCAAATTTCATTTTGTAGTAGTTTTCTTCTTTATTCTTTGGTAATGATCACTATCAGCATTGATGTTGACCTGCGTTACCAAACACAGTATAATTCAAACTAACAACACTAAGAAGTAAGGACAAACACAAATCATTTTTCCTACTAGCCTACTTTGCCTAGATAAACAATTGAAGCTTGTTTTGTGCCTTATGGTGTCCCTTCTATTGTGATGAATCCCAGCTCAAGGGGTTGCTAACACCCTAACACCTCCGGGGGAATACACTTCCCAACATAAGTGATTAGCACTGTGCTGCTTCTTCCTGCCCTTAGCACATAAGGGTTCTGGGGTCTCTAAAAGAGCAAGACAACCCACTCCCCCACTCCCATGGCACCCAGCTCTGGGCTCCCTTTTCTCTGGAGAAGTCTGCACCTCTGTCCCTTTCTTAAATAAAATTGTCTTTCTACACTTTGCCTCTGCATTTCTCGGGTGTCCAGTCTTCAGCACCCTGGTAACAAGGACTTAATCTTGATCTCTAAGACTGGTATCAATAACCAAACTTCTTGGATTTGTAAGGCAACATTTTTTACTATAGTGGGGAAGTTTTAGACCCTTATTATTAAATCAGTTTTATTACCAAAATATCCCTGTCCTTTCCTTGTACAGTCACATATATGGTAGACTCATACCAGTTGCTGAGGTTCTGTTCATTTTAGTTCAGTCCATTCTCTCTCTGTGTTCTTCTGATTAGATTATGACAAACTTTTTAAAAATTTGCTCATACGTGCTAGTTCTACCTGGTTTTGTTCACTTTTGGAGAAATTTGAAATTTCTGTTTGTTTTTATGTAGAGCTTTTACAGTTTCCTATGAGACTTTATCTGAAAAGAGCTGTACGACCAATAGAAGAATCACAAATGTCAGCATGACTTACCTTCTAGGTCTGTTTCTGTCTTTGTCTCTCTCCACTCCCTTAATCTTCGGAAACTTTCTTTTATTCATTGAAAGAGGTAACTCTTTGAAGACATTAAACAGGATGTTTCAAATCGAAATGTAATTTGGGATAAACTGAAATCAAGTATATATAATTAGGCATAAAGATCAACTTCTTGTAAAATTATGCTGACATCACTTTATTATGTAACTATTTTAAATTGAAATTCAAATCTCTAAGTGATGAGGTTTTACTATTTAGAATACTGTGAAGAGAGAGAATTTAAGGAGAAAGAGAACTGGGTAGTTATGATAAATATATTATGTCCAGGTCAAACAGTTCAACACAGTGCTACCAAAGTACCTTTTTAAAAGTTATTTGCTTTTTCCAAAGTGTATGTTATATAGTGGAAAGAATATGGACTGGGTAGAGATAAAAACTTGTTTATGAGACTCTAGGACATTCGTGTACAAATTTCAGTTCTCTGAGCTAGGATTCCCACTTCTGTAATAACATGAGGGAAATAAGCCCACCTTCCCTGCCTGCAATGTGCAATGAATAAGACCCACTGTATAAACATGGCCAGGAGTGTTGCAACTGGAATTGCACAGGTTGTTATCCTGAGATTGTCTCGACATCTACCTGTATATTTGATCTTTAGAATATTATTTACACTCTCTAAATTTAATTTCCTGTTTTGTAAAACCATGAGAGTTATCAATACTCATCTCATGGGTTTCTCTGAAGATCAAATGAAACGATCCATCTAAACTACTCAGTGAAAGACACCTAGTGAGCAATCAGTTTTATGTGCTACTTTTGCCATTGCTTGCCCCAAATCCTCACTCAATGTTTAATTCTTCTATTATGCTAATGCAGTCAATTCCAGGGTCCTTGGTCTTGCTATTTCAGTGTATATGTAATTGACTTCCATCTACTTTCATAAACAGTTCCCAAAACTTCTCTAAACTAGCCAACCACTCATCAAATATTTCTAATGATCATGTAAAGAAATCATACAAATTCACAAATCACATTTTCTCAGCTATTGATCACATTTTACACATTTTCTAGAGTAAAGTCTCCCTTTACTTCTTCAAAATCTACCTTCCTAACTCTTCTTACTGATTTACAAAGTCCTTGACAGCCAGACCCATGATCTATTTGAATTTACAGCCACATCCAGTAGCACATACAAGGTTTTGAATAAATGTTTGATAATGAAGACAGGAAAGATAGTGGGGATGTTCTTAATCTTAAGGGGATTTCAAAGTATGATTCTCTTCTGATGAATGTACTTGAGAATAGGTATGAGGCAATTTTTTTTCAATCTGAAGGCACAGGTTTATTTTTTAGCATCACACACTATTATTGTATGTGTAGAAAGAAAAGAATTACAGTGCTCTGTCCGTGTTTTATTACAGTACTGTAGGAAATATTAAAAGAAATATACCATCTATTAAAAATGAAATACAGGGTCTTTTTAAAAATATACATAAGGAAAGTATGAATATCTGGTTATTTTTGACTCCAAGTATGTTGAATTTTTATACTAAGAAAATTACATTATTGTCTTCTTTGTTTTTAGAGTGAAAAAGATGTAATACCTATTTTTAGCCTTGTAATATTTAAGGCCCCCATGCCTCCCCTTGCAGAATTTGAATTGGCTATCATTGGTGACAGATGTTCTATACATAAAAGTAATATTGCTTACATAATTGTGATAATTTTCCACTTCTGATTTGTCAGTTTCTGTGATTTAAAAATCATTTGCCTGAAAATGACTGATGTGTTTCTTTTATTAAGTAATTTCTGCTGGTGAAGTATAAGTCTTTTAATGAGTTCTTGAATTCTGCTGAAGGCTGCATATTTTCAATTTTTGTTCAACTAAACAGGTGTGACAATTTATAGAGTTCTGTGCAGAAACATCTCTCTAATTACTCCATCTTGGGACTTTGAAATTTGTTTTATGGGGAAAAACCATAAACTTATTTTTTTTGTATACAAGAACATTTTTTGAACATATGGCTGTGATTTTTATTTAGTATAAAAACTTCAAAATATAAATAGAAGCTTGAACTTATGAATAATTTTACCTTTATGCTATAGGAAAATTTATTATTCTATTTTGTTCGTTGATTCTCAATGCTATTGAACTTTCACATGCTAGGTATGAAGTCAATATGCAAAATTACTAATCTGTCATACCCCTTTAATAAATATATCTGTACTTGATTTCTTGAACTCATTGATTTAATTAGAATGTCAGAAATTCCACATTTTTACAACCTATTTCACTGTGGTGTTACCTTAATAACCTAGGAAATTTCATATTGGTTCAGAAGCAGTTTTATAAATGATCTCTGCTAGATAACCTCTTCCTTATTAAAGATAAATATTAGCAAGTGATTAATTCATTTTGAACTCAAATTATGCCATCATTCATTGAAATTTTTCATCAAATTTAAAAATAGCTTTAAAGTAGTCTCAAAAAATTAAGATGTACAGGGAAGTGGTCTCAGAAAATTAAATTGAGATGTACAGGTAAGTGGCAGATCACTTAAGTATGGAAAAGAAAGTAACTTATTTTTCTGTTACTTATGTACTCAAATTTATTCTATTCATATCTATTTGTCTATCTAACATTGGTATATCAACTTTGATGACAAAATGCACTTTAACTTAAACATTTTATGGAGTGCCATTCACAGAATTCTACTGTTCCTTCTGTTTTCTAAAACAAATGCATTCATTAAACATATTAACCTTCCATTGTTTAAATTTATTTATTTGGTTTTTTTTTAGATATACATGACAGTAGAATGTATTTTGACATATTAAAGACTCCATGATTTCCTTAAGAGACAGGGTTGTATGACTGAAGTTTCTTAAACCTATCAAGCCTGTGTGCTGGCAAGCAATTTCTTCTAGAGAATAATAATCCCCATATTTTCTTTTCGCTAGCAGAAGTTTTCCTTAACTCATTGTTATGACTTAGAAGTGGTATCCCCCCAAAATTCACGTGTGAGACAATGCAAGATGGCTTTGAGGAGAAATTATTGGGTTATATACTTACCTTAATCAGTGAATTAATCCCTAATGGGACTAACTGAGTGGTAACTGAAGGCAGGTAGGGTGTGGCTGGAGGAAGTGGTTCATTGGAGTCGGATCTATGGGGCATTTATTTTATATCTGGAGAGTGGAGTCTTTCTCTACTTCCAGATCATCAGGCGAGCTGCTTTGCTCTGCAACACTCTTCTGCCATGATGTTCAGCCTCATCTTGAGCCCTGAGAAATGGACCCTACTGTCTGTGGGTTGAGGCCTCTGAAATTGTGAGCCTCCAAATAAACTTTTCCTTCTAAAATTGTTCTGGTGAGATCTTTTAGTCACAGTAGGGAAAAAGTTGACTAAAACTCTCATTGTCCTTAGTAGGTATTCTACTTCTAAAATAAATAATATTATTTAATGTGGTAAGAAATAGTGAACATAACTTTAATTAAAAGCAAGCAATTTGCAACTCCACCAGCAATGTATGAGCATGCCTTTTCCCCCACACCCACGCCAACACATATTATTGCTTGTATTCCTGATAATAGCCATTCTAATTGGAGTTAGATGAAATCTTAGGGTGGTTTTAATTTGCATTTCTCTAATTACTAGAGATGATGAGCACTTTTTCATGTATTTGTTGATCACCTGTATTTCTCCTTCTGTGAAGTGTCTACCCAGTTCCTTAGCCCATTTATTGATTGGGTTCTTTGCATTTTTGGTGTAAAGTTTTATAAGTTCTTTATAAACTTTAGAGATCAGTGCTCTGTCTGAAGTGTCTGTGGAAAAGATTTTTTTCCCCCTCTGTAGGCTCTCTTTTCACATTCTTGATTGTTTCTTTTGCTGAGAAAAAGCTTTTTAGTTTGAATCCATCCCATGTATTGATTCTTCCTTTTATTTCTTGCACTCTGGTGGTCATGTTGAGAAAGTCTGGTTCTAAGCCAATATGAAGAAGATTCAGGCCTACTATTTCTTCCATTTGGAGAAGAGTCTCAGGTCTAATTCCTAGATCATTGATCCATTTCGAGTTGAGTACAGGGTGAGAGAGAGGGATTTCCCACTCCTTGGTTTATATCCAAAGGTCTTAAAATCAGCACAGTATAGGGATGTAGCCACATCTATGTTCATAGCTTCTCAATTCACAATAGCTCAATTGTGGGACCAACCTAGATGCCTTTCAATTGAAGAATGGATGAAGAAACTGTGGTATATATGCACAACGGAATATTACTCAGCCATAAAGAAGAATAAAACTATGGCATTTGCTGATAAATGGGTGAAGTTGGAGAATATCATGCTAAGTGAAATAAGCCAAGCCCCAAAAAACAAAGGCCAAATCTTTTCTCTGATAAGTGGATGTGATTCATGGGGTTGGGGGTGGGTAGGAAGATTGGAGGGGGTAGGAAGATTGGAGGAAGTATGAATGGTATAGAGAAAATGGGATGGAGGGGATGGGGGAAGGAAAGATGGTAGACTGAGACAGACAGTATTACCCTATGTATATGTAAGATTATATGAATCCTGTGAATCTACATTGTGGAAAAAAAAGATATATTCCCTGCTGTATAATTATATCAAAATGGGTTGTACTGTCATGTATAATTAAAAAGAACCAATTTAAAAAAATAAAATAAAATAAAGCATAAAATTAGTTCCATTATATTCCTTAATTATTTATTGTGTACTAAATCTGGTACACAGAACACTGAAATTACTCTGTGAAGAGATTTTAACTGAAAGAAATGCTTGTGCATTTGCATGCATGCATGTATATCCAAGTCTGTTTGTATCTGTTTATAGGTGTATAAAGAGCATGAGGCCTGTTTATACACATATAAAAAAGTGTATCCTTTTTTTCTTTTAGCTGCTTGTTCAATAAGTTTATTATCTTTATCTGAAAAAACTTCATAGAAAAACTGTTGTTTGGTTTAGCTCTCAACAGCCCCTTCCTGAGCTCTGAGGAAGCTTGCCTTCTTTTGAGCTACCCGATCTTTCTTCTGGGCAAGAGACATTTTAGGATGATTCCACCACTTCTTTTTAACTTCTCTCTTGGGTTTCTTCTCGTAGACTGGATTCTCTTGTATAGCAGAATGAGCTTTCTTATACATCTCCTCCATCATGTCAGGGGTAATATTGTTCTTTATATATGAGAGAATTGTTTCTTAGAAGCATCTTCATCTTCTTCCATTAGATAAGGCATATAATCTGCAACATTCTGACCCATGATGTGCTTCTGATGTACTTCTGTATTGAATTCCTTGCTTTCAGAATCATAACCAGGGAATCCTTTGGTACTATGAAGGGAAAGACAAGCCTCCATACACAGCTCCCTTCAGGGCCCCAAAAACTTTATTGCCAGTTGTAGTTCTAGCAAGGCCTGCATCCAAATAGCAGGTGAAGGCAGCAGGCTGACCATCAATGCTTTCCACCTTATATTCTTCTCCAGTCACCTCCACTTGGCCTTCATAGATCTTGCCTATACCAAACGTACTGAGAAGCCTGCGGGCCAGCAGAAAGCCAGTACAATATGGTGCAGCATAATTTGTTAGGCCAATTTTCACACCTTATTTCTGTAGTTCATCTGCCTATGCTGCACAGAGTATCCCCTTCTATACGGGCATAAGCAATATGGCAAATGATATCTGTTAGATACCCGAACTATCAGCCTGTATTTGGGTGTGCTGTACTTATTTTTGTTCTGGATCACCAAGCGTTTCGAGAGGGTAATCAGTATTACCCTCTCGTCTTCTTCTAAATTTCACTTGATTTCTCTTAAATTGGCCTTATTCTTGACAACTTTAACAAACCCCATCCTGCGGAACAGAGACGAGGGTCCGCATTTCACACAGACCCGCAGGCCCAGCAGCACTCAGTAGTGTATACTTTATGTGAAGCACAACGTAGGTCATGCAGCTGTTTATTTCAGATAAAAAAACCATTGTGACAGAATGTGCAATATTAATTTTTAAATACTGCCCTCTTAGCCAGGTATGGTGGCACATGACTATAATCCCAGATACTTGGATCTAAAGTTGAAGAGCAGTGTGGGCAACTTAGTGAGACACTGTCTCAAAATAAATATTAAAATGAAAGGATTAGGGATGCAGCTCAGTGGTAGAATTTGCCTAGTATTTTCAATCCCCAGTACCACCAAAAGGAAAAAAATAAAGTTATTACCTTTTAACTTTTTCAAGATATTTCCATAGACTATTTATTATTTGGCTGCCTATCAGCAGTGAAATGTAAAATTGTTTCAAAATAAACATTTTTGCTCTCCCCTAATATTTTATTATTTTAAATTTATTTTCACTGGTACATAAAAACAAAAATGTTAATAGGGTAATATGACGTTTTGATATCGTACACATTGTGTAATATTTAATCTAGTAAAACATATCTATCTCCTCGAACACCCATCACTTAAGTGTGTTAAAATATTTCAAAATCCCTTTTCAGCTTTTTACAAAGTTGATTACATTATCATTATCTGTGATCACCCTGCTATACAAAAGCACACAGAGCTTCTTTCTCCTATCTGGGATTACTACCCACTGATCAATCATTCACATTTCTCCCTCCCTTTCACTCTCCCTCCCTGGCATTGGTAACCACCATTCTACTCTCAACTTCTAGGAGACCAGTGTTTTTAGAATCCACGTGTGAGTGAGATCCTGCAGTACTTATCTTTCTGTGTCAGGCTTATTCCACTTAACATATCAATCTCTAGTTCCATCCATATTGTCACAAATGAGAGGATTTCATTCTCTTTATGCTGACTTTTATTCCTTTTTGTATATATGCTGCATTTTCTTTATCTATTTATCAACTCATGGACCTTCAGGTTGTTTCTACTTCTTGGCTGTTGGAAATAGTGCTTCAATGAAAACAGGAGTATAAATGTCTCTTCAACACACGGATTCTATCTCCATTAGATATATACCCAGCTGTGGGACTGATATATCATACGGTAGATCTACCTTTCATTTTTTGAGTTACCTCTTTACTGTTTCCCAGAATGACTGCATTATTTTAAATTTCCACCAAAAGTGTTCAAGTGTTTCCTTTTCTCTACATCCTAGTCAGTACTTGTTATTTTTTTTCTTTTGATCATGGTTATACTTAATTGGGTAAAAAGGTGTGGCATTTGTGAATTGTATGTTGACTTTGTATATTGCAATTATGATGAAGTTATTCTTTATTTCTAATAGTTTTGGTGGAATTTTTTTTTTTTAATGTATAAGATGTTGTCACCTGCAAGAGTAGATTATGTGTGGTGCTAGGGCTCAAATCCAAAATCAAAACAATTGACTAATTTTCTCATTAGATGTCCTTTCTTTTTTCCTATTTTCTAATTGCTTAAACTAGGACTTCCAGCATTGTTGAACAAAAAATGGTGAAAGTAGGCATCCTTCTCTTCTGACAAATGTTGAAGAGAATGTTACCAGCTTTCCTTCATTAAGTGTGTTATGAAATCGAATATCATAAATAGTATCATCAATTTGAAGTATATTAATCCCTTCAATTTTATCATGAAGGGATGGTGAATTGCATCAAATGCCTATTCTGTATCTATTGAGATGATCACATACTTTTTGTTCTTCATTCTGCTGATGTGATGTATCACATCTATTAATTTTTATATGTTCATCCTTCATTCTTGATATAAATCACACTTCATCATAGCGAATAATCTTTGCAATGTGCTGTTGGATTCAGTTACCATGATTAGGATTGTTTAGGATTTTGCATCTGTGCTCATCAATATTGACTTGCAGTTTCTTGGTTTCTTTTTGGAGTTTTGTGGTTGTTTTTGCATTCTTTTTTTTGATTTGTTTTACTTTGTGTGTGTATGGTTTTGGTGAAAGGGTAATACTGGCATCATAGGAGAGCTTGGAAGTATGTTTTCATTTCTATTTTTGGAACAAATTAAGAATAATTAGTATTAGTGCTGCATTAAGTGTGTGGCAGACCTTAGCAGTAAGGCTGTCTGAGCCGAGGCTTGCTTTTTTTCTTCTTCTTTTGTATAGGAAGTGGAACCCAGTGGTATTCTACCACAGTGGGACACTCCTAGTTGCCAGTTTGGTGTTCTTTTTATTGTTTGTGTTTTGTTTCCTTTTTTTTTAATTTTGAGATTGGGTCTCAATAAGATGCTAAGGCTGTCACCCTGTGGTACTAATATGCCTGGAGGAAGAGACTCGGTAGGAAGATGGGCTTTTTTCAAAACCAGCTTCATGATTTTCTTTTCTTCTGGGGTACTAGGGATTTGAATCCAGGGCCTTGCACATGGTAGGCAAGCACTCTGCCAGGTCCAACCCAGTCTCTCAGAGCCAGTTTTGAAGGAAGATGAAGAAATTTTTTGTTTCAAAGATTACATCTGTGAAGATTTGAAAGTGAAACAGCTTTTTAAAGAGGAAGGAAGTGAGACAAAAAGGGAAAATACACATATTTAAGTTAGCCTGTGCTGGACAGGTGGGCAGGGACAATCTCTCTTTTCAGTTTTAGTCCTCTCAGCCTTTATTCTCAGCATAAGGAAGTTGTTCTGAATTTTAGAGGCACCCTAAATTTCAGTTTCAAGACTGTCCTGGAACTTGAAATCTTCCTGCCTCAGCCTCATGAGCAACTGGCAATACAAATGTGTGCCATGATACCCAGTTTAAACTTTCCTTTGAAAGGAAATTTTATTTGATTCAGTTTTATTACCTGTTATGGTTGTGTTCAGCGGTTTCTACTTCTCCATTGGTAAGGTTTATGTATTCAAATTCTAGGTTACCAAATTTATTGTCACAGAATTGTTCATTTTAACCACTAATGATTGTTTGTATTTATCTTATTTCTCCATTTTCATCACTGATCTTATTTATTTGAGTGGTTTCTCTTAGCTAATCTAGCTAAGGGTTTGTCTATTTTGCTTATCTCTTCACTGAACCAGTTCTTTTTTTGTTTGTTTGTTTCTTGGGGGTTTTTGTACTGTTTTTTCAAGATTCTATTTTTTTTTTTAATTACTGCTCTGATCGTTATTGTTTCTTTCCTCCAACTATCTTTAGTTTCTTTCTAGTTCTATGAGATATGAATATAGGCTATTTATTTGAGATCTTTCTTTTTTTTTTTCTTTTTTCTGTAGGAATTTATTGCTAAAAACTTCCTTTTATTACAGCTTTTGGTGTGTTCTGTATGGTTTGTTGTTAGGTCTCCATTTACATTTGTTTCAAGAAATTTATAAATTTTCCTGTTGATTTCTTCCTTGATAGTTCAAAACTACCTTGTTTAATTGCCATATATTTGTCTAATTTCCAAAATTTTTCTTGTTATTGATTTCTAGATTTATTTGTTTATTTATCTGCAATGCTGGAATCAAACCAAAGACCTCACATGTGCTTTGCAAGTTCTCTACCACTTAGCCACATTCACAGTCCCAAATTCTAGGGTTTTTGTTTGTTTTGCATTGTGGTTGAAAGATATTTGACAGAAGTTTACATTTTTAAAATTTTGTGGAGACTTGTTTGGATTCCCCACAAAATTTTGTTAATGTAGCACTATATATAAATTTAACTTTTCAATCTTAAGTTTTCAGATATTTATTTAGGATTTTGAAATATCTTTGATGGGTAAACGTACCATTCCACTGGGCACATAAAAGGAAGATGAGTGGCTGAAAAAATTTAAATATG
>JAJEJO010004278.1:40663-238529 GCA_020662805.1 Glaucomys volans | reverse complement strand
ACTCTTAAATTTGGTCTTTTCATGATGTCCCATATTTCTTGGAGGTTTCATTCATGGTTCCTAACCATCTTCTCTGTTTGTTGGACTTTGTTTTCAAGATTACATATTTTGTCTTCATTGTCTGAGGTTCTGTATTCCAGGTGATCTATTCGGTTAATTATGCTTTCTATTGAGTTTTTAACTTGGTTTATTATTTCCTTCATTTCCTTGTTTCCTTCAAGCATTTCTGTTTGATTTTTTCTTAGAACTTTTATCTCTTTATTGAAATGATTTTTTGCTTCCTGCAATTGCTCTATTAGCTGATTATTCATAGCCTGAATCTGCTCTCATCACATCATTCTCTTCTCGGATCATTTTAATTATAAACATTCTGAACTCCCTTTCTGTCATTCCTTCTACCATGCTGTCTTTGGGTTCTCTTGATATATCATCTAGGTTTGTTTGGGACATTTTCTTCCAGTGCTTTCTCATGTTGCTCGTGTATCTTCCCCTCTAGTAGTGCGAGTCTGAGGGATTGCAGTTTCCCTGTAAAGACTTATAGTGTCCCTGCAGATTTCCAATACCTCACTTTGAAGAGATTATTATTCGCAGTACCCCATATAAACAATATGTGTCCTTAAACCATATAGAACCATTTAGATATAAACTGCATTATAGTATACAGAAATGAGTGCAAATTATCTACTGCATAATCGATAGGTTTACAATAAGGACCACAGTTTCAAATAGTGGAAAAAGAAAATGCTGAGTGGTTTAGAATATAATGTTAATGAGATAGGAAGTGAGTCTATAGAGTTACTATGTCATAGGAATAGTGAGAGCGGAATTAGAGGAAATAAGTTTTTAGTATGAGAAAAGAGAATGGATCTCCAAGTACAGTGCTATATCAGAGCATGATAGAATGATAAGGGTATTAATAGGAAAGAAGTGGGAATGTAGTAAGTATATTAGGAATAATTGTAATATTACTATTTAGACAAAAAAGAAAACAGGAAGAAAGTTCTGCTGTCAAATTATATTGTACTATTCAAACCTCCTATTGTTCAGTAGTCTGATGCCTGTTAGGCACTTGGTAATGCTGTGTCCCAAGAACGATGCTGTCCCACTGCTTCCAAGTCAAGGATAATCAATGTTTGTGGGCTAAGGTAACCTGCTGTTGTTAGATGGTCTGTGACAGCATGGGTGCCGGCCTGAGACTAGACCAGGAACAGGGTGCAGGCCTGGGTTTGGAGCTGGATATGGTGGCCCAATGGCTTGGTGGGTATGTGTTCACAGCTGAGGCTGCCCGGGGTTCAGGCCTAAACCTGGCCTAGGGATGGTATTTCCCAGCGGCTACTGGAGTCCTGTGCTCACTTGTGGGCTGGCACCTGAGCCTGGTCAGTGACTCTGAAGCCGCTGCTGGGGACCTGCATTCACTTGCCGGCTGGCACCCAGGCCTGGTCAGTGACTCCGAAGCGGGTCCTGACTCCGAAGCCACTGCTGGGGGACCCACACTCATTTGCTGGCTGATGCTGGAGCATGGTCAGTGACTCTGAAGCCGCTGCTGGGGACCCACACTCACTTGCTGGCTGGTGCAGGCCCAGGTTGGTGACTCCAAATCAGCTGCAGGGTCCAGGGCTCCCAGGTGGTAGCTGCCTACGGCCGGGCCGAGCCCAGCCCGGCAGTGTTGGTTCCGGAGCGGCAACTGAGGACCTCTTATATGTGATTTGAATATAAATCTCATTGAGAGCCATATTCCTGCTGTTTGAATCCCCAGCAAGTAGGAATCCATGGAGCAAGTAGGAATGCAGCCTTCCTCTAGCCCACCATCTTGAATCTCCCGATATGACTGTTATTGACTCACAGAATGTGGTGCTTTTATCTCACTTGCTACTGCTTTGTTTTTATGACCAGAAATTCTTTTCTGTATCTGTTGTAAAATATTTATAAAATGTCCTCCATTTTGTCACCATCTTAACATACTGTATTTTAAGAAAAAATTAGGTCTATTAAGTATTTTCCCATTCTTCCAGGGTTTGTAAGACCTAGGTGACATTCAAATATAGAAATTTTAATATATATATTCTATATTCCTATATATAGAATTATATATATATTCTATATTTGAATATATTCAAATATAGAATATATACTTCTATATATAGAAATATAGAATATATATTTCAAATATAGAATATATATATCAAATATAGAATATATATTTATATATATATATGCACTCATGTTTCCAAATCAGTACACCCTTCTTTGCAAGGGTCTTTCAACTCTGGCATTTTTGTTTTTTGAGGAATAATTAAGTAAAGACATATTTCAGACTGTCTAACAATTAAATTTAAAGGGCATGGATTTTGGCAACATCAAATTGTCTCCAAAGAATGCACTATATATTAAAAAATGGGATATCATCAATTCAGGTTATATATGGTAAATAAATGCAATCATCTAGAGTTGAACTATGGAAAAGGATAACAGCATAAAGGAGAGCATAATTCACCAGATCTTTGATCCACTTGAGGTCTTATATCTACTTTCTGATTGTGGTTCACATAGGTATAAAATTCTCAGGGATACTTTATGAAATATAAGGTTACACAGGGCATTACTCATATATTTGAGGTTAGAGATATCCTAAGTTAATTTGCTGGAAATAAAATAGTCGTTTGCATAATCACATCATTTCTATTTTGAGCAAGAATTCAAAAAATCTCTGCAACTTAAAATAGAGAAAAGTTAGTCAATGTATTTTCCATAGCATTTACTTTATAATCAAGGATATTTTCTTTTTACTTTCTGAGTATTAGTCAGGTTTGTGTTGTAGTAAACAAAATATTCAGCAAGAATAATTTAGTGAAGGGAAAGCTTATTTGGGACTCACAGTTTCAGAGGTCCCAGACCACAGATGGCCAACTCCATTGCCCTGGGCCCAAGATGAGGCAGAGCATCAGGTTCTAAGAATGAGGTAGAATAAAGTTGCTCACCTTATGGCAGCCTGGAAGCAGAGAACAAGAAGTGGGAAGGAGCATGGTGAAGATGTGCCCTTTTCAGGGCATACCCCTGTACCTACCTTGTCCACGCACACCCTGCCTGCCTTCAGTTACTATCCAGTTAGTCCATTCAATAGGATGGACTGATGAGATTACAGCTCTCACAATCCAATCACTTTACCTCTGAACATTCCTGCATTTACACAGGAGCTTTGGGAGACACCTTATATCCCAACCATAATAGGTTGGCTTAATAATTAATGGTAGCATAGCCTGAATTTCTCAATATGGAAGTGAATGTCTTCCTGAAACACAGCAGACTGAAGCGTATATTATAATGATATCAAAGCAGGAGTTAGTAAAAAGCTGGTTGTCTTATGCTAAGTTGTCCCAAGTCCTTGAAATCACTGATTTTCCCCCACTTCTCTTAATTCAGTTTGCAACCTTGATTCCAGAATTCATCTCCATACACATTCATTTTATTTTTAGCTCCCACAAATTTCATGTTCCATCCTTTTTATAGCTCTACCTTTACTTTCAGAATTCAACCCTAGAGCACATCCATCTTCCAATGTGAATTTAGCATCCTGGTAAAATTTTCCCTATTGACAGCACATTTAACAAGTTTTATACTTCAAAGCTAGAGATTTATAGTTAATGCTCTTTGATTATGCTAATAACAACATCAGTCTTTACATCAGATCAACTGCTTAGCAATTTCAAATTATTTTTGTGCTTCTGTACTGGCTAACACAGTAGCCATATGCTAACATTTAATATTTAAATTGATATTGCTTTTAATGCAAAAAAGTACTATATATTAAGGTTGCTCTTGTATCAAAGACAGCTAGCTTCATAAATTATAAAACCAATCTAATACATTAAACAATAATAATAGTGATTATAGCAATAGATATTGTTTATTAATATTTGCTACATACTGGACACTGTGGTCACTGTATAGCATTCATTATTTATATTTAATTCTTGGTATTCTATGGTAATTGCTATTATATTCTTCATCATTTATTAGACAGACAAAAAGCTCAGAAATATTTGACGAGTTTAAAAATACCAAGCCCACTGGTTACCAGTGTAGAAGAAAGATTTTTAAAGATTAAAGATATCAGCAGATTTTCCTCCCTGATGCTGAGCTGGAGATGGCATTTCGGTTGCTGGCGCAGACCCTTCTGTTGCTAGCTTTTGGTCCTTTAAAGTAGGTACATTTTAAGGAAGATGGTATCAACATGCAGTCTTCTCAAAATACCCATTTCCTAAGAAAGAGCTATTTTATAGTCCAAATTTCCAATATATAAAAAGTTTAAAATTGAGAAATAAATTTAAAAATACCACATGGGAGAAACTTGTGAATTTTTCTTTGATATGATTTTAAGTCACAGTGCAATCTGGTAATTTCTAAACTTAGGCTACAGCTAGGGACTTAAAATCTTTGAAATTTTACTTACATCATTTCCTCAACAGATGCTTGGCAGAAGAAACAGCTATGTATAGCTGAGGAAGAAAGTTCTTTGAGGATAGTGAGAGATTTATTGAGGTTTAAATTCCTCTGGCTTTTTTGACTAATTTTTTCCCTCTTCTGCTGAATGATATTTACAAGTATTAAGGAAAAAGTGTTTCTACATCCCCTTTCAGAAACTTAAATTCAAAATGCTAAGAAAATAATAATGATTTTCAAGGGAATAATGGCATTTATTATCTCTGAAAGTTTATGTACCTCTGATGAACCTGAAAGAATAGACATTTTCTTCCTTTCTTTGAGTTTTAATTCTATTTTTGGATTCATTGACCAAAAATACTTGATGACTGAATACATGAAGATATTAGTATTTAGACTCACCTTAGTGGAAATATTTTTATATAGACTTAAAATGTAACAGAATTCTGTTGGAAAAACATTTCTGAATTATTCATAATATTAGAACCATTTTTATACCATTTACTTTTGGAATCAAAAAATTGATTACGATACTTCTTGCAATATAATACTTAACAGAGTTTATGGTGTCAAAGAGTTTGAAGCATTCTATTAGGAATTCTGTAATTAGAAAATAAAAATAAAGTACATTTAAATTTTAATTACAGATAAAAATTGATTCTTTAGAATAAGAATCTGTCTTATGTTGAATGTGACAAACTTATACTGAGTAAAATATTTTATAAAAATTCAAAATTAACAAGTATAATTTTTATTATCTGTTAAACTTAAAAAGAGAATTTGAATTTCAATTTTATTTCTTCTTTGCTTTAGAGAGAAATTAATTAGAGAAGTAGAATGAGGTATCCAATCTCCTTCAGATAATTTGGTTTCTCCAGATAAAGCACATAAAATATTAAGTGTATTAAAATACTTCTAGTGTTAAATCCCATAGACTTTTACAATTTTAACATCTGTGAAAGACATTAAAGATCTCCTTCAGGAATCTAAATGAGACATTTTGTGGGGATAATGGTTTTTATTTTGCTCTATTTTATTTCTAGAAGATTTAGAAGATCTAAGGCAATTAGACATTGCGGGTGTTTGGGGAAAAAAATTCTAGACAAAAATATCAGCTTATGCGTTGTCCCTAAGACAAGAATGTGTGTGGAGTAGGATGAGAATATTGTAAGTATTAGGGAAGGATAGCAGAAAAGTCAATGAGAGAGAGATCCTCAGAGATCACCTTGAAGACTCTAATTTTGACCTTGAGATAGCCATTAGTACACTTCTGAGCTGAGACATGACATGGTTTGCTATGTTTGAGAATTCTGGGTGCTGAGGTGAAAGATAATCATAAGAAAGACAAAAGCAAGTAAACAACAGGGAAACTAGGCAACGATTTACTGCAGTATTCTAAGTGAGAAAAAAATTTCTCCATGACATAATAGTGTTCTGAAAAATTTTAGATATGAAGGAAGACCTGATTATTGAATTCTAGAAAATAAATTTTCAACAAAATTAATTATGAAAATAATGAAATCAAAACATGTATATAGGATAAAATTTTGACATGTTAAAACACATAAAAATAACTTTTATGAGATAATTAAGTTTTAAATTTAAACTTTAAATTTAATCCATGGAATTATAAACTTTAAAGGCTGCTGTCAAATTTAAGAATCATAATTCCAAAAAAATGGAATAACATTTCACAATAACAGTGGAATATTTCCATAGTCTAGTTGCTTCCATGTTGTTGAAGAGAAATATACAATTTGAGAAAAAGATATATTATAGATATAATTTTAAGAATACTTTGTAGGCTGGGAATGTAACTCAATAATAGAGAACTTGACTAGTACTACCACTGGGTTAGATCTCCCAGGACTAAAAACAAACAAGAAACGTAGAAAACAAAATTTCGTATCACCTTTCAGTGTAATTTCATTTTTTAAAAGCAGGCATAGAATCCAAGGGTATTTAACCACTGGGATACATCTCCAGCCCTATTTATTTATTTATTTATTTATTCTTATTTTGAGACAGGGTCTTGCTAAGTTGTTTATGGCCTTACTAAGTTGCTGAGGCTTTCTTCCAACTTGTGATCCTCCTGAATCACTGGGATTATAGGGGTGTACCACCATGCCTTTCTCAGTCTAAAAATTTTTAAATTTTAACTTTTTTAATAAACTGTTTTTGTTGTGAATGGACCTTTATTTTATTCATTTACTTATATGCAGTGTTGAGAATCAAACCTAGTGCCTCACACATGCTATGCAAGTGCTCCACCACTGAGCTAACACCCCAGTTCCTAAATTTTAACTTGTTAATGTAACATACCAATTGATTTTATGCAGGTGAACACTTATATGGTATGTACATATTTGTGTAAGCTCCATTACAGTTAATTTAAAACATTTCATCACTCCCAAATTTGTACAGACTACCCCTTTATAATTAACTCTTTCTTCATCTCAAAACATGGTAACTGTTGTCCTGTTCTTGTCATTATAGCTTGTTTCTCCAAGATAATTATATAAAAGGATCATATGTACATTTATAAATTTTTGTTGGGTTCTTTCAGCATAGTATTTTTGAGATTTATTCAAGTATTGCATGACTTCATAGATCATTGTTACTTATTTCTGAGTAGTATCCCTTACAAATATTTCAAATTTTGTTGAGTAAAATGAGATGTCTATTCATCTGATATGAGAATTATTGTACTTTTATGATTACTTGTATGATTTTCATGATTTTTTTAATGTATAGAGTTTATAGGTTTTCAGTTTCTAGATTCAAAACTTTTAGTTCTTACAGAAAGTACACAAGACTGGCATTTCTAGGTCATATGGTAATTATATGTTTAAATATATAGAAAATAATCAAACTGTTTTCCAGATATTCAGTAGGATTTGAAAGTCTCTGTTGGTTGGCATTTCCATTATTGCTGGTTTTGCAAGTTTTCTTCATTCTTCTTTTCATTCAGCCACTCTAAAAAGCAATAGCTTGTCATGTTATGAAATATTTTTAAAATTTATTTAAAATATAATTGATACCCTTAAAACTTGAGAAGGTGCAGTGAGTTTAAAGATTTCATGACTGATCAAGGAGAAAGATATGGTCAAGTGGTGGCAGTAACCCCAGATGAGTTTTATTTGGATATTTAGGATTTGATGCAAGAGGAAGACCCTCACATTAATAGAACTGTCAAAAGCTAAAGAACCACAGTCCAGAGAGCATATGGAGAAGAGGGAAATTGCAGAGGAGGCTTGGGTACCTCAGCAATATGACTCAGCAGCATGGCTGGGACCCCAAAGGGCAACAATAGTTTGGGGTCCAGAATGTGTCTAAAAATTATGATTACCAGGGCTATATTTGAATCATCTAACTGTGTAAAAATTTGGTTTTGTAACCAACAGGCTTTTGAGCTAATGGTCTCAACCTTCTGTTATGAAGTAAAGAATGTAGGGACCAGTGTACAGAGGCCACCTTTGGTTCCTTACATGACAGAAGGAAGTAGAGTTGTGGAATTTCAAGAAAATCATAGCATTTTATTCATATTTGGATCAAACTGGAATATAAGAAAGTGAGCATAATTATTTATGGTAAATTCTTTCCTAATGTTGATATAAAATCCAAATATGACTTTCAGGTGTGAAAATAGTATTATTGATCATGAAGTAAACTTTCTTATCTGGAAGTAGAGATGTGCACAGGCCAAGACATTCCTATAATCCAATACTATGGAAATAATGTGGTGGTTTAATGGAACAGTCAACAGTCTGATAGTATGTTGTAAGGCTGTAAGCATGCTTCTGTGCATATGCATGTGCAACTAATTGATCAATGTTACAGTATTAATTTGTGCTAATACATAAACCTGTTCAGGCAAAATACCACTAGATATTATCAGAAAAATATTCCTGTACTTACATGAAAAGTTAGCAAAGAAGCTGTAAGTCTACTTGAATCTGCCTTTTGTTCTAGGTTAATAGGAAGCAGTGAAATAGAAATAATTTTTACTTAAGATTCTTCTTTTTATATCATTGACACTGTAATTATTTCAAACTGGCCTGGTGATAATGAGAAAATTACTAGGTCTGCTGAGAGGAGCCAAACAGTTTCACAATTGCAGGTAGTTTTTATTGGTTTCTGCATCTTATGTCCCAAAAGGTGGGAAAAATAAAATGAATCTAGATGAAAGACAGAAAGATTTTACTATCTCCTTAAGTGTTTGGCAGAAGTCATAATTTCATTCTGCATTTTAATGTAAATATTTGAAGTATGGTGATAAAAATTTGTGCAATTTGTGTTTTGTTTATAATAGGGATTTTACCTCTGTGAATTTATTAATTTATATATCAACAAATGTGATTACCTCTAGTGAGAAAATATTTGATGAGAATAAAATTTAGAAGACATGCATGATAACTCAAGTGTCTCTCTAGTTTCTTCTTTATTTTTTTCTCTATTTCCTCTTTTCTTCTAGGAGGGATGCGTGTGTGTGTGCATTTGTGTGTACATGTGTGTGTATGTGTGTGTGTGTAGTCTCTATTTTACCTTTAGACAGAGTTCAACAAAAGTATCTTACTTTATTTTTCCTATTTATTAATTTTTCAGACTTAAAATCTTTATTATTTATATATCTTAGTGTCTTAATCATTTTTATATCCTGCAAAGTGATTTAGAAAGCTCTTGTAGTTGATCTCTTAGTTATTTTATTTCACATTTAAATTACAAATGTTTTAAAATTCATACTGATTATCTATGCAAGAGAATATACAGATGACGGCAGCAATTATTCTGAATTAATATCACTGGTATTTAAAACATCACTAGAAACATCAACTGCTTCATCTTTTTTAGTATGTGAAAATATTAATTGAATATCCCCGGTCTCTGTGACATATACACTTAGCACATCCTCCTTCATTCTTTCACATATTCTTGCAGCTGGCCTTTCAAATTGATAGCTGTTTTTTGCTCAATTAATTTTGGCAAAGTTCACTTAGCAGGAGTCATCTTATCAGCTCTTGACAACTGTGTACATAATTCTACCATAGCAGAGGTGTTTCTCTGATTTTATTAAATTGAAGAATATATGAAAGCAATTTCCGAGAACAAATCACCTCAAACATCAACCTTATTAAAATTCTATGAGTTTTTTATTTAAAAATATTTTTGATAAGATTATTTTGCAAGTACATTTTTTCATTACAGGGTTATAATTTAGGAAATATCTTTATTATTGCAATGTGGATGCACACAACACACACACACACACACACATATACATACATACATACACATCCCTCTTAGACAAAATAGCGCAGGCAATGCTGTTTAATTTCAAACTTTGTAATTTCTTCCTAGAGTCTGGCAAAATATATTTCTAGTGGGTATCAAAAAGCAATTTTCTTTGTCAACCAAAACTATTTTCAAAGATCCTGTAAAATAAATGGGTGTGTGCTTTCTGAACAATGAAAACATATTGTTTATATTGAGTGTATTGTGAATTCCAAATTGTAAAGAAATTCTGCTACATGTATTTGAGTATGTAAATTCTGAGCTTATCTATATCTGAAATTATCTACATTTCTGAATAGTTCAATTAACAAAAATATGTGACTTCACTTCAGCTTTGAGTGATAAATAACAAACAGAAAATTATTCACAAATTTCTGAAACTATTTGTAAGGGGTTTTAGTGAATATGAATTATACTGTTTTTAGGGATTGTTAGGCTACATGTTTATCACTGAAGTCTTTTTTTATTGATGTTTTTCATGGATTTTAGAATAAAATGCAGAATGACATCTAAAACTCCTAACCTATAGCTATATAAATGATGCAATGATTAAATATAGCTTGGTTGTATACTTAAATGCACACCACGGAAATGTGAACATTTGAACTTGTCTGCACATACCACAAATGTCTGAAAATTTATTCTTCACTTTTTTAATTCATAGTAGATCAGACTGTGATTGATTATAACATGTAACTGGAAAAAAATATGAGTGATCAAGTAATCCGTCCCTGATTGTGCACCTATAAATACTTCTCTGTACTTTATAGAGAAATTTGCTTTATGATATACTTATGGACATTGTTTGTTTTTTGATATCCTTCAAAGCCTTCTTCAAAAGAAGGTCCCATTTTGGTTAGCCCATTTTCAGACTGTTGTTGATTATAGTTAGTGCTTCAGTGGACAGTTGCTCAAGGATTCAACAGATATAGATCTTCTCTGATTGAACATAGGGACAAAATTTGATATATGTACTTGTAATGAATTATTACTATTGCATGTTTACGAAGACCAGTATCCCAGACTACAATGATATTTGCTAACACATAATTTCCTAAGCCTGGGATAATGCCTAGAAGGCTCTTCACTACAGAATTTCTTCATTTTAAAACTTACTTAGAGACAATGTCCGTCAACTCTGGTAGTAACCTGCAAATCCTTTAAATCTGTCAGTTTCAATTAGAGTCTTTTTTTTTTTTTCTTTAGGAATATAGATTGAAAATGCCCAGTGAAGTCAACTAATTATATATTATTATCCCAAATGAGGTAATGCATTGCAAAGTGTAACTTAATTATTCTTGCCTTAGGGCTTCTATAAGCATATCTGATATGCACTAAGAAGATAAATCTGGCCCACTCTTAGAACATCTCATTTAATTTAGAAAAAGTTTAATTTAGTAAAAAGTAATCTTTGTGTATTTTCATTTCTGCTCTTTAAAATGTTGTCCAAGTTTATTACAGTCAAAATAAATTGTTTTCTTTCAAAATGATAAAAATACTGCTTCTACTTCAGAATCTCAGTCTTATTATTAGAAAGATTCATCATGCTACAGTTCCTTACCTCATTGCTTAAAGAGGTAGCCTTTGTGTTTTTACTCACTTAATAAAAGATATTATTGTAAGTGCATAACAGATATTAACTCATTAAGTAAATTATTATAATCATTAAATTTCATTAAAGTTTACATATAAGCATATTAAAAATTTCAACTTGAACTGGAGAAGTAGCTCATTGCTAATGCACATTCCTAATGAATGAGACCCCTTTTAGACCTACAGCCCAAAAAAAAAAAAAAAAAATAGAAAAAAAAGGAAAGAAAAGAAAATTCATGTCAGTGTTCTTTTGTGTATGAAACTTATTTATTTTAAAAATATTGTAATAAATAATAGTTATTCATTGACAACATGCCTTGTAGTAAATTTTAAAGTAACTTGAGACATTTAAATTTGGAATGATTGATCTTTATAAGGGTGAACATCTAACTATACATATGATAAAATGATAGAAAGGTAGATAATAGTAGCAATATTTCAAAAGTTCCAATTATGTGAAGATTGTTACTATGGAAGCAGCTATTGAAAAATTTAAAATGTGTTTAACACTCTAGTGACTATATAATTTCTAACTGTCTCATGTTAGAAAAAATCTTAGCTAATGCCAAAGGCAGAATTTTTTAGTTCTGAAACTAAAAAATATGAAAAATTATATGTTCTTGTAACTGTAAATATCCATAATACTTAATCACATATCTATTGAGAACTTATTGTGAAAGGATTATAAAGTGCTGGAGTAACATCAACGTTATTATTGAGGTGCCTATCAATTCATTTTAATTGAGGAAATAAGTACATAAATTCTTTGAATGAAATGAGTTAAATCATGTTCGAAGTGTATTGTGTTTGCATGTGTTTTATAAATAAGAATAATAATGACATTTTCTTGTTTATTCTAAAATGTTTAAGCTGCATTACCAGTAAACACTCCAAACGAGAATATTTATCACTACATTGTGCCACAATAAAAACCTCTTTTATTCTTCCAATTTAGATTCAACTATACCATTTACCTGGAAGTTCACATTTAAAAAAAATTTATACAGAAAATGGCAAATGAAAGTGACAATGAAAGATAGGAATAGTAGTATCACTAGTTTATAAACACCCTCAATGGAAAATCAAAGCAGAAATTTAAAGACGTGGTCAAAATGAAACAGTTTATACAACAGTATCTCTGAACCATGTATAAAAATTAATGGGGAAAGTAAAACCTGTTTTGAATAAATTGATAAGTACCAAATAAGTATGAGTTTTGAGTTTGTCAAGTATTTCCACATTAGTAATGTATTAAGAAGACTCCATGTTTTATAACAAAACTTAGTATCAAAAGTTAAAGGAAATATTTCTTAGATGTTGAATATGGAAATGTGTCACTCACCTACCTCAAGGATGGACCCAATTCCTGGGATAGTTAAAGGCAGGGAAGAATCAGCACCTTCATGGGTTGCCTCAGTTGAAGTGTTTGCTAATGTTACCCACCTTCCCAGGGCAGTGCACATAGAATACTGTCAGAGCTGAAGGTTCAAAGGTCCAGCAATTTCCCACTCTACGCAGGACAACTCTTATTGGCCATCTTTTGACTCTACATGTCCTTGGGTCAGTAGAGCATCTAGTAACTGCATGGAGACTTCCTTCAATCTCTGTCCAGGGTGCTTCCCTTTCTCCTGGCTTTCCCACACTAAACTCTGTTTCAACATCAGATTCTCAAAGAATCCAATCTATAACAACATAGAAGTACAACTTAATTTTTAAAAAATGATATATGATACTGGACTTCTTAACAATGGAATTCCTAAACCTAGGATTATGTTACATTTATTCATAGTTGATTTTCTCTAAGAACATAAGGGTCACAGAGACAGAAAGTGTGAAGAGAATGTAATAAATTCTGTGATACCTGTGGAGTCCTTGAAAGAACTAATAGGCCAGGATTCTGATGACAGTAATCACACAAGTCAGAACCCAACCAAAGCTTGGTTTGTTTTCAAACTGTGTAGGAATGGCAGAATTAGACATGCACTGTGAAAATAAAATAAGTGTAAAGTTTAGACACATATCCTGTTTTTCACACTTTCTTTAAAAGATAAGATTCCTTAGCATCTTCTAGTTTATACACTAAACTATTTTGAAATCTGCCTATGATCACAGAATTTTGTGATGTGCTAAAGTGCTTATAATTCTCAGCTTTTAAAATTTCAATTAGCAAGTGCTAATTAGCATCTAAAATGAGGAAGAGGTCCCAGAGAGGTTGCAAAAAAAGCAAGGAAGATAGAAAGTTGAAAGGTCTGAGTAAGAGAAGAAATTACTTCCAGGCAGAGAAGGAGTAAATTACTTCCAGACAGAACAAAGGAACAGAAGGTAGGAAAAGAGAATGGACAAAAGCATCAAATACTTGGAGAATAGTGAAGAAGTGAACAACATTCATTCTTCCAAAGGATTATTTTTTTTTGCCTCTTTTTAAAACAAGATTCAGAAATGTCCTTTACCTGTTTCAACTTTGTATTTCTTTGTTCTTACCTCAAAGCTGAATCTGATCATAGTGAAACTCAAATCAGCTTCAGATAGCTTTCAGTAATTAATAATTGTAGCCAATAATAAATGCCAACCTTATTTCAGTCTTATTCTTGTTTTGGTTCAAATAGTACACATTCCAATATGAATATGTAAAATTTGAAAAATTTCTTAAGAAACTAGTGTCTTAATGAGTATAAAAATTAGGGGGGAAAACTTAAGAAATTACTTTCTTTTGTGAGTTGACAGCGCAAAGATTGTAATTACTGTCTTTCACATATCCCATATGTACCCAATAAGGTGAAAGTCTTAAAATTGGCTTTCTAAGCTGTAGGCAGCTGGAGATTATTCTTGAATTCTTCATAGGAAGAAAGCCAAAATAAACAGCAGGAAAACAATACGTCATTGTGAACTTCAATGAAGCTTTGTTTTAGTAAAGAAAACAACAGAAGTCTCACAAGACTAAGTAGAGCAGATGGCTTCAGAAATCTTTTGGCCTGGGTTATTTTTGTGCCTATGCTATAGTTTGCAATGGAAAGCCACTACACTGGGAACAAATTAACTGGTGCATATGATGTAGGTGTTAGCTTTGTAAGGTGAGAATCAGATTCCCAAACATAACATTTACTCATAACTATTGTTTATAACTAGCATGTCATGCGCTATTGCTTTCAGATAATATATGATATGCCCTCAATGTTAATGGTGAATAGAATTAGAGAAGAGAATAGAAGCAAACCCACTTCTCTCTAGATAGTAAGAAAAAAAGAGGAGGTGTATGTCAGAATTTTTAAATGCATATCTTCTTTTTTTAAAGTTTTTTTAATAGTTCATTCGTTTTATTTTATTTTATTTTATTTTATTTTCACAGACTGCATTTTGATTCACTGTACACAAAGGAGGTACAACTCTCCTTTCTATGGTTGTACACGATGTAGATTCATACCATTCATGTAATCATACATGTACATAGGGCTGTCTCATTCCATCATCTTTCATACTCCCACCCTCTCCCCCTTCTCATTTCCTTCTACATAATCTAAACTTTCTCCATTCTTCTCTAACCCCTCACTCCTTCACCCTCATTATGGATCAACATCCACTTATCAGGGGAAATATTCGGCCTTTGTTTTCTGGGGATTGACTTTTTTAACTTAGCATGATATTCTCCAATTCCATTCATTTACCTGCAAATGCCATAATTTTATTCTTTATAGCTGAATAATATTCCATTGTGCATATATGCCACAGTTTCTTTATCCATTAATCTGTTGAAAGGCATCTAGGTTGGTTCCACAATCTAGCTATTATGAATTGAGCTTCTATAAACATTGATGTGATGAGTCACTGTAGTATGCTAATTTTAAGTCTTTTGGGCATAAACCAAGGAGTGGGATAACTGGGTCAAAATGTGGGTCCATTCCAAGTGTTCTGAGGAATCTCCATGCTGCTTTCCAGAGTGGCTACACCAATTTGCAACTCCACCAGCAATGTACAAGTGTGCCTTTTTCCCCACATCCACGCCAACATCTATTATTGCTTGTGTTCTCAATATTAGCCACTCTAATTGGACTAAGATGAAATCTTAGAGTTGTTTTAATTTGCATTTCTTTAATTACTAGAGATGTTGAACATTTTTTTCATATGTTTGCTAATCACCTGTATGTCTTCTGTAAAGTGTCTGTCCAGTTCCTTGGCCCATTTATTGATTGAGTTCTTTGTATTTTTGGTCTAAAGTTTTGTAAGTTCTTTATAAATTTTGGAGATTAGTGCTCTATCTGAAGTGCATAGGGAAAAGATTTTCTCCCACTCTGTAGGCTCTCTTTTCACATTGTTAATTGCATCCTTTGCTGAGAAAAAGTTTTTTAGTTTGAACCCATCCCATTTATTGATTCTTGCTTTGATTTCTTGCATTTGGGAGTCTTGTTAAGGAAGTTTGGTCCTAAGCCTACATGATGAAGATTCATATCTTCTTACCTGCAATCATAATTCAGTCATAGCTCTATTACTGATAACATACCTTTAAAAACTATACAAAATCTGACTTGTAAAAATGTGGAAGATTTAAGTACAAATGGGTATTGAGTGACGTTATGCAATAATCTTGAAAATATCCATATGTTATGGACATAGACTTAATCAACACAGTAATTTGGCTAAAATATACACTGTTTATTATGACCATTATTTTCATCAGGACTTAAGTTCATAGTGTAGCTACTAAAAATATTCTACTGCAAATATTCAGAAAACACAAAAATTTAGTAAAATGTCATTTAAAAGAAGCTAAAAATTTACTTTTCAGTGCTAGGTTTATAAAAACGTACTAAAGGAATACTTTAGTCTGTGTGAGTGTATGTCAGTGAATAAAATATCATGTTTCCTTTGAAGCCTTAAAGAAATGTTAGTAAAATAAAGATATGCTAATATAGTTTCATGTCAACCAAGCAGTAATGGCTAAGTGTTAAATTGTCATATCCTGAAAATGAGCACAGTCCATAACTGTGCTGTCCATGAACTTTTTGGAAACAATATACTAATGTTTTATTTCCAATTCTTACCCTTTGCAAAAACTCAGTAGGACTATACATGGGCTCCAAGACAGAAATTTTCTCTCCTTTTTGAGCTACACTGCTGAACAGACGAGCAAATGCAGTCAGAGACTCTTGGTTGCTTCCTTCCTGGGGCACAGGATTAGTGGCCATACTCTCCACCTTTTGTTCGTCACCTCTTGGCTCTTCTCCCGGTGGGTTTCTTTCTAGGGCGTTCCCATCTTGGGTGGGTTCCAAAGGTGCCTGCCCTGTGCTGAAGAGTTTCTCTGCATGCCTCTGTCCTGCACATTCACACTTTGAGCAATTTCTTCTTAAGTGAGAGGCCTTGGCTTATTATAAGGCAAGGCCTTGGGATCAACTGCACACATTTTTGAAACAAAGATAAAAACTGGAGGAGTGTCCTCACTTTCACATTTCATAAAAGCTGTTCTTAGTGCTTCAGTTTCCTGTAGAGGAGAGTCAAACATTTGCAATCCCGAGCACATCAGTTTCTCCACCCTCTTGGCTGTAATATCAAGGGGACTGGGAAGTCTCTGACATACCACAGCAAGAACAGCATGGGAGACACATAGCCATTGACTGCAAATGGCCTTGATCTGAACTTTAGGATCTGAATGGTGTGTGCCTCCTGGCCTCCAATTTTTAATCCTAAAAAGTCACTATTTTATCAATTTTTTCTTGGTTCTTTTTCAAGACAGCATCATACAAACTCAATATATTTTCCAGGATTAACTGTACAAATAAAGGTTTGTTTCCTTTGGCCTGATCAACCTGCATGATTTTCATTTTTCATTTGTTTTTTCTTTTTACAGACTGCATTTTGATTCATTGTACACAAATGGGTACAACTTTTTGTTTCTATGGTTGTACACAATATAGATTCATACCATTCATATAATCATACATGTACATAGAGTAATGATGTCTCATTCCACCATCTTTCATACCTCCACCTCCTCCTGCCTCTCATTTCCCTGTGCAAATAGCAGCTCAATTCACAGTAGCTACATTGTGGAACCAACCTAGATGTCCTTCAAGAGATGAATGGATAAAGAAATTGTGGTATATATACACAATGGAATATTATTCAGCCATAAAGAAGAATAAAATTATGGCATTTGCAGGTAAATGGATGGAATTGGAGAGTATCATGCTAAGTGAAATAAGCCAACCCCCCAAAACCAAAGGCCAAATGTTTTACCTGATTAGAGGATGATGATACATACTGGGGGTTGGGCGGTGGGGGATAAGAGAAGAATGGAGGAATGCATGATTTTCTTTGCCTTCATATTTATGGAATAATATGGTGACACAAGGTTTTCAAAAGAACTTCCTTTTTGATGCCAATTTCTTTGGTATCGATTTTAGCAAAGTGCTCAGTTCCAAAGCCCCACCCATCTATGGCACTGGCAAATGCTTCATTTCCCTGTTTTGGACAGAAGTAAAGGTGAGAATCATCCGTGTTCTCCAAGCCAGTGCTCCTGTCATCCTCTTGCTCTCCTTGTTCAGAATTTGGATTCAGTTGGGATTTAGTCTCTCTTTCTGCTCTTTCTTCTAGGACCTTAGAAGTAAAAAGAGTTCCTGTGATTGCATTAATCTGTTCTAAAATACTCTTGAGGTGAGAATAGACCTCCTGTAGGGTGAATTTCAGCTCCACTATCAAGCCGTCTATCTTATTTATCACCAAAATTAGAGGGATGTTTCCAAGCCAGGCGTGTCACAGAACTGCCTGTGCCTGTGCGCAGACTCCTTCCACAGCATCTTCCGCCAAGGTGCATCCATCACAAGTACGATCAGCTGTTGAGACTTCTGGGGAGAAATCCACGTGTCCTGGAGAGTCTATGAGATTAATCAGGAATTCCTCACTATCTTTTGCATAAGGTAGTGAAACAGCACTGGATTTCATAGTGATCTTTCTGATCTATTCGTACCTTAGCTTGCCTGCCAGACAGCTGGAGATGATTCCATTACTAGATATGAGACAATTAGCAAGAGTAGTTTGTCTATGGTCAACATGAGCCAAAACACATATATTCCTGTTTTTCTGGGGTTGAACCATCTTATCCAAACTATTCAGCACCATGGTTGCTTATAGTCATCCAATGTCTTGTTTTCATTTTCCAGTAAATGTTTTCCAAATTTCTCAGCTCTCTACAATGACCCTCAATGCCATAGGATGTGTAAGTGTGTGGGATTATGAATCCCATACAGGACAGTTGGAAAAGGAGTCTGAAGGATGGGTTAGGGGAATTGTTTTGAGCTTATCAAAAGTAATAAGGCTTGCTAATAAGAATTTAGTAGATAAGGAGCAGTGATATTTAACATCTCCTGAAGAATAGTCCTGATCAACAAAGAATTTTGTTCCAAATCTCCAGGTGTAACTCTGCTAAACAATGTTGAGTCAGAAATTGACTTGCCGATACCTCTATAAACAGAGTCAACTTGTTTTTAATTCGCATACTCCACACCTCAAACTGAGCAGCCTATCTTCGTTGAAATGCATCTTTGTATGTTGTTTCCTGTTCTTGAAATGTTTTTTTTTCTTCTTCTCCCTGCCATCATGAACTTAGACAACTCACTTGCTTTTGAGTTTTATCCTACAGCGAAGTGTTCCCTATCTCCATCTTGTTTGATTACTTACTTCTCTCTCCCAGTTCATAGAATACATACCATGCTACTAATACGAATGTGTGCACCTGTTAAACACATTTGCCTGTCAGTGCATTTAGATAATGAGTCATTTCTTATTCATCTTTGCATATTGAAACATTTTGAAATGTTTGTGTTCATTATGAGCCCAATGACTATTAAATGAAAAAAATAGAAAGGGGAAATAAATGAGTAGATGTATACAGAAAATAAGCTAAGTTTTCTGAAAGCCCTCTTATGTCAGATTTGAAAAATGCTACTCCCTTGAAAAAAAATCACACTTTACACTCAGAAAAATATGCAATATTTATAATATGGTACAATAAATTTCATCTTTGAAAAATAGCAATCTTAGATAATTATGTTCCGAATGAAACTGTGAAAATGTTAAGGTTAGTATTTTAAAAGTTATTTATATTATTAATTTTAAAATTTGTTTTAACTTTTAATTGACAATGTATCAGTTCCATAAAATTGATATTTATTATGATACCATTAAATTGTATGTATTATGGGGTATCTTCTGATGTTTTAGTACATGTATATTTTATGTAATATTTAAATTTAGGTTGAACATATCTATCTCCTTATCTATTTATAGTTTCTTTATGATAAAGGCATTCCAAATTCTTTTTCTAGCTTTTTGAAATATGTGACATATTATTGTTATCTAATATTCCCCCTACTTACAATAGAACACCAGAAATTCCTATTCCTATGCATTTAGGTTTTTCTAAATTGTTTGGGTTAGTTTAATTTAGGCTACTAAAAAGTCTTTGAATTATAATATTTACTTGATAGTTTTGGAAAAACAGTGTTCATAAAGTTATTATTTGAAATTAAATTACTAGTATTACATAGTGAAACAAAGGATAGATTTTCAAATTAGTTTATGTATTAAATATGCACTTATGCTTTGTATTCCAACAGTCAGTTTCTGTAAAAGTTTTTGAAAATTTAGTTTCTACAAAGATAGTCATGGCATCTACCCTCACACATTTTGTACTACTGGTAAAGGTAGATGATAAATGAAGTGAATAAAACAAAGCTTAACTTCTGATTTGAACTCTAATTTTATAGTCACAACCCGAGGAAGTACTTGATGTTTCTGAATTCATCTTAAAAATTGTATTAAATTTATAAAATATTTACAAAATTCAGCAGGCACCTGCCAGTGGAGCATGAGGATTGAGGTAGGTTTTGTAACGCTGAGACAGCCTGGAGTGTGGGCAGCACTCAGTAACTGAGAGCAAACATTGTATGAAAGATGTGATTATTAGCCTGGCTAATAACAGGCTAACAACTATACCTGGTTCTTTTTCTCATAAAGTTCCCTTAAACCAAACAAACTACAACAACCAAAAAATAAAACTTTAAATCTTGTGAGAATTTAAAGATCTTTCAATGTTCCCAATACATTTTATATATTATTTCTTAATTTTGGTTATAAAGATATTTTACGTCCTTATTTTATAGACAAGTTTAGATTTAAAACACATTAACAATACTTTTAAATGTCTTTTGAAAACTTACAGTGGATTTAGGAAACATCAAAACACAATCAAGAACAGCAATATCTTGCTTTTACATTGCCTTCTGTTGGTGTAACTTATTATTTCCCTCCAGCTTTTTCACCTTTCTCCCAAGTTAATGCTTTCTCAACTCTTAGATACCTGATATCTTGTCTTGCCATTAATCACTGTGAAGTTAACAGCTAGCACACAGTGTGCTATTATCAGTATTGAGTGTGACTCTGTCTACATAGCAAAGAATCCAAGTTGTGAAAAAAGAATGCTGCCTGTTCGAATCAAAGCATTTAAAGAAAATTTATCATTCAAACTTTCAGACTCAAAAAATGCTTCCAGTTCTGACAATTTTCTCTTTGCAGCTAATGTACTTTAAACATACTATCTGGTGAAACCTTACTTGAAGAAAAAGCATGAATTGGGCATAACTTTTGAAGGTTATTTTGTCAATGAAAAAATTTATCTCAACTGAATGTGTATTAGATCTTAATTGAATTTTTCCAAAAGTGTTGTTTCTATGACTGTTTACTTGTCAATACTAGTATGTTATTTCTTGAACGCCAACACACTTTTAACGGAAAGGAAATTATGAACTTAATAGATAGGTGATAAATCTGGTGATAGCTGGGTCAGTTAACTGATATTAACCAATGACTTTGAAACTTGAAATGTTTTTTAAGATTCATTCCCCAAAACCTCTGAGTTAAAATTATATACATTATGAGAACTTTAAAACTGTACAGCTTTGAGCCCAAACTTTTATTTACCTAAATTATGAATGCTAATCGTAAGTGTTATTGGTATCATAATGAGTAGAACTTCCCTGATCTTCTCGGGAGGGTGTGCTGACTGCCCCTAAGATCTTATCTCTTTTTACTGTTAACATCCATATCACTTGCCTCTATTTACCAAACAGATTTTCTCAAAAATATTTTTTCCTTTAACAATTGAAAAAGAGTTTAATTCCTGCTGAGTTGTACATTCTTACCTGAATTTCAAATTCCTCAATCAGTTTGGTTGTTAGTGTTTTTTATATATATCAATTTACTATACCATTGAAAAACAGAAGAGCAGTACATTGGTACTTCTTCTAGCTTCTCAGTAAACATGTAATAAAATAGTTTATATACTTTTAAAATATGCTAGAACTGAAGGGATTTAGAAAGGTCTCATAGGTTTTATACATCAAAATATTAAACTTGCAATTATTAAGCATACTAAATTATTATCTTTGGCTAGTGCAGAAATTCTTAGCATTGAAGAATTCAGACTGACTAGATGTTTTCCTTAATATGCAGGTAAACTTAAAAGATATATAGTCAGAGCTGGGGATATAGCTCAGTTGGTATAGTGCTTGCCTTGCAAACACACAGCCCTGGGTTCAAGTCTTATTATGATATTATTGAGTGGTATTACTCTCTTTTTCATGGATAAACATTTTTTTAAAAAATTAACGAGGATCTCAACTATTCCACAACTTGCCTAAAGTCAGATAGTTTGTTGATGTCTAAGAGAATTAAAATCCTTCCCCCTCCCAAACTCATCTTTCCATGAAACTGGACATCATTCTGCTCTCTTCATATTATTAGACCTCATGGTGAAGTAAATAGCACTTGTTTATGTTCTTTTAACACAGCTCTTTTATTGCAAAGAGTGTGGTATTAAAGAAATAAATTAAAGTATCTTTAGGTAACTCTTCTGATCCTCATCCCATACTTCTTTAAAATCAGTAAGTACTCTGTTTTAAGTTCACAAAACCCAAATTTGGCATGGAAAGATTTGGTAAAGATAAACTTTGAAAGAGTGTCTAAAATTAATAAGAATAGATACACTAAAGACATATGGGACAACAATTCTAGAACATAATTAAAAGCACTCAGAAATCCACTCTGGTGGAAGGGGAACTCACACAATGGATTTTATTAAGCGGACAGGTAGAGTGTTTGCCTGTAGGATGAGAGAGAAAGAGTGAGTGAGGAAAAGTGAGAGAGTGAATGACAATGAGAGTAAGAGTGAGTGAGAGAGAGAGAGTGAGAAAGAGAAAGAGGGAGAGTGAGAGAGTGAGAGTAAATGAGAGAGAGTGAGAGAGAGAATGAGAGAGAGAGAGAGAGAGAGGCAGAAGACCAGTGTCCCCTCTCAGGGCTGGGAGAGAGCAAGAAGGGCAGGGAGCTTCTCTTAAGTAGTGGAATTTCATGGGCTAGTAGCAGTTGGACCAATGACTAACTAGGAAGTTCGCAGGCTAACAATCTGGTTTGTAAACTGGTGAGGTGGTGGGGGCAGAAGACTGGCGGCAGCGAAGTGGCCTGATGCCAACAATAATAAGTAGGTTTAAAGAAATAGACTATATGGTTCCTTGATTGCAACTTTCAATAATATTCATAGAATTAGTGTTATTCTAGTCAAACTGCATTCATTAAATTTTAGACATGCAGGGAGGGACCCTTACTATTAATGATTGGGTAATCTTTTGATGAATATTGTTAAAATTTATTATTACTGTTATTGTTACTTGTTCACTGCAGCTTAGATTAATTATTAAAATGCTCTTCAGAATTCATGCAGAAAAATCCCAGGAACTTCCTTGAGGATTAAATTCAGACTTAATCATTCAATTTAGTCATATTCTATTACTATCCTTAACATTAGGGAAGCATAAGTATTCTTATATTCATTTTTAGAGTTGATGAAAACAGTAATTCATATCAATATGAAATCATAAATGGATCTATCATAAGGAAAATAGGAAGGCTAAACACACTTAAACTCTAGTGTGCATAAGAATTTTTCTTAAATTTAGATATCCAAACATGATAATTTTAATCAATAGACAGGAGGTGTGACTGAGTAGTCCAAGTGTCTGCTAGAAGATATACTTAGATACAGAATAGAGCACTAGGTATTTCGTGTTTCACTCTAAGAAACATTGAGCTAGGAAGTCACATAAATAAGAAACTCTATTGGGCAAATTATAGCTTTATACGATAATTTAAGAACACAATTGTTACCTACTTCATTTATATTTTAAATTATAAACATTAATGAAGTGAAATTATCACTGAGTGTATAGATATTCTTATATATTTATCCATTCATTCATTCATTCATTCATTCATTCATTCAATTAATATTAACTGAAGTCCTATCATGTTTATTCCAGGCACTGATGTTAAAGATAAGATGGGGCACAAGAGAGCCAGGTTTTCTGTCCACAGATCTGCCCATTTCATGAGAAAGACTGCCATCTCCCTGCTAGAAAGAATCAAACTTTGTTGTAATCACAAATTGTTTTATTCTAGGGTCCACGAGGAAAAGAAACAAGGTTTTCAGTTACAGGATAGTAGCATTGTATTTCAGAGTGAATCATGTCACAAAATAGAGAAAGATCTCAGAAAGTCCTCTCTGAGGAAATGACATTTAGCTCTCCCAGTAAGGACATTTCGCAGTTTCATATATGACTTGCCTTGGCCTTGGTTGGCCATTCCTCAATATGTCTAGGTAGGATTCAGAAAATAGCGTTACTGAATGTTTTTTGCAAAGATCAATTCATTTCTCTAGGTCCACTGTCTATCCCTCTCAAAGCAAGAAAATTTGGTCTACATCTATGTTTAGTGCCTGTCAGTTCTACAGGTCTTAGCTTTTATGTTGATTTTGGTTGTTTTACTTCATTTTATGTACCCACATTTAAGTAATTGCTAAAAAAGACAAAAACAAACAAACAAAAAGCATGACAGCCTTTCTCAGTATATTTTCTAGCATAATTATAGCAAAATATTTCCAAATAGGTAAATCATACAAGAATTTACACAGTTTTGGTTTGTAATTATATAGCACCTCATATAACAGTTGAAGGACCAAATTAATTAATTTATTTGATTTTTTTATACATTCTGGAAACACTTTGTAATTCCATCTCATGGGATTCATCATTTCTCAAAGACAGTACTTTCATACTATATTTTTAAATTATAATTTTAGAAACATAGAGACATTTTTATGGATATTTCTAAATGGAACAGATACATAAAGTGCCAATATGTAGGGTGAAAATAATAAAAAGCAAAAGATTCTTACAGAAGTATAATTGTTTAAGGTGATATAACATGCAAAGCCATAAATTCTGAAGAGGGATAATGAACAATGAATCTTGTAATATTAATTATATTACTATGTGGGTATCTGACATTGAAACAAATAAACACTAATAAAAATATATCCAAGTAATATTATCAGCAAAAGACATGTTTCTAATTTTTCCTTGGCTCAGAAAATCTGAAAAATCAAGTTAAACAATCAACGTTATCATTTCTTCAATAGCATTTTATTTGTATTTTGTGGCAAACACTTCATTGTATTTTTCGGACACCTCTGTCCACACATAAAGATAAACAAAGGTAGGTGTCTAAGATAATCTTCATTTTGAAGCAAATAAACATAAAATAATGACATTATCTTTACAGAAGTAATTTTTTTAAGATATTTTATGATAGTCCTCAAACTGGTTTCATTGTAGAAATATATAACACAAGTACAAGAAGAATTTTCAGCTTTGTGTGTAAGCTTAATGAGGTTTTTAGAAGAGATGAAGGAAACACTCATTAAAGACAAGAGAAAAGTACATGTGAAAAACATCACAAGAAGGCACATTCTACAAACAGTTTCTGAGACTATATTCATTAGGAATTTTTTCATGACATTTGAATCTGTGTTTTAAATGAAGAAAATTTTCATTTTCATATAATTTAGAAAATGTTGTATTATAAAAAGTTGAAAGACATTTTCTAACCTGAAGGACTTACAGGTTAATTAATATGTTAAGATGTACTAAAACCTCTAAGATATGTGGAAGTAGATGTATAGTATTGAATCTATCGAAAAGGTCTTGATCTTATTTCGAGCGTTGTTTTATTGTAGAATATCCTTTTCCACTGAGCATTATTTAGCAATCTTCAGTACAGACTGAAATGCAGAATCCAGCAATTACTTAATAAACCATTAGAACAGTTTGGTCTCCATTATTTTATGCTTATCTCTACTCATTCATACCTTCCATTGACTATTAAAGTGAGTTTTATTCATACTGAACAATTCACATTTTTTCCAAAACACTATATACTGAAACTGCTCTATCAACTTCACAGTCCTTTTCTTCAACCTTAAATATTCTCTTCCCCTTATCTGCTTGATGAGCTCCTGTTGATCCCCTACAACAATTTTTACATTTGTATTTCTCTGGTCTTTATAAATTACTGTTCACTCATTTTCTTAGGTTTTAGAGATAGATTCATTAAATCAGTTCTTATTCTGTAGAGTAGTTTTATGTTTGTGAATACTTGTTGAATTTAATTAAATTTCAATGCATAAATGAGAACTAAACAAGATTGAGGTTGAAACCATGAATGCATCTATAAGATCCCTTCTCCCCCCAAAATAAAAACTCTGAAATATACCTTAGAAGGCAAATGCTTAAATTTGGAAACTAACTTCATATTGACAGAAAGCACAATGCAAGGGACAATCTATCAAATATTTACATAAATCACACATCAAAAACACTAACAGATTACATTAGGAATCAAAAAAATCCTTCCTACTTGAAAATATTGTGGGGGATGGGATGTAGCTCAGAGGAAGAGTGCTTGCTTAGCACATAGGAGGCCCTGGGTTTGATCCCAAGCACCAACATAACAACAACAACAAAGTAAAACTCAAAAAACTCCTGTACATCAATGTATACGGCATCAACACAGTTGCAGTCTGGTCTGAAGCTCCTGGCTCCAGGGATCCTCCCACTTCAACCTCCTGAGTAGGTGGGATTACAGGAAGATGTTACCATGACCAATTTGTCTTTTTTTTTCTTTTTCTCCCCAGTGCTATGGACAGAGCCAAGGACTTCCTGAATGCTAAGCAAATGCACTACCACTGTGGTACATCCCCAATGCAAATTCTTGAAGAAGCATACATGAAGTACTCTTTAAAATTTAATTTATAGTGATATGTCAATATATTTTTCTGCCAGTAAAGTGAATTCTATATTTAAAAATCACGTAGCAACCAATTAAATTGGTCTCTTTATTTCCTCAATTTCCCATTATAAGTAGAGTAATAAAAATTTAAAAAGAACTAATTTTTATTTGAAAACTATATCCCAAAATCACAAAATTCCAAATTCTATATTTCCTTCTATTTCTTCAGTGATCATCTAAGAGTTAATGTTCATGCATGAATTGATAAATATCCTAACACAAAAACAGCTTTTAAGTTCATATTGCTATTTTCTAACACTAATGTATGCTTTTGTCTCTTTAACCTGGTAATTAATTTCCCACACTGAACACACTCATAATTGCAGTTGTTGGGATATTGTTTTATTATTTTGAAATAAATTTTCCATTATGTACCGTTTTAGTAAAACACCAGAGTTATATAAACTTAGTAGAATCGTCTGCAAAATTTTCTGTAGTATAGATAAAGAAAAGAAAAAAATTAAAAAATAAGAAAAATAAGTTCCCTTTTTCTATTCTGCCATTGATCAGCCATCTTATAGCAAAATAAAATTCTATATACTGTATATAGTTTATAACGTTACCATCTGAGATCATCCTTCCTGCTTGCTGTAATGTTTTAACCTTTGTCTGCTCTTTTAAGCATCAGCTTATAATCTTTGATTAGAAATATCTTGAATTTGTAAATTATTTGAATTAACTTGGAATTATTTTATAAAATATTAAACATTCAATTCCATCTGCAGTTTATTTAAATTTTTTATTTGAGAAATTTATAATTATCTCCATGCATATTTGAACAATACATAAAAGACATTTATCTATTTTGTCCATTGATATTTTATCCAGCAAACTTTACAAAAACTTTCTTCTACAAAATTGTCTTATTTGGATTTACTATATGGAATTGAGTTCCCAACCATTTGCAGCAGAATACTGCTGTGCCTCCAATTGAGGTAAGATATTGATCTGAATCCATTAGTGATTTCTGTATGTTCCCTGAAATGAGAAATGCTGGGAAAGACTGAATAGACAATCATAACATCATTTGTTCTCATTTTTCCTTTACCTTTTTCTCATCACATTGTTGGGTCCTTTACTATAACATTTAATAGCTGTAGTCATTGTGGTCTATCTACCTTCTCTTGCTGCTGATGTTAAAAGAAAATGTTCATAATGTTTCATCATTGAAAATTATGGAAAAAATGTATATTGTTGGTTGCTGGTAAATAACCATGATAATGTTTAGGAATTGCTCTTTCTTTATCATATTGCTTTTAATATTCAGAGTATATAGAATTTATTTATATATTTCTCCTGCATAGCATAAGATAATTCATGATTTTGTTTCATTAAGTTGCTAACGTGGTCAAACATTTATAGCTCTCCTTGCTTTGTTGTACTCTTGGTTATAATGTGCTTTACAGAAAATGACATATTCAACACCATTGTTTTGTGGAGGTTTCTGTAGCAAAGTATGACACTTTAGGAGGCTTAAACAAAAAATTTAGTTTTCATCTTCTGATGCATACAAGTCTAAGATCAAGGGGTTGGCAGGTCTTTTCCCCTTTGAGGCTTCCCTTTTTGGCTTGAAGATGGCTGTGTTTTGCTGTATACTCACAGGGTCTTCCCTCTGTGCAACTTTGTTGTAATTCTGTCTTATAAGGACACTAGTCATATTAAATGAAGGCTCACACAGATGGCCTCATTTATCTTAATTGGATCCTTACACATTCCATCTGTAAAGTTACTTTCTTTTTTGAGATACACAATTTTTAATTTTTATTCTCAGAAATTAATTTTTACAATTCTGTCAAATTGGCAACTTTGTACACAGAGATCTGAGGAGGTTTATCTGATCTGATATATAAAGGTCCATTTATATATCAGCACTGATATATAATACATATATATCATATATACATATATGTCATATACATATGTATTTTGCAAAAATACTTTCTGAGGTGCTGTGATTAGGATTTCAAATTATTTTTTTTCGAGGAGGAGGAATCACAGTTCAGCATATAAAAAGTGTGAAAATATTTTAAGTGATTGTTTTAAATTTAGAGATAATGGTAAACTTACATGCATTTATAAAAATAATAAAGATTGATCCCAAATATTTTTATCAAGTTTCAATCCAAATATACAATTTGTGTCTACCTTTCTTCTCAGTAATTTTATCAAGTGATACAAGCATGTTTATATTATTAGTTTTGAATTGTTCCTGATTTTCAGCCTACAATGAGTATATCTACTATTTAATGATATCTATATGTAATATGTGTGTGTGTGTGTGTGTGTGTGTGTGTGTGTTTCACTCAGAAAAAGAGTGAAAATACAACTCATAAATATCAAAGACTAGGGAGACCAGGTGGAGGCAGGAGGATCACAGGTTTGAGACCAGTCTCAGCAACTTGGCAAAGCCCTAAGCAACTTAGGAAGACACTGTCTCAAAATTTAGGAAAAAAAAAAAAAAAAAAAGAAAGAAAAGAAAAACAGGGGATTGTAGGGACTGGGGATGTAGCTCAGTGATTAAGTGCCTGTTGGTTCAATCCCAGGTGCCTAAAACAAATGAACAAACAAACAACAATAATAAAAACATACCAATAATCTTTTGCTTTATAATTCTGTAAACAGTTATAAAACACAATCAGTATGAGAACTTGTCATTTGATTTTTCCCATTCAGTTGGTGAGATAAACCTATTATTTAATATAAAACTTGTGAGTTTGGTTTCACCAGTGATGCTAATTTTTCATCCATTCCTTTTTAAGTTACTACCTCAACAACCATGCAAAATATAAATATAAAACACATACAGTGTTGGCCGCTCAGCCCTTAACAGCATATATATATGTGTATGTGTATATATATATATATATATATGTGTGTGTGTATATATAAAATAGTAAGTATACTATAACTGGTGAAGATAATTAGGCTATTAAAAGCTCAAAAAATGAACTGAAGATTTTGGTTGGAATGAGATAAATGGGTCCTCACAGAGAAGTGAGGATAAAACTCAAATATGGTTAAAATTTCATGCTAAAGTGTACATTTCAGATGTAAGGAGTAATCTATGCCTATATCTAGCAGAGAGGAGGAGGAAGAGAGAAAAGATGAGCTCTGTGCAATCTCTCTTAAGTGATTTTTTTATACATTTTTTTGGGTGTATATGGACATAGCACCTTTATTTTATGAGGTGTTCAGGATTGAACCCAATGCATCACATGTGGGAGGCAAGCGCTCCACCACTGAGGCACAACTCCAGCCCCAAGTGATACATTTGTTAAGTGACATTTTCAATTTCTTCTTTTTTTCACATTTTATGTGAATTTGGTAAAATGTCCCATGATAGATCTTTTAAAAATTCTTTTTTTTAATATTGCCCCTTCCATCTGTAAATTATTATGTGACAGTGCTGGTTGCTTTACACTGTCTCTAGGTCACTGGTCCCTTTCTCAGTCAAGCCCATAAAGTTTAGCAAAGCTTAGCTCTCAGTGGCCATATTCCACATTCACTCCTCCATATTGCTCTCCATCCACTTGGCCCTTTTAATTTTCACGGAAGTGTTGTGCACTCAAGGGCTAGAGTTGTAGGGAAAGATCATGAAAATCAGCTGGATTTCTATTTAAGTCTGATGCTCAAGGATAGCTGTGACTAAGGTAGTCAGAAATAGAGGTCTTTGACTCTCATTGTCTAAACCACTAAAGTGATTTCACAAGGAAGTGTGTTTCTATTTAAAGTCTCATTCTCAAACCAAAACATGACATTTTAACTTGTTAATTTTTCCTCTGGGCCAAAACAAGGATTAAAAAGCAAAAAAATAAATCGAAGGGACAAATCCAAATCTAAAATAACAAATAAGTATATATTCAAATTTTAAAGGCATTAGTATTTCCCTCTGATACCATTTTTCATTAGGAAAAAGTTCATATAAAGTCATCATCTTATTAGCAACTCCTGAAATATTTCTATTTTCTTGCCTTCATAAAAGGTAATAAATGTACCCCTCCCAGGCAGGAGACTGACCCAAAGTTTAAGATGTTTATTAGCCACTAAACCTGAATGGGTTTTATTACTTTCATCTCTCATATGATGGGTTTAGACACAATTTAATTATTTCCATGGTATCTCCAACCTCAAATATTATGTTAGACAAAAGTTTACATCTCTAAACAAACCAAAAAAAAAAAAGTCCATGAAAACCTAATTTGTTGAACCATTCTGTTTATTTTGAGTCTTAACCTCTAGTAATCCCCATAAATAGTTTTGTCTGGGAATAACTAGAGCCCATTAAGAGATGTTCCAATGCCTCACACTGTAGATTAAATGATTGAGCCTCTACAATAATGATTCCCATAGCATTGACCTTTCCCTGCTCTTTGAACATCATCTTCCTTTGGGCTGCAGAACACCACACACTTGCCCCTCCAACAGTGTGTCAGGTGTTAGTTCTCCTCATCTCCCCAAATCATTTACAGAGGGGAAAGGAGAGAGCAAAGCAAAACTTTTGCAATTCTTTCCTTCTCTATTCTTCTTTCAGTTAAAGACATTACATAGCCTGAAAAGACCCAGATACCTTTTTTCTCTGACACAGCAGCATAGATTCCATACTTTTACATCCAACTGTCATTTGAAGGTTTTCCTTAAGTGCCTATTAGTAGCTTAAATTCAACCTGCCCCCAGTAAACATCTGCTACCCTTTCTTTCCTCTGACCCCTTCATTAACTATAAGTCTATCCTTCCCATTGGCCACTGCAAGAATCTTGCATGTTTTTCTTGACTTCTGTTTTCTCTTATGTATGAACTGAATCTCTCAAAATTTTGTTGTCCCCTAACAACAAAATATAATTAAAATCTGGCCATTTCTCACTATCTCCATTGCCACAGTCTAGTGTCATAATTGCTGGCTTGGTTTACGGCCATATTCCTATAACTAATCACTCTGCTTTGCCTTTTTCTCAAACAGCAGAGAGATCCGTTATTTTTATATGAGTCAGAGCACATCACTTTGCTAAATTCACTTCTTCCCAACTTCCAATATCACTAAGGACAGGAACCCTTTGATCATTATACAAGGACCTAACTGCTCTGCCTTCTTCTCTCTAACCTCATCCCCCACCCATTCACTTCTTCAATGTCCTGCAGTAACTCTTGCTCCTCACAATTAAACATTTCCTTCCACAGTTTAAAAATGAATCCTGTTTACCCATTTGATGAACTTTTCTTTTTTGCTTTACTTTTTCATAGCTCTTTTCTATACTTAACCTACATATTTCAATAGTTATTACAGCAATTATAACAACTGTATGCTTATTTATTTTTTGTGTTCTCTTACCAGAATGAAAGCTGAAGAAAGAATGAGTTTTATCTGTGTTGTTCATTATTGTATTTCCAGTTCCCAGAAAAGTACCTGAACATTTTTGTGTTTTCATATCAATAATTAACTTTGAAGAAAACTACTTATAAAATTATTATTGTGAAACTGTCTCATAAAAAACTAATTCCTTACTTTGAAAATGCCCCAACAATTCTAATGTTCTCTTTATAATTTGAGTAATATTTATCTGCTTAGTTTCATAGACATGAAGACTTTAATTAACTGGTTTCAGAGTATGCTATTATTATTGGGCATTTTCTTGGTTTCTAGTAGGAGTTAGGTGAGGAATTTTATATTTCAAATTATGCTTTAATTATATAATAATAACATCTTCTCTGAGATATGTGCTCAAGACTGTCAAGTGTAAATCCTTGTGAAAAGTTTGAAAATTCGAACATATTTAAAGATTGATGATGCACATTTAATTTGTAGTTATTTATTAATGAGTTTAAGTTTAAAATAGGTGCTATTACTGAATTAGCAGCTCAAATTTAAAGTTTACTTTGTATACTTAATTTCCTTTATGAAAACCATGGATGTTTGGTGATAATATGAACCAAATATTACCTAATAAAATTAACTTTAAAAAAGTTTATGATCATGAACACAATCTGATCAAAATTTCTCTCAAGCCATAAGAATCTTCACATGTATTAATGTATTATTTTTATATTTAATGAATAAAATTTTAAGACAGGTATTATAACATATTGAATGTATTCAAAGAAGAAACACTTCTCAGAGGAGAAACATAACAGTGATTATCATGAAAAATATATATTCATTTTGTTGAAATAATCACCATGTACCTATGAGTTGACTTCCTGAGAGCTGGTAGTGTCACTCAAGGAGAGTAGTTGAATGGAGGAAAGCTATCCTCCATCATAGGGCAAGGAAGAATACCAGTGATCAACATGAAACTAAAGTATGAGAGAATAAGACTTTGAGAAAAAAGTAACAACCCAAGTTGTAGGACAGCAATATTAGGCTGACAAGGAAAAGGAATACTCAAAAGGAGGGCATGATGCCCTCTTTTGTATTTTTTTATTTGTTCTTTTTAGTTATACATGACAATAGAGCCAATTTTGACATATTTATGCAAACATGAAATATATCTTATTCTAATTAGGATCCCAGTGTTTTGGTTTGACAGGATGTGGAGATTCAATGTGGTGTATTCACATACGTACCCAAGAAAGTTATCTCAGATTCATTCTGTCTTTCCTATTCCTATCCCACTCCCTTCCCTTCATTCACTTTGTCTAATGCACTGAACTTCTATTCCTCTCCTTTCCCCACCTTGTTCCTTCTTGTGGGTTAGCATTCACATATCAGAGAAACCATTCAAACTTTGGTTTTTGGGGGGATTAGCTTATTTTATTTAGCTTAATATTCTCCAGATCCTTCCATATACTGACAGATGTCATGAACTCATTCTTTTATATGGCTGAGTTATATTCTGTTGTGTATACATACCACATTTCCTTTATCCAGTCATCTGTTGAAAGGCACCAAATATATGAAAAAATTGCTAGAGATGTTCAACATCTCTAGAAATTATAGGAATGCAGATTAAAACTATACTGAGATTTCACCTCACTCCAGTCAGAATGGCATGATACTTCTTTAAAAGGTTCTCGAATAACAGGTCAATTAATAAAAAAGTACTAAAACCATTCATTCCACTCTGGTGAACAATGGTTGTTAATGACCATGTTCACAACCTGGAGGGAGAGAAGAAAAGCCAATAAGGAAGGAGGAAATGTAAAAGATTTTTTGAAGAAAAGTGGGTGTAAGTAGCATAAATTAAGACGACAGTTTGTGACAGATTGACATATTTGACTCCACGGAAATGTTATAGGCCAGGCTATATGGGCAATGACTAAACAGACTCCATTTTACCCTGAGACTCCATGTTATGTAGGGAATATTCCTCCCATGGGAACTCCCCACCTCTGGACCCAGTTGCTTAGCATGACATGTTTAGCAACACAAAATGGCAATTCTTGTATCATGAAAAATTGTTCTCTTTTTGATTCCTAAACAATGTACCATGTCAGCAGTGATGTCAACAGTGATTTTCTAGATGTTAGTAACCATTCTTTAATTTGTACCTAAGTAAGGTCATTTTGACCCACTTCCCCCTCTGCTAATGATTTCAGATCTCATGATGTCATTTTAAATCATAGCAACAGACCCTTATGATTGATGTACTGCCTTATTGTATAAAAATCCCTACAACTCTATGGTCGGGGTTGTTCTCCCAAGAGCCATTTTTGGGCCATTGTGTGAGTGGTCTGTTCTTAAGTTGTGCCCCACAAGTTTGAGAGAGAAAAATAAAAGGAATAATGTGACTTCTGGTTAAATCAAGTCATGGAGAAGAGTCCCTGATTCTGATGCAGGCTTTATCATGGATCCCTGTATCAGTTTGAGCAAATTACTCATTTCCCCTATGCTTTAATTTCCCATTTATGATAAGAGAATAAGAATATACCTGATGGAGTAATTGTGAGTATTAAAGCAGCTATCTGTATACAGTTATTAGAAATCTGCTTGGCATAGCAACCATAAAATGTTATTATAAAATATTAACTGATATTGTAATCACATCATTAACAAATCTTTTCTCTATCAAGTGTAATTTTCATCATTTATTTTCCAGGATATTTTCATAGTCTTCAAATAATTGCTATATATTTCTGAGAATTTATTCTAAATAAGAGAGAATTCTTCATCCTTTGTTTTTCCACAGGCAATACCGATTATTCTCTTTGACTTGCCTATTATGTGCTTAAGTTCCCATAACATCTTCTTGGTTTATAAACTGGAGAGTTGTTAATTCCAAAGTGAATGATTAACTTGAGTTTGAGGACTGAAAAGTAAACATCTTAGCTAGAGTATTGGTGATCAGGCCCTATACGGGTTAGATGATATTATTTAGCTTGCAACTTGGTTATAAACAGCTTCATTTCTACTCTTGCTGGAAAATGCATGAAGTAACCCTGCCTGACTGTGGCTTTCTTATTTTTCAACTTTGAATATCCAGTGGAAGAATCCCAGAGGCTAACAGCATAAGCTGCTTTACAATGCTGTTGATTTTATTGGCTCTTAAAGGGGGATTCCAAATACAGTATTTCTGTTTGCACACCATGATCTGGCCCCAAGTAATTTCTCTTCCAATTAACTGTTGCCAGAAGTCTTGTGTCAGAACATCTTTTATTTATATCCCTCCACAGATATTGCTGCCTCAGAAGGAAGATTTATTAGCAATGAAGCAAGGTGTCTCCAATGCATTTGACTGTTTTTGATGTCTTTATTTCTTTGCCATCCACATTGCATTATATTTAACAAAAAATCTTTATTGAATATGGGTTCCCCAAAATGATGTTGAATTCTCCATATTTTATATTATTTTCTTAATTTTACTGGAAACCTGGGAGCATAGGCACTGTTTAAGGCAAAGGAGAATTTTGTTTATAAGGTATGGTCAGTTCACAATCTTGTCTGGTAAGAGCTAGACAGTGAAGAGAATGAAAAAAGCACATTGATTTGATATCCTATTACAGCCCAAGACCTTGGGTAATCATATAACCTCAACATATCTAAATTATAAATTTAATGACCCTGGACAACATCATTGGAAATATGTAATATTTGAATTAGTAGATATGGGTAAAAATGCATAAGTGTTTGGCACATGATAAGCACTTACAAATTGTGATGCAAATATTCTGAAATGCAATGGTTATGTAGTTTTTCAACATATCAGCATATTTATTTAACCATTCTACCATTTTTACACTTGTGTGCTGTTTTGTTTTATAAATAATGCTATAATTATAAGTGCTTTGATATATCATGTGTTGCTACTTACAATAAAATTTAGAATTAATCCTTAGAATTGCTGGATCAAAAGAATTGACATTTTTAAGATTCTTGACATATGCATTCTAAGAAATTTCATTCACGAATCAATGAGCAAATTCATATTCGTATTTTACATACAGAAAAAAAGATCATTATATACTACTGTAATCAATTGTGGTTAGTATCATTCAAAAACTGAAAATACATTTTCTAAATTAATGGGCATAAAATCTCATTTGAAATTAATAACATTGCTTTCATTTAATTCTTATTACTAATGAAATTAAACCCCATTATTTATATTTTTATCTTAAAATGCATCATGCATATTTTGTTGTAATTATATGTACTATTCTTGATATATCCTACCCAAATGGAACCAAGCTAAATGTACAATTTTAAGTCTCCTGGGTTTTAGTCAGTGTTGTTCCATGAACAATCTGAATATTGCTCACCATATACTGTATTTCCATATAACTAAAACTATAATGATATGAATATTGCTATACCTTCCAATGCTGATTATGAATCAATCCTAAATGATCTACATTCATCACTGAACCAAATACTACTCTACCATAAATTTATTTCTTCTACTACTGCACATCCATAATTGTTAAGAATATGTTTTATGTTGACTCAAATATGGTGTCTAAGAAATAATTCTTGTCATTCCCCTGTAATAAAAGAGAATAATTGTATTGTTCATGTATGTGATTTTTATTGTTTCATCTGATAATAGTTATGCTCCTAAGTCTTTTACTTGTTATGTAAAAATTTTCATCTCCTAAATTATCTCAGTATTATAAGGTTTTCTAAAATTTTAAAATTCTAATTATACCATATGAATATGCTTAATCTTCCAGAGCTAAATGCTTTGATCTTGATGATATCCATATATGATATTAAAAATTTCATTCCAAGTATCTCTTCATGGTGGTTTACCTCAATGTACTTAGATTCAGATATACTCATTCAATGACAGATCCTCTACTACTTTACTTTTTGGCTCTAGGAACATGGGCAATTTCTCCATCAGGCTTTTTAAGTGTAACATGGACATCAATAATTTTCCTTCATGTGGTTTTTATAAGGTTTAAATAAGATCCTATACACAAAATAGCTACCATAACATTTACTCCATAACATAGACCAGTTTGGGGGGTCATGGAACACATAAAATTGGTATTAATTTTTTTTTTATTTCCTGTAAATTTGTACACTTTAAACTTTCCAATGCAATTATTCTTACATAATCTTACCTAGGTCAAGGTCCAACTATAATGAACAAAGTTTATGTTTTTTAACACTTAAACTGTACTATCAAATTCAGTAAGTTTATCAGAATAAAACAGCATCATGAATATTAGAAGACTTGGAAGTGGATGCAAAAAGCATTTGCATGCCACCAAGACATTTAATTGAGTATAGTTGCCTCTGTTTTGAAGAATCTTTCAAAGGCTTCATCTCTTTGGATTTTCCATTGACCTCTGTATTCTAGAGTGCTTTGAGGACTCCTTGCTCCTTTGTTCAATTTCCTTTCTTTCACATCCTTTTTCACTGGGGGAGAAAATGTCTTAGCTAGCCAATTTTATTATGCTCTTAATGCCTCAGGTCATACTGACATTAATATACTTAGGAAGAACTTTCTAAAACTCACTTGTTAGAACATATTTTCCAATGGAAAACTTTTTTGTAAGATTTCTGACGGTAGCTGTGTATTTACTAAAATTTTTACATGTGTAGAAAAGGTAAGGTGTAAACTCATCTGCTGATAGGAGGGCCCCTATAATGTTTTGGTACTAGATTCAATATTTTTACTTATGTTACACTTCTGCTAAAATCCTCTTATATTTCTTATGAAAACTATTGTCAGTCCATATTTGTTCCATCTATTGCAAATGAATATCTAACTTTAAGTACATGACCTTTCATTATTTCTCGTTACCCTGCTAGTTTTTATCTAATAATCTGAACAATATGTCAAGTTTCTTGACCTGGTATTTGCCATATTGCTAACAATTTCCCCTTGACATTGAAAAATAATGTCATACTTTAAATTTATCTTTTAGGAATTAGAAATGATAATAAGAAAAAAAGTAGTACCCTTTCATGTACTACTTTTACAAAAATATCTAATTTTTATTAATACCCTCAATATTTTAAAAATTTTGCCCATGTGCCCACATGTAAGTCTGTATAATGAAAATTTAATTGTCCCTTTCAATAGAATTATAGTTGTAAAAGTTGTATAGAGTTAAAAAACACAATGAATTACTTAGATTTAGGGAGGATAGCAAAGGATATTTTACCAGACATTTATCTGTGCATCTAAAAGATAAAGCGTGTCTTTCAATGTACAAAAATGTAGGAAAATGGAGAAAAGGAATGGTCCTCCATTAAAGTTATCCCTTATCAGATAAACTGTAATCAACAATAGACATGAGGCTTTTAACAATGTCAATAATTTAATTCCCTCATAGAATATTAAAAAATCTTATGTCTATTAAGGGCATGTAAGTGAAAACGCTTGCGATATTTTCTAACAATAGAAGTTCATTATTTGCTTTATTAATTTTTTCCATTAAGCAAATTGTCCAAGGTCAAAAATGAGTGGCACAGCTGAGGTATATCCAAGGTTGATGCAGATCTTGAGGTCTTTTCAAGGCATTACCTTGATATTTCAGGAATATTTATGTACTTAATGATTCATTAGGAATTTTCATTTCTTATTTCTTCCCTTCATTCCTTCTTTCCTTCCTTCCAAAGTAGTATAGGCTAATTTTTAAAATTCATTATTCATATACCACAGTGAATTTTGCCATTAAGTACATGTATAAATCACCAATTAAGCCAACAGTAAGTACCTAGGTAAGGTGGCACATGCTTGTAATCCCAGTGACTTTGGAGACTGAGTCAGGAGGATCACAAGTTTGAAGACATCTTCAGCAACTTATTAGGGCTTTAAGCAGCATAGCAAGACCCTGTCTCAAAATAAAAATATATAAATAAATAAATAAATAAATACTCTGTGAATGTAGCTCAGTGGTAAAGCACCCCTGGGTTAAATCACCAGTAGCAAAAAACAAAAACAAAAACAAAATTCTACAATAAATAAATCCAACGATGACAAGTAGACTAGTAGAGTACAGGAAGGCAAACAGGGCAATGGAGGGATGGAGGAGAGGAGGGAAAGAGGAAGAACTGAGAACTAAAATGGAGCAAATTATATTCCATGTATATATGATTTTATCAAAATGAAACACAATATTATGCATAACCAAAATTTCCTAATAAAAACATTAAAATCACTATTCAAAATGTAAAGAATATATTTAATTATAAGTTTATTTAAAAATCATGAAAAATATATATATTCTATAAATTTTCCAAATTATAAATATTCTGATCATATTTTTGTAAAATTCTAAGTACATGAATATATTTTTGTTCATATACACTGATATTTTTCAAAAGCAAAACCACCTCTGAGGAACAGATTTGGATAGTTTCTCTTATTTATAATGCAACGCTGTATAGCTGTGATCCATAGTATAGTTGGACATTTAATCAAAAATGTGGGAGATGATGGATATCCTAAATTGTTTCAATATAGCAATCACTTTACTATGTATGTTATGTAACCATAATATCATGTAATAAACCTCAAACACATACAGTAAAACTTTTTAAAAGTAAAGTACAAACAAGTAAGTAAGCACAAGGGTCTTTCCTATCCTCATGACTGCATGCTGTAGTCCATCTTGATTACAACAAAGTATTAGTTGACCTTGAAGCTATATGCCTAAGAATCTAATATCTCTCAATTCAATAATGCTCACTATTATTTTTTTCTGCATTAATTTATTGCTACTATTGTTTTTTAAAAAGGTATACTGATTATATAAACATCTGTTCAATCTTGCTAATGTGCTATAGTATCAGATTTTGGTAGTTGTATCATAGCAATTAAGTTAAGGTAGGGACATAAACTCAATGGGTCCATTATAGTGTTTAGGGAGTCCCTGCTGTGAACTGTGACTTCATGTTTCATAAAGCCACAAAGTCATACACAAGCTATCTACTAAAGCATTCATCAATTTTTATGATTACGGAGATCAAGTCATCAGGTAAAAATATGTTTGGGGTTCTTACGATGTGTCTGGTATTTTAGTATTTTTATATACTCTTAAAATGTGTCAACTATTGCAATCCCACTACCCTGTTGTTGATAATCTGCTCATGTATCCACCTAGTATGGTAACTTTACTTTTCCTCTTTCCTAATATTTAAATAATAAATTATAAATGCTGAAAAATATTCTAGTTCCTGGAAACTTGATCAGGAATTTCAAATTTAGTTGAGTTCCCTCAAGCATTACCTGAAGCATCCTGGAACTCTCACCATTCTAGCACTGATTGAACTGTGCTTTAATTGTCTGTTTAGTCATCAGTATATCACTGTAAACCGTAAAAAATATGAGTACTGTGTCTACATCTTTCTGTTTCTGTATACATCCCAGTCACAACAGTTGTAATATTTAAATATGAAATAAATAGATGCACAATGCAAAAATGGGCTTCCAAAATAAACAAATTAAAGACATTGGTGTAATATTTGTTGAGTCTATCATGAAAACTGTGACAATTCTTCTAAGTTTTGCTGTTGCCCAAAGAAGACATGTAATATTGTTCATGTGACCTTTGGAATTTGGAATGTCATACTAGACATTATTTCATTAAAAGACCTATTGGGGTAGGGGGTTTTCTCTCTTTACTTTTCTTCTATGTCCTTAGTATTTAAACAAGGGCATGGCACATTGTTTAATAAATGAATGCATGAATGGGAAAATTTTTAAATAATCTGTGTATGTATGAATAATTATATCAAAGTTACTTATCCAATAATGTCACCATACTGTGAGATTTCTTTAACAAAGTGTTATATTATTTTACACAATAAGTATGAAATATATAGGTTAAAACCCCTCAGTGCACCATTAGAAAAAAATCAAATGTTTAGCCAAGCCTGATGTTACATGCCTGTAATCCTAGCTACTTGTAACCTGAAGCAGGAGGATCACAAGTTTGAGGACAGGCTGAGTGAGAGCTTGTCACAAAATAAAATTTAAAAAGTGTTGAGAATATAGCTCCAGATTAGACTGATTGCTTGCCTAACTTGCATGAGACTCTGGGTTTGATAAGATACCCACTACCAAAAAGAAAAAGACAAAAAGGAAAGTCAGATCTTAGACCTTCAACCATAATATAATTCAAACATAAACAGAGTATTATATTGGAAATAGGAAAGCATCTTGAGATGTAATGACTGATTGACTGTAGCCAACATAGTAGTCTGAATGAAGCTGACATTTTTATACTGCTCTTTTTTTATCATTTTAAGTAACATTGAAGCAGTCAACTACTTATTATGCAGCCATGTTTATATTTCTGTAGAATCTTCCTAGAATACTGTACTAAACATGAAAATTTTGTTTGTGCTTTAATTGTATTGTAACCTAGAATTTTTTCCTCTTAAACTAGAGAGAGAAACCATGCTCATAGTTTGGAAAACACAATATTGTTAAAATGTCAATGACTCCACTTGGGCTCTTTTTCTATACAATGAATGACCTGGAAATATTCTCAAGTAAATTAGCTCAAAAAATCACAGGGCTCATGTTACTTGCGTTTTGTTATTTCATGTAGAATAGAGCTTATTATTCTACAATGCTTAAAGTGACTTTCAGATTGTCAGTTCACATATTTTGTTTTATTTAATTATTACTGCATGTGGGAGGATCAATTCTATATTCCTTGTTTTTTATATTGGATGGAAATGCAAAGTAGGTTTTTTCATGTTGTTCAGGTTGTGTGTGATGCCTTTAATTGGTGTGAGGGCATTCTCATTATTTGTTGTAGTCATTTTTGCTGCTGTTATCAATCAATGGGCAAGAACAATTTTAGAAGAGGAAAAGTTTATCTGGGACTCATGGTTTCAAATGTCTCAGTCTTTAGACAGCCCACTCCATTGCTCTGGGCCCAAGGGTAGGCAGAACATTACCATGGAGGAAAACAACTCAGGACATGACAAACAGGAGGCAGAGAGAGCTCCACTCACCAAGAACAAATATGTACCCCAAAGACAAACCTGCAATGTCTCACCTTCTCCAGCCACATTCCACCATTCTGTTAACAGTTAGGGGATTAATGCACTGATTAGGTTAAGGATCTCATAACCCAATCATTTCACTTCTCAAATTTCTTCCATTGTCTCACACATGAGATTTTGGTGGACACCTTATATCTTAACCATAATATTACCTTTGGCTCTTTTTATTTATTTTTTCATTATTGTTTTTAGGTCACCATCCTCTAATGGCTATTTCTAATTCGTCATTTATTTTTCTTAATACCTTTGTGAAAATTTTTCATATTTATTTTTCTAATAATGTCCCCCTCATTATTTTCATTTTTTGTGGGGGAGTACTTGGGATTGAACTCAGGGGCACTCAACCACCGAGCCATAGTCCCAGCCCTACTTTGTATTTTACTTAGAGACAGGGTCTCACTGAGTTGCTTAGCACCTTGCTTCTTCTGAGGCTGGCTTTGAACTCTTCCAGCCTCAGCCTCCCAAGCCACTGGACTTATCATTTTTAGAAGATGAATTTTCCATGTGAAAAATATTAACAGTAATTTTTCTCCTCTTTCTTTCTTTCTTTCTTTCTTTCTTTCTTTCTTTCTTTCTTTCTTTCTTTCTTTCTTTCTTTCTTTCTTTCTATTGGGGATTGAACCCAGGAGCACTGTTAAACCACTGAGTCACATACCCAGCTCTTTTCAGTTTTTATTTTGAGATATGATCTCCCTAAGTTGCTGAGGGCTTCAATAAATTGCTGAGATTGGCTTTGTACCTCTGATCCTCCTGACTCAGCTTCCCAAATTGCTGGGATTACAGGCATTAGCCAGTGTGTCCAGCTAAATTCACAGAACTTTTGTCTCAACATACTGGTAATATGATTCTACATTCTTCTGTTTTTCATTGCTGTGGCATCTGTTTTCCTAATTTATTTCTGACTAATTTTTCTAGCTCTTCTTACTTTCCTTCATTCTTGGTATTTTCTGTTGTATAATTTATGTCTGTAGATTTATTTTTTTTTAATAATTTGGGAGATTTTCTCAGCTATTATCCCTTTGAACACTTGCCCTTTTCTTCAAAAATATGAGCCTATAGATTTTTACATTGAGCCATTTAACTTCAACACTTGAAGACATAATAAGCTAACATGACAAATTTTTTTCTTCTGAGACTTTCCACTAAAATATGTTCTCCAACAAATTTTCCAAACTATTCAGTGGCAACTCTAATTCATTTCTTAAAAATTATAATTACTCAGGGGGAAAGTTCTTGAGCCTGTAATTATTCATTGTCAGCAAATGTACATCTGATTTACTGGAAAATATTATTAAGAATGTCATAGTATATTTTACCACACACATTGCAACCGTTTGATCTGAGGTACAACCATTTCTTTTAATTGTTGCAATAGAATTCTACCAATTGTCCCACATTAGTCTATACTCTGGATTTAATTTAATTTAATGGAAGGATCAGAGTGAGCTTCTTAAAATATAAATTGGATCATGTCACATCTCTGATCAAAACCATCCAGTAGTTTCCCATAACACTCAAAACACTAGCTAGATTTTTCCTTATGTCTTACCAGTCCTTAAATGTTCTAGTCACTCCCTCCATAACCTGCCCACTTTGTTCCATTGCCAATGGCATCCTTAAACAGGCTTCTGGCCTCATTTACTTTCTTCTTATGTTGCTTTGTACTTGCTGTTTTACTTCAGACATTATCAGATGTCATGTTTTTCCCTCATTTCAAATATTAACTCCAATTATACTGTCTCAAGCACACATGCTCTGGCCACCTTTTCTAAAATGTTTACTTTTCCTTTTTCCAAAAACCTTCACAACATTCTGTCCAACTTCATTTATTTCTCAGCAACTTTTTCTTGATCTACTCTATACTGTTTAATTAGTTAATTTGTTTGCTCATGTACTGATCAGATTACAAGTTCCATATGGGGAGAAACTTTTTGTTTTATCTCTTCTTTATATTTAGCACCAAGATTAGTACTTGGCCCATAGTAAATGATCGAAAAGTGTTTATGGAATGAAGATAATCCATTTAATTATATAAAATTGGCATACTTTTTCTTTATTATTTTTTGGTAAAAAATAGAATTTACTGATTTTATAACAATGAAATGAGTTTGAATGTGTTTTAGAGAATTCTGTCTTTAACAAGTTTTAATCTTGCTAGGTAGGCACAACAAACACACATACACACTTACACACCACCCAATGCCAATTAAAGAAGAAATAAAGGAGACCAAACTTTAAGATCTTAATTACAGAATATATGGAATAAGACTATGACTCACTATGGGGAATATTTTCTTACAAAACATATATGTACACAATAAAAAACACCCAATAAAGGATCAAATCAAAAATATATTTATGTATTTGACTACATTAACTAACCATTCATGTGGTGGCAGCAGCTCAGGAGGCTGAGAAAGGAGGATGAAGAGTTCAAAGCCACCCTCAGCAAAAGAAAGGTGCTAAGCAACTCAGTGAGACCTTGTATCTAAATAAAATATAAAATAGGGCTTAGTGGTTGAGTGCCCCTGAGTAGTTCAATCCCTGGTATCAAAAAAAAAAAAAAAAAAAAAAAAAAAAGGAAAATAAAAAAAAAGAAAAGAAAAACCAACAAAGCAACAACAACAAAAAACTAACCATTAATGAACCACATTTTTTTAAGATTTCAAACAGAACACACAGAAGTTAGGCAGTATTTATTAAAATACACTCTTGCCAAATGACTTAACATTAGAACACAACAGAGAGCAGAGAAATGTGGGGTGAACCATCCATCTATCTCAGAGTCTGAGTCACTCACCCACTGTTGTCCTGCTGAAGGACAGCCAGATGTGGGTGACAGTCTACCTTCCTCTTTCCTCAATGTCACACCTCTGCCACCTATCTACACCCCTTCCTAGCATCCTTCAGAGCAGAAAGGGGAAGAAGTCACCACCCTATTTCTTCTCTTTTGGGGTCCAGGTCTGCTTTACTCCACTTTACGTACCAAGAAGTAGGCTAGGTCTATGTTTTCCAGGGAGCACTGGACTGAGGATGTCTATGGCAGTAGGAAAAAGACACAGGCAGACCACTCCTGGGGGAGACCAAAGCCCTTTGGCCAGCAGTGCCCAGAAGAAAAGAGTTATGGCTGGTAAACCAAGCAGGGATAGGGATCTCAAAACACACACAGCAGACCCTACCCTGCCACCCAACCCCCACCCACATGCAGGCTCTCAGAGTACCAGGGCAGTCATAATAAGGTTCCTGAGGATGAGATGATATTGGTTCAATACTTGTAGATGATATCATCCCAGCAAGGGCTTCTATCAGGACAGGAACCCATAGTGTACTTTGAGCAGGCATCTTGAACACAGTGGGGCATGAAGGGGCAGTTTGGTACCTAGCACATCATAGGACAATGCCCTGGACTGTTCCAGCCTGGGCCTCAAGGTCAAAGTGGCTCTTGCTGAAGGCAGGCACCAGTTCAGACCAATCCTATAGTTGCCTCTGAACAGGAGGGGGCTCACAGGTTTGCACAATTCCCACCACAGGAAGTTCAGGTAGGTGCTGGGAGGCAGTAGACTGCTGGCACCTCTTCCTGGTATCCACAGGAAAGACTTGTTTAGACATGCAGGCCCCTGGATATGGTAAGGCAGTCCTGCAGTGAAGAGGCAAATAAAAACCAATTTTGAATGTCTATAGCACCCATTACTTTGATCCTAATGTTCAAAGTCGAATTCCAAGTTGAGGTGGGTGTGCCTCTACCTCAGCAACTGAGGGTACCAGTGTCTGGATCTTTCCCTGAAGATGGGCTGTACCAGCTGACCATGCTAACACCAGGAGAAGAGCCCTCTTTCTGGAGCCTAATCTCCATCCTGCTGGATGGTAGAACCATAATCTTCATATCCTGCCTATCTCAGGCCCTTCCAAATACCTCCCAAGAGTCACCTTTATAGTACTGGATAGAAGGTGTTTAGATAGGTCCTGCCCTAATGGAAGTCAATCCTTGAAGAAAGACAAGCTAAACAACAGGTTCAGAATCTGTGAGACTTAGCAACCACTGCCTCCTCATAGGCCTTGGACCTGAACTGCTGGCTGCCACCTGTCTCTAACCACTGTTGTAGGCAGGCTCACCCCAATCCCCATGGTGTCCCAGGAGAGGCTTTCCCCAAGTGTTTATATTCTGCCACCTCAGCCCTATCACCAGGGACTCCTGCCCAACCCCACTTATTGAAGAGTTAATATCATTAATGCACAAATGAAATTCAGAGGCATACTGAGGATAAATAAAGAGCTGGCTCTGAATTTCCTCCCATGGAGCTTTCTGGGGTTAGCTGAAAATAAGTCTTTCAGCATCTACAGGAGCCACTCAGAGTTTATGGTTTCATTTTCCCAAAAACACACCTTTGGGGGCCTCAAATTCTTTCTAAAAATCACAAGCTGACATATGAACTTGAATGTTCCCCATCCTTCCACCTTTCCTTGTTGAACCATAAATTTTAAACAAAGCCACAAAATGAACACATTTTTTATGTATGCAAAAAACATATTAATACTTAGGTTATATATTAAGTCATACAAATTATTAAGATAAGACTTGCAACTTATTAACTTCTGTTTAAGTTCCTAAAACAAAATTCTTACAACTGTTTAGTTAGGCTTTTTATCACCATGACCAAACCACCAGCAAGAATAACCGAGAGGCAAGAAAGTTTATTAGGAACTCATAGTTTCAGAAGTCTCAGTTCATAGATGGCCAACTCCATTGCTCTGGACCAAAGGTGAGCAAAGCATCACAGCCAAAGGGTGTGAAAAGAAGCTCAGGACATGGCAACCAGAAAATTGGGAGAGATCTCTGCTCACCAAGGACAAAATATAAATTCCAAAGGCATGATCCCAGTGATTTACTTTCTCCAGTCACACCCTACTTCAGTCACATCCTACTTGCCTACTGTTATCACCCATAATCTGCTGATGATGTTAATTTTCTCAGTTCTAAGCATTTCACCTCTGAAAATTCTTGCACTCTCTTACAAATAAGCTTTTTGGGGATACCTCATATGGAAATCATAACAACAATATATATTCTGTATTTCCTCCCTGTGATTAAAAAAGAAAATACTACAACACAATATTTTATAGATATTATATTATAAAGAATGCATATACAGTGAAAAAAAAGGTCTCAAAATCTTCCAATTTGTCAATCATATTATCTGTGTTCTATAATTAACTTTAGCAAATTCACTTTTCTTAGAGTGAGAGAGGGAGATTAAAACATAGAGATGATTCAGCACACCACTCCATTCTGAAAAATGTGCTCCAATGAATGTGGGATAGGATACTTAATTTGCTTAATTCCAGCAGGTATTTTGCTACACTGCCTATTATCCAGAGTAAGGCAATCTCATGTATTTCATGTTTGTTTTTATCTTAAAGTTAATAACATAATTTATTTAACTTTTATTTCACAGATATTTAGTACAGCCACTAAATACAAGGCAGTCTATATTTATTTGATTAATCATACAAAGAAATAACAATTTGTTTTAGTATAGGGAGGAAAAAGTTAAAATAATATTAAGAAAATAAAATACTTTTTTTTGACTTAAGAAATTTCTCTGCTTGAATCTTCAGTCTATTCACATACACTTGAGTTTGGTGGGTAAACAGAGACATAAAACACCTGATTTCTCTCTGCCATCAGTGTTCCAGAAAGAAAATGTGTCATCAAAAAGCCATCAGGTCCTCCATATCTCTTGAGATCACCAGTCATAGCCACAAACAGACTTTGGAAACTGGGAAAACACTAAAAGTATGGTCTCCCCTGTAAATTATAAACAATTGCCCATCAAAGTTTGATTTTTATAAGGAGGAAAAAGGGATCTTATTCTCTGCTCACTGTTTAAGGTTCTTAAGAGAGAATGACAATCTCATTAGAAGAAGGGTTAGCAAATCAAACAGTATAAATATTTTAGACAATATTTTTGCTTCTAAAACACGCTATTATTGAAGCTAGTTTTCTGTCATAGGGTTGGACAATGTTCTCCAATAATTATGATAAACAAAAAATTAGATTATCTACTCAGTATCTTTTCTCTCTTCATTCTAGTGACTTTTTTTCCATTTTTCAATATATTAATAAATTAATGGCACCGTTTTGGTGTGTTCCCAAAACTAAAAAAACATATATGGATGTCATTGTCTTGAACCAGAAACCAAATTTCAAAATTTAACTTGTTTTATACAAATATATCTATTTAACATTGATTATATTAGCTATTCTCACTGAATGCAGATAATATTTTAGAAGCAGGTTGTTTATAATCCAAGATTTTAAAATATACCTTTTAGAGGTATTATTCATAGACAAATATCATATTTTCCTGCCCTATTGAAATGATAATTTACCACAGCAATCAACATTATCTTTATAATAAAATATACATTTATATAGATAAAAGATTTCTGGTTGGCCAAGACCTTTGCCCAAAAGAAAACTTTGGTACTGAATTCCACACTTACTACATTAGCCATTCAGTTTTCATTGGTTATAAATGTCTGAAACAACCCTCTTAGACACAGAATCACCAAGTGAGAAACTAACTTCTAACTTTATTTACCATTATCATTTATTTATCATAAATTTCATCTGAGCAAAACCTGTAAAATAACAGTTTATATCCACTTGAAGTTGGAATATCAGAAACAATATTCCTGGGCTTTTTCTACCTGTAAAGGCCTTTGAAGGTATACTGTTCTTCACCTGAGACAGAGGTGAGGGATCCATTAATCAATACATGCCTAAATTAATAAATGACATATCATCTGGATGCTGGATTGGTTAAATAATTCTGTGATAGCAACAAAATTCCAATGGAATTTATAAACCTAAAGCCTGTGCTCCCAAAATCTCTCTTCAAAAAAGATAATGTTGCCCCAACTGGTAAAATTATATATACATGTGTCATGTATATTTTATCATATATACATATGATAAAATGTAAAACAAATGTGTTTAGTTAGACATGAAAAATTTACAATATCTTCCAAGAGAAGGGGAGTGACAGTGATACTGTTGTTGAGAATCTGAGTCCCTTCTCCCTGATGTTGCAGACTGAACACTGGAGAAACCCCGAGGCAAGAGCAAAAAGTTTTATTTAAAGAATAGAACAGAGAGAGAGATTGAGAGAGAGAGAGAGGGAGAAAGAAAAGAGAGAGAGGGAGAAAGAAACACAGAGCCTCCTTCGCACAGGCAAAGGAGGAAGTCCAAGTAGGCAGTTGGTGCCTGAGGGAATGGAAGTGTCCGGGGGGCCCCTTTTATAGATTTCAGATTTCCTTTGTTCTCCTTCCCCCTTTGCCTCTTATCTTGCCTATGTGAATGAAAGGTGGAGTGACCAAAAGGTGAGTGATCCAAGAGCAAGAATGAAGTTGCCCAGGGGTACAGGTAGGAGGGGAGTGGCTCTGGGGCATTCATTAATAACTCTTTGGTGCTAGGAATAGTTTCAAGGAGGCAGATAACCTTGGCAACAGGTTGGAGGAGGAGGGGAAAGTGTTCTGAATGCATTAGCATTTTATTTCCTTTCCTTTCTAACCAGGCCCCATCTTCCTAATCTGCCTCCATCATTCATTACCTACACTGACTGTCCTTTTGCCCCCTGCAACTGTATGTATTTAATATTGTATGTTAAAAACAGGTTATATGATCCAGAAAGGAAGAGGAAAAGGAGAGAGTTCTGCAGGCTGAGAGAAGAACATATGAAAAACATTTACTATGAAAGAGTTTTAGTAGAGAGTAAGACTAATTTAAATCCAACAAATAAAATAATTCACAGATCATCAGGAGTCAAAAGTATTGTGAAATGAATGAAAGGAAGAAAAAACATAAACAAAATTGCTAGGAAGTGTAATGAAAGGAAGACAATGGATTGTTATTCTTATGGCAATTTGGAAAGCAGTATAATGTACTCAGCCAAGAAGCCTGTAAAAATCTCATACACAAAACACCTTTACAGTCTTTGGCTGAGCTAGTGAAGCAAGAGGTTGGTGGGAAACAAATTTCATCTTAAGTTCATTACACATTAAGGATTGGCAAAGAAAGGATCTCCAAAACAACTGAAATTAAAATTTGACTTTAAATTTGGACAAACAAAAAGTAAAAAAAAAAAAAAAAAAAAAAAATAGAAGAAGAAAGAAATCTAAGAGAAATTTAAAACTCCTCAGGAAATTGAAAACTGCATGGGATTTGTTTATTTACCAAATAAACTTTAAAAAAAAAACTTCTAGAGATAAAATGTAAAGTATGCTGCTTATAGTAGGGAAATTGGAAGTATAGATGAAGAGATGCAGTGCCTTAGTTTCTCAGCTTGCATCACAGAGGAACAGAAGAAGTCCCTTTGTATGCATAGCAGAGGTGGCTCTGGGAATGAGGTAGCCTTCTACTATGTGACCTTACTAGAGCTGGGACTTGGGTGAATATAAGAACAAGTTAGTTAGGTGACTAAGAGTGGAGAAGTGTGTATTTCAAAGGCAATATACCAAAAAACCGTGGGTTTACAATATGTGGTTCTACACAAACTACATTAAAATCACCCAGGGAACTGTTCGTGGTTTGGTTCTTCACTGTATTTAGTTTTGAATTTTGGTCTTGCACACTTTCCTCAAAGTTTTCGATGAATGGGAGAAGCATGGTATATTTCTTGAACTTTCTTCATTATGCCTTAGTTACCTATACTGGGCATAATAACAAGGTATATATCATAAAATTTCTAGTTTAATAATAGTCAAGGACTTTTCCCTATCTGCTTTTTATGGAAAAAAATAAATGCAAAATATTCTCATGTGTTTACGTATACTCCATGGCTGCTTTTATGCTGCAATACCAGTAACATAGTTCAAGAGACTCTGTGACCCACAAAGCCTAATATAATTACTATCTGATTATAGAGAGAAAAATTACAGATTCCTACTGTTAAGGAGCATTCTAGGTGTTTGTCTCTCTACTAAATCTGAGCTCAGTCTGGTACTTTGAGTAGAAGAGCAGAGTGGCAAAAGCTACACATTAAGAACTTAACAAAGTCAATATATTTAGTTATTAAAATTTCATGCCATGCATGGTTGAAACTGAATTAATAGCATGAGAATAAAGTACTTAAATGGAATTCGTTAAGATATGTACATAAAGAATAAATTAGAATAGCCTTTTCATCCATCTGAAATGCTTAAATACCAACATTTAACACAATTACTTTTATCACAGCTGAATATAACTCAGTATATGCATCAAATCACACTTTCATTTTGGAGCAATTCTTCATCTTGGAAAATTTTTAAAAATGTAGTCAACCATGGATAAACAAGTTGCTGTCTTTCTTCAATTTCCTTGTATTTGCTGCTTATTTTACTTTTCTAGTCCTGGAGAATAGCTCCTAGCAACCATTTCTTTCTCTCCCCATAGGAATGAGAGGCAAATTACTATCCTACTTGGTAATGTCTTTGTGTTGTCTATCTTTTGAGTATAATAGCTTCATTCTTATAAGAAAGGAGGTTAAAATGAATTTACTAAATTTACGTGAATGAAATGTTCAACCAGTTGCTGTGCTTTATTTTATGCAGAATTTCTTTAAAATTTTTTGACAGTTCATTAGAGGATTTACCAAAAGAATTTACTGAAATAATAATTAAACATAGCAGTCTAAAGTGATCTTTTATTCACTGGGATTTTTATGGATGTATGTACTTGTTAGGGTAGTAGAGGTAGTTTATTTTATAGAAGCACCATTATGATTTCTGTTAAAATAAAAGTTCCTTAGATTATTTTAAAAGGATTGCTGTTTAATATCCAACTTTAAAAGATTTAGGTTATTGCTTTATGGGGGTGTGTATAAGAGGGAGACTTTCTTTTTTGAAGTAAAAATAATAATTACTTATGCCTGAAGAACTATTCATCATGAATACTTTTTTATTTTTTTATGTTTGCTTTTTATTATTATTTATTTTTACAGACTGCATTTTGATTCATTGTACACAAATGAGATACATCTTTCCATTTCTAGGATTGTGCACGATGTAGATTTATACCATTCATGCAATCATACATATACGTAGAGTAATGACGTCTGAATACCTTTTTTAAAATGACTATTTCTTGAGCCGGGCATGGTGGCGCACACCTGTAATCCAAGCAACTTGGGAGGCTGAGTCAGGAGGGTGGCGAGTTCAAAGCCAGCCTCAGCAACTTTAGCGAGGCCCTAAGCAACTCAGTGAGACCCTGTCTCTAAATAAAATTCAAAATAGGGCTAGGGATGTGGCTCAGTGGCCAAGTGTCCCTGAGTTCAATCCCCGGTTCCAAATAAATAAATAAATAAAATAAATAAATAAATAAAATGACTCTTTCTTTGTCTTAGGAGACTGAAACAGGTGGATCACAATTTCAAAGCCAGCCTCAGCAACTTAGTGAGGCCCTAAGCAACTTAGTGAGATCCCCATCTCTACATAAAATATAGAAAGGATTGGGCATGTGGCTCAGTGGTTAAATACCCCTGGATCAATCCTTGGTACCAAAAAAAGAAAAGAAATTGACTACTTACTCAACATACTTTCTCACTATAAAAAGTTATTTATTAGCAAAAGCAACACCATCACAATTAGCAAGCATTTCCCTCCAGGAATATAACCATTCTTCATTTCCCAACTCATTCTTTCTAGAATTCTAAATTCTATGGATTTATTTTTCATTCACTCAGGAACAATATTCCTTTATTAAATACAGTATCTACCACATTTCCACTATTTTTGATCTTCTTATGATGTATTTCCCATCTTATGCCATTAATTTGTCATTACTAATAATTTCATGTATCTTCAAATATGTCACTAATTGCTCTCTATATTATACCTCCTAGAAAATTCCAAATCTTTTAACTTATCTTTACTATTAACTTGCTCTAGGAAAATTAAACGTGGAATCATTCTACCTGGTATCATTTAAAATTCAAATTTCAAGGAGTTAAATGTAACTGTCCAAAAATCTTAATGTTTTTCTGATGTTGTTTTGCTATCTCCTTTAACAGTTTCCTCATCCAGTCCCCATAATTCCATGCCTCCAATATTACTCTAAAAACTTGTCTCTGCTTTTCTGTTGGATATATAGTATACTTTCAAAGCAATCTTTTAAAGATGTGAGATCATTCCACTATACATCTCAGAAAAATTCACTGTCTTTGCATAAAACCTGAGAACGGTTAAAATACAGAACTCCTGAAGTAGCTCATTACGCACTCCTCTGATCTCATCTTACTACTTCTCCTCTTGTTGACTCAGTAGCCTAGCTTTCTTTCTGCAGCTTGAACACTCAAGAATGCTCTCAGATTAAAGGCTTTGTACTTTCTGTTTCTCTGCTGATGTGCTTTTCATTCATTTGCTCATTCAAAGAATGCTTACTAAAAATCTATTGTGTGGCAGAGGCATTCTATTTGCTTGTAAATCTATCAGTTGATAAAACAAACAGAATTACCTGTCTGAGCAGTTTATATTAGAATGAAGGTAATAAATCATAAACATAAGATTTTTATATTCTGTATTAACTTAAATGTCACATGTTCCCAAAATATGAAAGAATGCAGCTAGATGTAGTTGTTCAAATTATTCTTTTCTAAAAATTCCACAGGGCTCAAACCTTAATTACTACATTCTTAAGTATCCTCTGCATCATTGAAGCCTTTTTCAAGCATCCTATACAATGAACCACCATTTTCAGAACTCCTTGTCTCAGATCCATTATCTTTGGTACATAGCATTTATTACCATGAAAACAATTACATAATTTTATCTTTTTCACCTATTCTCTTTCCATATAAAGTTACTACTATGAGGTAAAAATCTCTTGTGTATGATACTATAAGTTCAGCACCCCATGTATTCCTTGACAGATAGTAAGCATTGATACACACAGGATTAATCTAATTTTTTAATCAAAGTATCATTTTACTTGCTTCTTATCTGTGATGAAGACTTTTAAGTAAGAAAAGATCTACTATCTTGAGTTTATTTGGAGTTCTAAGCAAACACATTTGTTTTTCTGTGAAACTTACTGTTAAATCATGTTGCTGGGATATAAAATGGATAGCATTATCAGATTTTTTTTTCCAGAAATTCTAGTAAAATTAGAAATCTTAGGATCAAATAAATTAAAAGATGACGACAGAGGTAACCAATGCCTAAAAGGTGCACAAAAAATGCTTTGATAGTGGAAAAAATATTTCTTCCTATAATGAAATCTTCGAGTAAAACTTGAAAACCTCAGGAAAAACAGTTGCAGTAACTACTTTTCAAAAGTGTCAGTGTGGTCAAGAAGGTTAGAGAGAAAATACAGGGATAATGCCAAATCTATACAAAGATAATTGAGAGAAGAAGAAAAACAAAACAAAAAATCCACAGATTGAGGATGGAGACATATTCATAGCTCTTAGAAGGGCTGAGGGATTAGCTTAGAAGTATAGTATGCACTTGGCATAACTCTCAAAAGCAAGTATTCTTTAAAATAAATAAATGAACACATACACATACACATAACACACACACACACACACACACACACACACACAGACACACACACACAGATGGTAATGCTGATGAGAATTTCTTGGAACTTAAGGCTTCCAGAAAATCTGACTTTACTGAACTCTGAGATCAGTTGCCAACATATTCACTAGCTATATATTACATGTCTCATTTATAAAGGTATAATCCTTCACAAGAATCTGTATTTACTAATATAGAGGAGAACTATGGTCATAGCAACACAAGGACAAAATCGAGTAAAACTGATAAAGGAAAAAGAAGAAAAGTTTAAGAACTTCTAAAAGGATATTGTGTCAAATATGAACCAATTTCTTAGAAACTGGATAAATCATCATCAAATTTAGTCACAAGTGTGGTGAAAAATACCATATATGAATAATGAATTTAAAGATTTAGTACATAGTTTCTCCCAGAAGATAAAGCTGAGATCCGATTTATATCATACAGGGACCAGAAAGAAGCAATTAGAGCAAGGAAGGAAAAACTAATAGAATGTATTCTAGTAAAAATGAAATCTGAGAAAGACTTGAAATAGTCAAATTAGTGATAAGAGCAAGATTTATGAAAAAGAGGAAACCCTATGACAAATATTGGCAAAAATAAAGAAATTCCTAATATTTTTCAGAAGGGGTCAACAAATAGCAAAACCAATAAACAAAGACAGCAGGTGAATTATAAAAACCAGTTTTGTATTAAACTTCCTTAATATCTGCATAAGACAGTAAATTAAACCAAGTTACATCTTCTATTTAATACTTTCAGAAATCTAAATCCAAGTTAAGTTAATTTAATGTTCTCCATTGCTGAAGTTGTATTGAAGAATAAGGTCAAGATAAATAAATTATAGCAATATCAAGCATCAGAATGATTAAAATAACAATGGAATTGTTGAGAATATAAATCAGAAAAATCAACACACAAACAAAATATTCAGAAATGATGTAGCTTTCAAAAGAAAGAAACTAGCAAAAATTAATTAAAAGCAGCACCTTCCTAATTGCATAAATCTGTGGTGTTCAAACCAAAAGTGAAAGCTTCCATGTCTGCCTACTCAATAAATGTAAGGAATTATTTAACTTTTCAAAAAATATTTCTCACAATGTCGGCTTTAAGAAATCCAGTGATGCCCAATAAAACATGGTTCCGTCCCAAACATTGTAAAGAGGTGGGGCAAAGGGTTAAGTGATCCCAGTGTAACAGGCTCTCCATTCCTGCCTGAGATTTTCCTCAGGGAAAACTTCCATCATGCTATTTTACCTCCTATTTATCTGGAATTAGTTGTTAAAAAAAAAAAAAAAAAAAAAAAACCTTTCTTAAATTCATTAGATGGTATAGACATTTTAAATCAATAACTTACCAATAAAATTATTTTCCTTATCAGAAAGATTCTAACTTTAGTTCCAGGGAATTGGACCACTATTTTCTGAACACTAATTTTCTTAATTACTACAATAATAGGTTGATATATATAAATACAGAAATTGAAAAGATAGAAAGATAACAGGTACTATGTGCATATTAATTGACTGATAGGAAAGCATTAATATGATAAGGTAATTGTTATTTTTCTCTTCATTTTTAGGCTAGTACTTCTTCTCAAGAGCATATTCAATTGTGGAAAATAACATGCTTCCACTGCAGTGGGCGAATATTATTTAATACAAAGTAAATAAAATACATGAATTTTTCATTTTAATTTCACATCAAAGTAAAGAAAAGATATAATATATATGATGAATTGAAAATCAGATTGACCATTAGATTCCCATGTCATTCTCAAAAGTAATGGTTAGTTCTGCTTCACACTTGTAAAAGAGACGGCATGTCAGGTTAATTGGATAAAACTCCTTTGTTGTCTTTAAAATTGTCATTTTTCAATTATGTTTACTTCTTTTTCACTGGTTTTGAATTCTACATTTTTATATTTTTGTTTTTATTGAAGTAAAATCAATAATTATGCAAGATTTTAAAATACTGTGAAGAATTTGAACTATTGGTACTGTTCAAATTGTTTTATTTTGCTCTATATAACAATTCTTGAGCTGTTTGTTATTTTCAGGTTACTTAATCCTTCTTACTAAGAAGGCTATGGTTTTAAGAGACATTGTATTTTGCTTCCCTGAAGTATTGCATGATTTATAGTTGCTTTGTGTGTCTTCCTATATAAAACATAACAAAACATAATGTAGTACTCTTCAAATTCATCATTGGCTTACAGGGAACATGTTCCATAGTATTTTAATAAGTCTAAAATGGAAAGAGGTATCACCTACATTTGCATTTACCCTCTAGTAATTCTTTTAATATTGAACATATTTAATGTCCCATATTTTGATATGATATGGTTTATTTTCACATAGTGACCCATATAAACACTTGCTTGAGGAAATAAGAATAGAAACTATATATTCTAGGGCACAGCAATCCATATTCATGAATAGTCTAGTTTACTTTTATTCTTAACATTGTATTTCTTCACTGACCCCCTCCCAGTCCCATTAATTAAGACAATGCCAACCAATTTTTTGCATGACAGAACCTCAATTTTGGTAAAATGTTTTGTAGCAGTCATGTTGAATTAACAAATGCACCCCAAAATTCAATGTGTTTCTTGCTTAGTAAAAGAACATTGAAAGTCTGTCGTCTCTACATGCTAGATCTTTCAAAGACATGACTCAGGTATCCAGTACTGGAATATTTTAAATGTACAAAGTAGAACATGAGACTTCCAGAGGGTCATTGCATAACGAATGAGACAAGAAGGGATGTATATTAGTACTTAAGGGCTCAGATCTGGATACCTAGCATTTCTAACATCTCATTGGTTAGAACAATGACATGCAAGAGAGACTGGAGAGTTCAGGGGATGTATGGAATAATCAGTGTGCTCCACTGTTTCTGCCATCTTTAAAAAACAAATCAGATTGTCACCATATAGAAAGATACCAATCAGAAATCTAGTGCAGACTGCTTCTTTACTATTTGGTGCATCACCTCTGGTCATCATGGATCTATACTATCGCCCTGTTGGTACTCTGCATCAATTTTGTATAAATTCTATTTTTATTTCACACAACAAAATGATGTCCACACATCACATCTGTATTGTGGTACTACCCAGAGGATAATAAAAAGGAGTTAAATTGGAAAAGGTAATGTTTGACACTAGAAGATCTGACTGTATAGTCAACTTCCTGGACAACAGACTAACTCATACAAATGATCACCTTGCCCTGAGGTCACACTGAGTTTCAGGGGACCATTTATTTCCCCTCAACAAAAGTGTCCAAATATATCTCCTCCATCAGAGTCCAGGACTTAAGGTTCTGAGTCCAAGAGAAGAGCTTCTTTTCATCTCTTTGAATCTTCACTTTTTTGTAGCAGTACTAATCTCCTGTGACAGATGACAGTTCCAATATCCATTCTCCTCCAAGCAATTCTCTTTTCTTCAAAATCTGCTTTGCCCAAAATTTCCATTAGGGCAATATTAATCAGATAACCTAGAGAATATGTCCTTGAATGCTGCCATTCTTTCTGAAATAATAGCACACATGAAACTTTAAAAGCACAATTGAATTTGAGTTTTGGAAATCACAGTTTGATCTGTAGTCTCAAACTCTTAAAACTACATATACGTAAAAATACCAACAACAGCAACACAGTCACACAAAATGTATTGTTCTTTATATTAATTGTCCATTTAACATAGCTTTTTACATTATTGTTTGTACTGACATAACATGATATTATCTAAAGCAATGAAGTAAGTTTGTTTTTATAAATGTCTTTTTCATAAAACATTAGCATTGGGGCCTAGTCTTTGGAGAAAAACTCTTAAATATGAAACCAAAAGCACAATCAACAAAAGAAAAAATATGTAAAACTTGAAGTCATCAAAACAAAACAAATTTACCTTAAATGTTAAAAAGATGAAAAGGCAAATCACAGACTTGCAAACCACATATGTGATAAAACAAAAAAACCCCTATCTTTATAAAGAATTCTTTAATTAGTAAAAAAAAAAAAATCCAGTGGGAAAATAGACAAAAGACATAGACAATTTACTAATGAGGGTATTATAATAACAAATAAGCACATGAAAAAATGTTCTGTGTCAGGATGCATTACTACTCACCTATTAAGAGAGCTATAATTTTTTTAAAATAATGACAATACCAAATGCGGGTGAGCCTAAGAAATAAATGGATATCTCATTTCCTGTGGCTACAGGAAATATAAAATGGTATAGACACTCTGCAAAACAATTTGACAATTTCTTTAAAAGCTAATCAAATATTTACCACATGATTCAGTAATCTCACTTTCAGAAATGTTTTCCAGGGGAATAAAATTCTACATCCACACTGCAAACTTAAACTGATATTCATGGTAGCATTATTAGTTTTTTAGGCACTTTGAATTGTTCTAACAAATTAACACACATTGAGTTGTTTAAATAACATTTGTTTTTCATAGTTCTGGAGGTTTAAAATTCAAAATCAAGGCGCTGACAAATACATGTTGCCTGCTGATTCCGATATGATAGGCAGATGGACATCCTTTTATTGTATCCTCACAGGGTGGATCAGAGAAGGGGAGATGAAGTTTCCTGGTCTCATCTTGTGTGGGCATTAATCCTATACAAGATGGCTCCACTCTCATGATCTAATTATCTCCCAACACCTCTACCTCCAAATACTATCCCATTTAGAATTAGGCGTCAACATAAGAATTTGAAGAGGGCACAAAGGTTTCATCCATAGCAATTTGTAACAGTGAAAAAATGTAAAAAATCCAAATGCACATTTTATTTTTTTCTTTGATGCCAAAGTTTAGAAATTTTTTTTGATTTTTAAATATGTGTGGATTCTTCAAAGTTTTTCTACTGTTTCTGTCTAATTTAACCCTGAGAGTTGGAGAGCATGTATGATAAGGTTTTAATTTCTTTAGATTTATTGAAATTTTTTTTCTGGTCATGCCTATATATTGCCTATATTGAGTTTTGCAACCTAGGAATGCCATTTATTCCCAATTAGTCCTCAACCTAAGATCATGTGAAAAGAATAAAAAAGAATTTTAAAGTCTAAGACTGGGATGCTCACTGCAGTTTTTATAGGACCTGGAACAACAGGTATGTCATTGCACAGTTGCAAAGCATTTTTTGATGATGTTCAACAGGTTGTCCTGAGGCACACCATAGTGACAATAAAAGCAGCTGCAGTGTAGGCTGACAAGCCTTGTCAGATCTGTGAATAGCTAGGTTCCAAGAGGAAATTTTGCTCTATTAACCCTTTTGGCCTGAATAAGACTTTGGACAATTCATACATGTCAGAGAGCACTGAATGTAGAACTATCTGACTCCCTACTAAGAGGGTACACTTGTTTCTAGGAATTAAAGAAAAGCATTTATAATTCAAGTTTATAAACCTTGCCAATTTATGACACTACCAAAGAATAGCTTGTATATAATTTAAAATAATAATTTGCTTATATCAAACTAATTCATTATCCTGTGAATAGGAACAGTAAGAAACTAGCTATGAAGGATTAAGTTACTGAGCAAACCCGCTCAAAGTGGTGCACACCAGTAATCCAAGCTACTTGGGAAGCTGAGGCAGGAGGATTTCAAGTTCCAAGCCAGCCTCAGTAAAAGCAAGGTGCTAAGCAACTCAGTGAGATCCTGTCTCTAAATAAAATACAAAATAGAGCAGGGCATGTGGTTCAGTAGTTGACTACCTCTGAGTTCAATCCCTGGTACCCCTCCACAAAAAATAAATAAACAAAAAACAAGTTACTGAGCACCACCATGGAAGCCAAAAGATATCACTGAGATAATGTGATATCAATTCATTTGAAATTTGAGCTGTATGTTAAATTCTAAAGTAGAAAAATGCAAAGATGATGTAAAATTTTAAGTGATGCCACCACTGGAATTATGATGTTAAAATGACTCAACTGTTAATTTTAAGAAATTAAAATATAAATATTTATTTTGATCACACAAAGAGGATTGAGTGTATATTTGTCAAACGTTGATATATTAGTATATTTTCTTATTAATTAAACAGAAAGTAGCTGTTAATCATATTAATTATATTAAGTAACACAAATGTTACAATCATGGTAAATTTTTTAAATGACACTACACTATAAGTATATAATGCTTGCCATTTTCCAACGATATTTATTTGACAAACTCCTTAAGACAAACCTGGTATTTGTAAAAAAAACTATTATTATTCAGTTTTATATTTGAGTTTTTTTTTTTAAGTAAAAAAATTACTTTAGCCACAGTTTAAGTAGCTCAGCCAGTAATGATGGGCTATTTAGTGGCAAATTAATAATAAAAATTTGTGCACACCAACTAATGCTATATTAACTCCAAGCTCTTTTTACCACACACATACCCACTAGATTAGTCCTTTAAAAAAGTTAAAAGACTTAATTTTTAGTATTGGTTACTATTTCTACTCTAAAATACAACATTATGCTATCTAATATTATTTGTAAAGTTTTAAGACACATACAAACACACACACAAGGGTGCACACACACACACACACACACACACACACACACATTGATTTGTCTTCATTTACAAAATTCATCTAATGTTTAGGTTTACTTTTTGGAGGTATTTGTAGTAGCAATTCCCAAAGTTATCCTTAGGGTAAAATGATAATGAAATGTGCTGTTGTAGCCATTTGACTGGGTCTCCACTTGTGGGGTCTTTTTCCCTTCTGGAGGGGGTAAGGCAACAGAGTTCCTACTCTGGAAGAGCAAATTCTAGACACAGTCCCAAAATTTATTAAGGAAGGACAGTACTTTTATAGAAGAGGGGAGTCTGAAACAAAGAACCGGTAGTATAACATGATAGTCTGTAAGGATGGTCCAATTAGGAGTCACACAATTTTGCAAAGGGAGGAGGGAGAGAGTAGGACAAGAGAAGCTCACCTGGGGCAATGGCGGTGGGCAAGTCTGGTCACTTGGGAATTTTCCCCCAAGCATGAATAATCCTGAATGTGCAGTCAAGGATTTTACCTTTCTGCAGCCTATGGAGCATATACCTCAGTGGCTTCTTTCTACATCCCCACAATGTGATTTTTTTTTTTTTTTTTTTTTTTTTTTTTTTTAGCATTTTGTTTTGAAACAAGTGTTCCACAGAAAGTTACCAAAATGTCCTGGGTAAATTTATGTCTTACATAACTATAATAAAACATCTAAACTAGGAAAGTGACATATAGGGTGTGAGGGAACTTCAATGTCATTTGGTAGCGAAGATTCAGGAAATTACCACCATTATCAAAAAAGAGAATCATTCCATTATTGAAAAGATCTGCCACCAGGCATGATTGGAATGCCTGTAATCCCAGTTACTGGGTAGGCTGAGGTTGGAGAATTGCAAGTTCAAAGCCAGCCTCAGCAATTTAGTGAGGCCCTAAAGAACTTAGGGAGATCCTGCCTCAATATACAAATAAAATGGGCTGGGAATGTGGTTAAGTGCCCCTGGGTTCAATCTCTGATATCAAAAGAAAAAAATTTCTCTCTCATGCTACCCATTCATTTACATTCTCATCTATCCTATTTCCACTAACATCCCTAATCATTGGCAACTATTCATTTTATCCTTTATTGTAGTTTTGTTATATGAATACATTATACAATATCTTAATTAGCTGAATTCAGCTTTTATTCTCTTCCTAGTATATCTGATATATTTCTAAGTGTGTGTGTGTGTATGTGTAATGGATGGTATTCTATGGTATTAATATATCTTAGTTTATCCACTTAAAGGACATTTTGATTGTTCCAGTTTTTCACTATTACAGATAACTATATACTAAATGTTTATCTGTTGAAGATCTAAAGTTCTACAAGATAAGAACCACACTCAAAATAATGTTTTATGTCTAGACTTTTTGAAAAATGGATAGATTGTAGTTTCTTTTTGCCATAGAAGAGAAAACATGGGTAAACGTGAGATTATGCTTTTGTTTATTCATTTCAATATAGTAGCCATGTATCTATCTGTCTTCTATATTTATTTCTATCTGTGTTTTTAAAATTGATGGGCCTTAATTTAGAAAGCAATAAAATAAGGAAGGAGTAGACAAAAAAGTGGTATAGAACCATTGCAAATTTGTATTTTAGAAAATAAAATAGTAAATTACTATCTTACACTTATTTAAATGGATCAGAGATCTAAGTTTAAGAGTTAAAATTATAAAACATCTAAAAAATCCATGAGAATATTTTCATAACTATAAAATAAACAAAAAGTTATAAGATATGACACCAAATCATGTAAAGGAAGAAAACCAATTTGTATTAAGTAAAGAATAAAATTGATCCATTAGACTTAATCAAATCAAAACTTTTGCTATCCAAGAGACGTCAAGTTGAAAATGAAAAGGTAAGTCAAAGAGACAATATTGTCGGGAGACATATGATAAAGAACTTGCATCCAGAATATATAAAGAAACTATTCAACAAATGTATTCAATATTAACGAAACAGATAAAGAGCTCTCTCACAATGGAAATGTGCTAAAACTGGTGTTTAGTGATATGTATTTATCATTAGATAAATATATTTTATTAAATTAGTAAAATAATTTTTTACAAATAGTCTGGATATTTGCAGAAGTGATTGGATTACAGATTTGGAGTATGCAAATTCCTTGATATGGAAGTAACACTGCAATAAACCTGTTTAGAGAACCCATGCATTTAGAGACTGTTTTCTATAATGACTTTTGTTACACATCTCTTCATAATTTCTCTTTCTCCCCTTCTCTCTCTGTCCTAATCCCTCTCAGTGTCTGTCTCTCTGTTTCTATCCTTGATTTTCCATAGTCCCATTCTGTGAGGAGCTAATGAAATCTCCTATTTCTCATTCTTGTTGGGAAGAAGAAATTTGGCAAAACAACTGTTCTGCTTACATCTGTGAATGCCCAGAAGGATTTTTCAGTCAAAACTGTGAAACTGATGTCAATGAGTGTTCCTCAGCAGCATGTCAGAATGGTGCTGACTTTGTCAATATACCAAGTGTAAGTCTGAATGTAGGAAATAGTTTAAAAGAAAATCACTATCAAGCAATTTGAAAAGTGCATATGAAGTTCTCATTAAAGTATCATTTTAAAACACAGGGAAGCCAGAAAATCTCCTTGTTCATTTTGCTTTTTCCTATTTATATAGAAACCCCAATTTTAAAACACTACTCAATCTCATTTTGTGCTTCTCTATATGTATTCTTCCTCAGGAACATTGTAATTTTACACACTTTCAATCTTAATAATTGCTTTTTAATTTTTTCTGTATCTTTTGATTACTTGATGTTATTACATCTTAACATTTAAATAAAGTAGACAAATTGTTTGTTAATCATTCACACAAACCACTCCCTTCATTTTAGTACTATTCATATTTGTCGCTAACTTTTAAAAAATATCATGGAGTTTGTTTTCCAATTCCACAGACTTTATCACCAATAGTGATTAGATGGAACTTTTTTCTTGGAATGACATCCATTCTATTAATACTTTGCCAAGCCATTAATAAGAAGTTTTAATTTAATTATACAGAGCATAGAATATACAGAGGCAGACCTACTGTAGTATCATTTTGTAATTTACCTATAATTTTTTGAAAACACCTAAAAACTGTCATTAATCTATGTTAAAAGAAACATCAACATTAAGAGACATAGGTGGGAAGAGCACTAAGACATGTTGCTAACAATCAAAGCAATTATACTTGTAGAGGAAAATTATGCCTTCCACTCCCCTCAGGAAAACATCGCTATGTCCTAATCCAAGGATTATGTATCGACATTGTGTTCCATAGCAAGAGGAAATTAAGATAGCAAATAGAATCAAGACTGCTGATCAGCTGATTATATTGCAGGTTATGTAAATAGGCTTCACATTATCACAATGGCCCATTAAAGAGGAAGAGGGAGAAAAATATTGTAGTCAGGGAGTGGTTTGAAGATGGTGGAATGCTGGTTTTGAAGATGAAAGAAGGGGCCATAAAGACTGAGGGCAGCTTATAGAAACCAGAAAAGTCAGGAAAATATTCTCCCCTTCCAGAAAGAACATAACTGGCATCTAGATTTTAGTCCATTGACACTGTTCAGATTTATGACCTCTGAAATTATAGGATAATAAATTTTTATTTCTTTAAGACACTAAGTTTGTAAAAAAATGTTCTACATTGAAAAAATTGTTTTATAAATAGAAAAAAGTGTAATCTATCAAAATTTATTAGCAGGATCACTTGAAAAATTTTATTCTAAATCTGAGAATAAGAATGATTAAGCACACTAACTTTATTAGTTATGATGCATATATTAAGAAGTGATCCTCAAAGAATGTTCAATTGTTAATTCATAAGATTATTTTAACTCTTACTTATTCCTATGTTATTCATCATTATATTTGAAAGAACATGTTTTATTATAAATAATTTTGAACATATTTTATTATTTCCACCATCACCATGTAATAACCTTAGGCAAACACTGTATCTTTCTATGTACTTTTGTTTTTGATGAGTATTTTTTAATTGGATTCCATGAAGAAGAAGCACAATCATCCATTTCAAGTCTAGGAATTTTATCTTGGAATTACCTAAATGCTGCTGTTAGTTTGAAAATGATGATGATGATAAAGAAGAAAAAGGAAGTGAAGAAATGAGGATAAGAAGAGGAAGAAAAGTTATGACTAGTGTGTATAGAATACAGGTGACAATAACAGATAAGTCCATTCACTTTAGTTTTCCGTTTGTTTTTAACTCACCATGGATGAACAGATTTATTATGTTACAATATTCTGTTTTCTAATTATAATCACATCAAAGTTAGGTGGCTTAAGAAAATTACATCATTATTATCTCTTATAGTTCTGCAAGTTGACATGTCTCAGCTCAGAGGTTCTTGGTCATAGTTTCTCATGAAGTTATGGTCAAAAAGTATCTGGGACTACAGTTTATCTTGAAAGATTGGTTATTCACCTGTTTGGTGGCTTATACTAACTATCAGCTGATTCTTTAGCTGGGGCTAATAGCCATAATCCTAAGCAAGACTTCTTTTCCGTACGACCTGGGGTTCCATAGAGCATGGTGACTGGGTTCAAAGTGAGCATTCCCAGGCAAATAAATGGACCTGCGAGGCCTTTATACCTGGCCGTGCTAGTCGTATAACACCACTTTTCAAAAGTCACAGGCTTGCTTTCAAAGCAGAGGTGCGTAGTTGCCCAATCTCACAGAGGAGTATTGATTTCACCTAACAGGAGGAGTGTGTGATTGGGGAGATATATGACATGTTGGAAAAGAGAATCTTCCATGTTGCTGCATGGGAAACAACTCCTACATGTTTTCAATAACAATTTTTATCTCTTTTCAGGTAAACAGCCATTCATTGTCTTTCAAAGATCCAAAACCTTTGTAAAAAATATTTTCAATCTTTCCTAGGATGTTGTGGTGCATATGATCACTAATATATACGGGCAAGTTTTTCAAGATAAATGAAACATCACATAATTCATTCTCCTGGAAGAGTAATGTTGCATGTAGTAAATGTGAGGAAGACTACCAATACAGGTATAATTACTTTTATGTTTATTTTTAATGCAAAATTCAAAAATATTAAGTCATGGGGACAAAATAACATGATTGTCTGATTTTACTTTTAATTAATGTCTTATAATGATTTAATATTGACATTAATATTAGAATTAAAATATTTGCGTATTCTAGGCTAATTTTGGTGTTAGTTTTAAATAAGTAAGAAATTTTCAAAAATAATTTGGACAAGTAGTTATAAATAAATAAACATTATATTTTATAATGGAAGTTTTAAGATAAGTGAAAAAATTTGAAAAACTATGAGTTCCCACCATATTATTTTTATTATACACATATGGTGTTAATATCTGAAAGACCAACCGTCTTTTCCTCTAATTCACAAATTTCAGTTGACGATTCTTAATTAGGGCCTAGCCAGACATTTAGGTGATAGCACTTTCTTTAAATAGAAATTTGCTAAAACTTACTCATTTGTAAATGAGAGACGTGAGCTAGATATCTGGGCATATAATTTTAGCTCATTTTAAATAGCTTTATAGGTATTTTCTCACACCATTAAGAAATACAATTTGTACTGTTCACACTTGCTTGAGTTTTATCTGGCTGCTTAAAGATAGTTCGTTGGGATTTATTAAAGAACAGTAAATAGCCTCACAATTTTAGAGTATTTATAAAATCAAAAAATTAAAAGATGGGGTCTAAGATAGTCTTAAATACACCAAAAAGAAGCATCATAGATATATAATGTGCAGTACTTTCATCAGTTTTAAAGAACAAAAATTCAAAACTTCCAAAAAAACAAAAAAAAACAAAACCACCATTAAATTGTTTAAAACTGACTTTTCAAAAGCAGATGAAGAGAAGAAACCTCATCATCATAGCAAGGTCTTAGATGGTCTAATCCATCCAACAAATTTGTACATGTATTGGTGTGTTCTATTAACAAACCAATAAATCCACATAGTACCCTTTTTAAAATAGTGGCTTTCTAATTTAATCTTTTCAGTTCTTTGCCTAATAGTGTTAGCATATTTGTGAATCTACTTAGGAAAGTGATCAGCTTTAAAAAATATGCCTAACACTATGCTAATATGGGTAAATATACATTCATCTATAATTATTGGTTTTATTATTTTACAATAGAGAGTTGATTTTATTGACCCTTATTAACATTATTATGGCTGTCTTAGAAGGCAGCTTTGCTTTAAAATTAAAAATCAATAGAAAAACAAGATAAGAGGCGTGGATGTCATCCCTCTGTTTATTGCTCTGTTTTCTATTTATGGCTTAAATTTTAAAATAATGTATGCATACTTTCTTGAAAAGGTTACCCTATTATGGTTATGAAATGTTCCTCTTTGTCTCTGGAAATTCTTTTTCTTGAAAGTTATTTAATATTAATAGGTCTACTTCAGATTTCCCATGCTTATTTTCCCCTTCTTTTGCTTTCAACCTATTGGTGTATTGATATTTATTTATTTATTTATTTTTAGAGATTTATTTATTTATTTATTTATTTATTTATTTATTTTTTGAACCAGGGATTGAACTCAGGGACACTCGGCCACTGAACCACATCCCCAGTCCTATTTTGTATTTTGTTTAGAGACAGGATCTCACTGAGTTGCTTCGTGCCTTGCTGAGTTGCTGAGGCTCTTTGAACTCACGATCTTCCTTACTCAGCCTCCCAAGTCGCTTGGATTACAGACGTGCGCCACCGCGCCCGGGGGTGTATTAATATTTAAAATGTAATGTATATAGCATATGTATAGAGCATATATTATATGCTTATAGATTATATATTATACATATTATATATTATATTATATATTATATATTATATTATATATTATATATTAATAATATGTTATATATATTATAAACAATTTTAAAATAATGTCATTTATTATTAGCATATGTTATATGCTAATAATCAATTATATAATAAATTATAATAATAAATTATTAGCATATATTAAATATGCTAATACATATGCTAATAAATTATTAGCATATATTGTATGCTCTATACTATATTATAAACTATATTATAGTTTGTTTTTATACATTAGCATTTATATGCATAAATATATGTACGTATTTATATATAAATTATATAGGAATAAAATATATATGTAATGGGTGTGTATATATGTATATTTTTATTTTATGGTTTTATTCATAAAAACCATATAGATATAAAACCATATATATAAATATATATAAAAATATATATGTAAAATATATATATAACCATAGGTAATCTCTTAAGTATCTCATTATAGTTTTAATGTGAAATTCCCTAACAACAAATAATGCTTGGTGTATTTTCATATGCTTATTTGCCATTTGATTATCCTTTTCAGTGAAATACATGTTTATATGTTTTTAAAATTTTTAATTGCATTATTTGCTGATTGTTGAGTTTTACAGTCTTTTTATGTTTTGCAAATCAGTATGTGTAGTGCATATGTTAAATAATAATAATAATAATAATAATAATAAAGGGGAAACAATTTTAAAATAATGTCATTTGATCTGAAATATTTTCTTAATATGTTTTAGTTAGTAGGGTTTCTATAGAAATTAAAATTTGGTTTTACAAATTTGAAAGGAAGAAATATATTAAGTAGGTTAGTTGTGAATACTTGTAAGAGTGACATGAGTTCTTATCAGTATTCTAAGGTTGTCCATAAAATTTGGAGTACATCTGGACATGTCAACTTAATTGAAAATATTGTCCCCTTCTTTAGTTAAATTATGCTTCTGGATAAGAGAAAAGGCAAAATATGGAAAGTGACAGAAAAGGAAGAACAAAATTTGTACAAGATAGAAGTAACACGTAGTCTAATTTGAATTATAAATAAAAACAAAGCCTCAGAAATCAATTAGAATGTGCAGAAATTTGGGACACAAATGCAGAATTTTCAACTCCTAACCTTCTCTCCCCAAATCTATATTGTTAGCTCTGACTTGGGTGAAGCAAAGGAATTGTAATTAATATATATTTTTAAAAGTATGAAGATATGTGTTTTTCTTTTATCACAGAAGATAAACAAAATCAGTGAAAACCATTAGAAAAATTTAAAACTATTGACTTAAATGATTTTACATTAAGCATTTATCAGTATGTTGATAGTTTAGAAACTGTGTTTTTCTAGATCAGTGATTAAACTTTTAACTAAATTAGAACTTCCTGAATGGCTGGTTGGAACACAAATCCTTGCTCCTATTCCTAATGTTTCTAATTCAGGAAGTCTGGGGTGGAGATGTGAAAGGTGCACTTCTACAAACTCTCAAGAGATGCTGGTGCTGTTGATCTAGAGATCACACTTAGGAATTGCAGGTCAACATAAGCTGAACTCCAACAGCATCAGTACAGAATATCCTTTCACGCATTTTACGTTAGATTACCTCCTTTAGAAGGACATTGAAACAGCAGGTTTGAAACATTATTTGGTACTAGTAATGAAAAGCACCGCTGTCAGAAAGGAGGTAATTTCCACTTGTGAGTGCAAACCAGTAATTCCCTTACCACCTAAATGACCAAAAGCTCCAGGGGTCTATGGATGCTTAACATACAATTTCATTTTTATGAGCAGTAAGTAAGAGTGAAAAAAATCATCAAAAGTGGCATTGCTGGGAATAACTGACACACAAGTGGAATCTGATAGAAAAGGAAAAAGAGCAACTGAAGTTTACAGGCATTGCACAGGTGAAACACAAATTTGGTGATTTCCAGAAAATATGGAAGTATGTCTTGGTTAGTGCTGTCAATACTTTGAATAATATTTTGAAAATAAAATGGAGTTTGTGAGTTACAGTAATTACAGAAAATGAAACAAGTGATGTAAAAGAATTTTCCTAATATACAAAGTAAATCAGCTATGATTCTGCCAGATAGTTCTCTCATTTATAGCAGCATAGGAGGGTTGAATTTAAGAGTAATGATTATGGGAAAGACCAACAGGAACCAGCAGGAAATGTTTAATCACTCTGGGCTTAGAAATAATCTGGAACTCTTTTCTTTTCTTATGCCAAAAGGGCAAGCTAAGAGTGTAATTACTAGGAACCAAAGAAAGAACTATATCTATACTATAAAATATTTTAACATGAACTGTGAACTCATACAGATGCTCACAGTTATGGCTAAGCTAAAGTCTGGCAGTGAGGAAGTGAAGTGAAAAAGCACTTGACCTTCGGTTGGTGCTTCATTTAGTAATGTCTCATCACAACCACTGGTCAGCATCCTGAAATACAGTGCAGATAGAGGGGAATGAGGATAAAGCATCTGAAAAAGACTACACAGTACCCAAATCAGACAGGCAATTGATAAGTATTCCAAAATATAAAACTCTAGAGAGGATTATTCTACGGGGCGAAGGAGAAACCAATGATTTGGAAGGGGTGAAACATGGAACAGATGTTCTTAGGAACTATAATGGGTTACATGTTCACCTGCTGGTCCCTGAGAAGCAGAATCTTAGATGTATCTTCTAAGAGGTAGCTGTTAATTTTAAAAAAATTGTAATATGATATGAGAAGCTGCCCTCAAAACCTCAGAGTTTTTGGTTCGCAAACACACAAGTGCTGGGCACCAAGGAACCACACAAGTTTGTGACCAGAAGACAGGCCCACACTTGAGTCAGAATTGGCTGATTAATAAAGTCACTCCTACTGAATATTATGATGTAGAAACTCTCAGTTATTTCCAGCACCAGTACTTCACAGAGAAATAGGAAAATAGAAATTAGAAAATTCTTCCTTCTAGTTTCTGCCAGCCTTCTTTTCTAGCTACAAAAGTGAAAAAAGCTATAAAATATTTTTAAATTATTAAAATAATGCTAGACTATCTCAAAATATGTGACTAAGTCTACTCAGAGGAAAGTGAAAATTGATCTTTGCAATTGTAAATAATAGTTTCTTAAGTGCTCTCAGTCATACACAAAAATGCTAATTAAGGTAGGTAATATGTTAACTAAGATGATTGTGATGGATTAATATATATATACGTACACACACGCATATATCCATAATCATTGTGTGCACATCTTTTTTTTACTTTTAGTATTGGAATTTGAATTCATGCTAGGCAAACACTTTACCACTGAACTATATCCCCAGCCCTATATCTTAAATTTATGCAATTTTATTTGCCAATTTTACCCCCATAGAATTGGAGACAAGAAATAAGTAAGATGATGGATTTTTTTAGACAAAAATTTATTGAGTGAGAAATTAAATGTTACAGAATTCAAATTAGGAGGAAAGCTCAGGAGGGTTGCCTATGGCTGCAAGAAGGAGTAGGTAAGTATAGCAGAGTTTGAGAGTATAATTTTTAAATAATTGAGGTGTTTAAGGAAGAAAATGGAATAAAGTCCTGGATGCCACAGTGAGGAAAAATAGGGACACCTGCATAATACCCAGATCCTGAGGTGTGAATGTTGAAGCAGAGGAGTCACCACCTGAGATAGTCCAAAGGAAAGGGAGTTCTAAGAGGAGATGAGACACATGTAGTTCTGATTTGAGGAAAAGAACCTCATAGTGAGGAATGACCTGGGAACCTCTGGCCCCTTGGGGTTTCTGAGGTCAAAAGTGATAAGAGGTTAATTTTGATGGCTTTGAAAGTAGATCATAGTGGGGCAACTGTGCATGTGGTCATGAAGTTAGCCATGTGGAGTCTGCTAAGGAGCTCACAGAACTCAAGAAATGGTCTTTTGGAATCCCTCTAAAGGCAACACTAGAGATGCAGGACTCTGTGCCCACTGGATTTAGGCAGATGGCTGGGATTCCAGGGCACTGCAAGACCCAGCTCCAGTGAACTTTTCTAGGGTCAGTGATCACCCCTTGGATGGAGGGCAGGGGTGGTGGACGAAGGGAATTGTGCCCTGACATAGACAGTCTGAGTTTTCCAAATACACGAGAACAAGCTGTGCTTGTGCCCCAAGATTATACATGAGTTTTGAAGACTACCGTGAACCACAGTACTGACATTGCCATTTTTTAACGATTACATTACAATTACTTAATCTAATATCTACTGAATGTATTGAACCTACTATCATCTGTCTCAATATTATCACATGAATATTTAGAATGTAATAAGGAAATTTGAATCAATAAATAAATTTTAATATAAATTACTGGTATTTTACCTATTCAATAATTTTTCAAATTTGAAAAACAATATCACAATTTGAGAAACAATTTATTTAAAAATCTAGATAAACAATGTTAGAAAATAAACACTAAGGTTTTAAAAATCAGAAATATTGTGATAAACAGATTTTGGTTTTCTAAGTTTTTTATTTTCTTCACTGAAATTCTGCCACATTTTATGGGAAAATTATGTTTCAGTTTATTTTCTCAGCTTGGTTTTATTTCTGTTTCCTATTCACTGAATGGCAATTTTTATAGCTTGCACTGCTTGTCAAATCAATGTATTAATATCCCTTCCCCCCTTTCAAGTGAGTTTTATAATTTTATTAAGCTGTGATAAGTCTCACCATGTCAGCCATGGATAGAGTTAGAGTTTTCAGCTTCTGTCACAAGTAAAGTTAATTAAGCATGCACTGTGACTGAAATGGAACACTGCATCCACAGAAATGCATGGGTCAACATATTTCCTTTCAATATGATAAAGCTATATTTTCACATAGATTTTGAAAAATGTTTTTTAAAATAGCAATCACATGTTTGGATCAGAAATCCAGTCATTAATGGAATGCTTCAACTTGGACACTCAGTAACTCAACTAACGGAAACCTCAAAGTTTTGAAGTTAATTATTTCAAAAGCTGGGCTGCTTCAATTTGTTGCATAAAACCAATAAGTCATGGTGATATTAATTTCTGAATAAATATCATAAAATTTAACAGGACAAAGTTTGCTAAAGTTTAAGAATAGTTTTTTAATTGAAGATTTTAATTATAGATTATATTACAGTTAAAATATCTAGGTCATTGTTGATACCTCATTAGTAATAGTAGGTATGTGCTATTATTAATGTAATTTTTATTTTCAGAGACTATTACAGATGACAGAAGCCATCCTCTTACCTAGTTGCCTAAGTGCCTCATTTTGGGAATATATGTTCTCATAAGTACAACCTTTCTTCCATTTGTCCTGGAAGTGTCAATAAATAATAAATAATAAATAACAAAATATGACTGAGGTTAGTATGGACATGTCTATAATGTAGAACAGGTTGAATTGACCACTGTGCAATTTCTAAGTCTTCCAAGCCATACTTGATCAAAGGGATCTTAGCTCTAAAATACTTTATAGAATCTCTAACACTTCTGAAAATTGAAACTCTCCCACTGTGCCTTCTGGATCCCATTTTGTTAGTAGTAGATTCTCTAGAATCTAATTATTCTATCATTATTCTCTTCTACACCATTCTTTCTTTTCCTAACTGAAACCAGCGGATGTTTTCTCCTGTAGACTGCTTGTGTGTTCACTGTTCACATTTCCACAACCTGTGTACCCCAGGAGAGGAATTAAAAATAGATTGCCTTGTCACTTATTCTCCTCCTGAAGATGTTGGACATTTTAACACAGACATCATTTATACCTTCCTTGCTTTAATTCTTTGTCTGTCCCTCTCTCTTGCTCCTTTCTAAGTGTTTTTCTTCTGATCCACTTCTACTCAAGGTTTAGCACCCAGTAGACCTGTTACTGTTTTTAACTCCATTGTGCATATGTCTTGAGTGAGTTCACTTTCCATCTTGGAAATCTACCCACCTTGGTTGTTTGAGTCCTTTGGCAAGTATTTTACAAATTTAGTCCTCTTCCTCTCCTCAGTCCATCTGCAATGTCTTAATTTAAAGGTTTGCATTGTCTGGTCACAAATTCATGTATTTCGAACTTACTTACTCTTAAGTTCTAAGGCAGAAAATTTGCAATTTGTTTAACAACCAACAAACATCTCAACTGAATGACTGTCTCGCACATAGTGCAGATTCTCATTTTCCTTTTAAAAGCATACTTGCACATTCACTCTTAAATTCCTTCTCTGCCCTTCTTGTAATATCCTAGCAACCTGAAAGCATCAAACTTGTTTAATTCTCCATCATACTAGGTAAATATTCATATATACCTAATATATGAAAATATTAAATATTGTCCTGTTAAATTTTATGATGATTTATTCAAAAGAAAAATTAATATAACCATATATTATATACAATATATTGCAAATTCAAGGCTGATTTGCTGCTTGTCTGCCAGTGTTATTTTAAAATTTATTTATCTTTATCCCTCTCTCAAGTTTTCCCACAAATATATACCAAAAATATGAATATTTTTATCATAAAAATAATATTTTTGTTCAAGACACCATGAACTCTCATCTGGAGCTGTCCCATTTCCTCCAACTTGACTTCCTAGTTTTCTCTCTTCATTGAAGCACATATGGAATGAAAGTCTTATTGAGAAATAATACTTTGAGTGAGACATGAACAAGGTGAGGGAACATGCTGCTCTCTAGAGAAGAGAGCTTGAGGCAGAGAGAGATTACTCAAAGCCAAATCCGCAGCCTCTTCCGACCATGCTGATGAGTTCTGTGGAATAACTGGTGGAGAATGCAAGAGGAGGTAGAAGACATGAAGACAGAAGGGATCCTAGAAATAGGAAGAGTCAAAACATGCAAGCCATTTTAATATTTTGACCTTAAGTAAAAATGGGGAGTATTGCAGGTGTTGTCAAATTAGTTATGAAATTTATATTTTATTTTAAAATTATAATTTGGCTGTGTTTTGAAAAGAAATTGTAGAGAGGCATGAGAAGATTCAGAGTCTTGTTAGGAAGTTATAGTTAGTAGAAGATAGTGGCTTACCCTCATATTTGAGAGAGGACATGGTAAGAAATGTTTGGATTATGGATATACTTCTTAAGGTGAAAATTAATAGGATGTTTGAATGAATATACCTTGTTAAGAGGAAGAGAGAGGGGGGAGAGAGAGAGAGGGAATAGATACAATGTTTATGTGGTTATTGACCTGAGCAACTGGAAGATGGTTACCATCATCTTACATAATGAAAGCTACAGTTTAAATGAATTTAAAATGTTTTTTTTTTCTTTTCTTTCTTTTTTTTTTTTTTTTTTTTTTTTTCCCCCCAAAGGGTGTATTTGTTTCAAAGTCATGTCACTCTCCTGCCATTATAATTCAGTGGGGTTTTATAACATGTAAACAAATCCTGAAGTATTTAAAATGCTCCCAAGGTGAGTCATTTTTTGCTCCTGCCCATCTCTCCACCGTCCTCTCTTACCATGGTCTCTATTTACTCCAGTGTTGTCACTTTGGTTTTTGAGATGTTTCTATCTCCCCAAGTGTCTCCTTCAAGACTATGTATTTTCTGGTCTCCATCCTTTTTCCAGGAATCACAGTAACTCAGCATTCACTTCATTCATGACTATGCTCAAATATCATCTCCTTAAAGATGTCTTTGCTGCCAATTCTGACCTTCTCAAAATAGCTCATTCCAGTTACTGTCTTCACTATTACCTAGCTTTATTTATTTATTTATTTTATGGCATCTATTGCTATCATTATATTTTTATGTGTCTATAATTTTCATCCTCTGTCCCATAAGATAATGTAAATTAAGACAGATAATTTGTTGTTTGAAGAATTCCCATACTGTCTTTGTATATTCAAAGTTCAGAGTATGTCATGCTAATTTTAATTACCACCCACAGAGGTTTTTGTCTAGTAAGGTTATTTTAATGTCTAAAGAACTATTAAACATGAATCACTTGTGTCTCAAGATCCACATAATGACCTACTTGTTCAGTTTATGCCCCAAGATAAATTGATAAAAAGAGGAAGCCTGCAAGTCTAGATGTTTGTCTTTGCCCATAGAAGCCATAGTAAGTAAGCATGTAGTAGTATTGAAAAGCTTTATTGTAAGAATAAGTCTGTATTTACTTCACAGGCTTTTTTTTCAAGAAGTGGAATAGGTACATGACACTGTTGAAATTGATACAAGTAACTCGGCCTCAGAATCTCTATCTCTACGTGATGAAACTAAAACAGACAAAAGTGAACCTACAGTGCTTTATTTGAGACAAAAAATTGCAACACACATATTCGAAAGGTCCAGGCCCTGAAAAAAAATGTACCAAAACCCCCTCTGAGTTTTCAAACAAGTGATAGGAGTATTTCAAGATAACAGAAGCACAGAAAACCATTTGGAGTTAGTTTATATCTCTTTTTCATTTCCTACAATAGCGTAGTTTGAAAGAACTATTTTAGCAACTAGAAATCCGTAAGCAAGAATGTGCTTCTAATCCAAGGCTGACACTGTTGCATACTGTTTTTCAAGATAGTTTTTTAAATGACAGTTTTCAATTTTCATTTTTTGGTTTATGGGGTAGTTACTTCATTATTTCAGTATATTAATTTTCCACTAACATTACTAGTTAGTACACATTTCATTTTTTATTTTATGAAATTCATGAATTTTCCTTGATATTTTGAAAAGCTACCTTTTATAAACTTGTGTTTAGAATATAATAAATTTAGTTTCATGGATTTACATTTATGAATTCTCTAACTTTAAAAAATCTCATATAAATTATTTCTGTATTACATGAAATATTTACAAAAGTGCTGGGGATGGAATTTTGTTTCAGTACTGTTGTGTCTATAGCGTTAATTGCTGTGTCCCTAATGAAGGCCAACACCTGTCATCAAAATTAGTAGTGTGGATTCCATAAGTCATTGAGCAAAGTGGAATATTTTGCTCAAGAACATGTTAGGTTGCAGAAGCAGGAAAGTCATCAGCATTAGCTTATTTCATTTGTTTGCATGATCAGCATCCTAAGGAGAAATTCTCCTGGTGTGTATGTAAGAAAGTGACTTTCTACAGTTAACCCTAACTTACCCCGGTTCCAGGGTCCATGAAAGAAACCCAGGGTCCATGAAAGAAACCCAGTGTCCATGAGAGAAACCCAATGTCTTCAATATAATATGTCTCTAGACTTTCTGCTTTTTGGCACTCTTTGTTCCCTTAACTTAGCAAGAATTTTGGGAACAGAAAAGAGGCATTCATGGAAATGGTGTTTTATCCCCTTTTTCTTTAGGAACAATACAATCATTTAGGTTTCTCTTACATTCCAGCCTTAGAGTAGTTTTATATAGAAATATAAGTTGAAAATTCTAGCAACTTCTGAAAGGCTTTTCTTTCCTCTTTCCCCTTATTTAAAACAATTGATCTACTTGACTAAACTGGCTGCTGAATATTTTGAACAGCTTAAATGAATTTGCTCTTACTTCTTTTACCATCTCAACAGGAGCAATACATGCAGATTTTTCTTGCCTCTTGAGCTAGGCAAACATTGTTAAAGTAGCATAACACCAAGAGGATAATCAGAGAATAGTGATACTTTATCAATATAGATATTTGATTATGTAAGAAGTATAGGTCAAAATAAGCCCCAAGTAAGTGTTTTCCTCTTTCACAAAGAGTCAATGACATTCTGAATTGAAGGGCTAAAGCCTCTCAGCTACAAAGGAGGGATAGATAGTGTCCTATAACACAAAAGAGAGGCTGGGACCCAGACAGAAGAGGACAGGTTGTACAGATACTTGAACTTTGTTGGCCCAATTTTCCTTCCCTTTGCCAAATGATGACTCACTTGGAACAGTACAGGGAGACATGGGACTTCATAAGGTAGCAAAGACAAATAACCCATAAAAAGAGAAGCCTTAGACTGTAGCAAGGAAATGAGTCAAAACAAAATTAATAGAACTGGAAGGTACTACAGTCTTTAGACTGGGCAATTTAAATAAGGAAACGAATAAAAATGCAAACAGATTGAAGAGTACACACACATATACTACATATCAAGAATACATTGAAAAACTCAGGCTTTTATTTAAACAATTTATTTGAAATTTTGAGGAGAAATGATAACTCATATTACAGATATCTAGAATATTTCAATGGAAGAATTAGTTTAAAATAGATAAAAGAATAGTGAAATGAAGAGCTGCTTTCACCTTCATGTGAATAGGTTACTCCCACCCTAAGTTATGATCTGAAGAAATAATAAGCTTCCCATGGCAAACTTTGGAAAGAGAGGAAATGCTTCCTGTTGACCTTAAATTGTTTGATTTCTCTCTCCAAATATTCTATACCCAATCATCTATTTTCTGTCTTCTCTCACTAAATGATAAGCTCAATGGGGGAAAGGAATTTGTTTACTAAAATGTATACCATGCCTGGAAAAGCAAGTACATATGTTATGAGGCCAAGAATTATTCATTGAATGAATGAACAATGACAAAGAAAATTGTGTATGGAGGAAGAGATCAAGGAGACCCAACATGTGCATAACAGCAGCTCTCCAAGAAGAAAATAATATAAAGAAGGAAAAATTAAGCAAGTAGAACAATAACAGTTCTAGAAGGTGGAAAAGCAATAATTTATCAAGTAGAATGTTTCTTTGAGCTACAGAAAGAACTGGGTCTGCATATTAAAAGGACTTCCCATGCAAGACAAATTGACAATAAATGCACAAGAGGAAAATCTATCAAACTTCAAGGCAGCAAAGACAATTTACCTACAAAGAAAAAGTAATTAGAAGAAAAAGTAGGGTGGCATCACATTATTTATTTGCAATCCAGATCAGGTAAAGACACTCCAATAGCATTGATAGCCCTAGACAAAGTGGAAAGCAGCTGTAGACTACCAAAAATTATCCTGCTCTCTGCAAATCTTATACCTACTAATATGTATTGGATGGTGAGGGAAAGATTTATGTGTGTGCCAAAAATCAGGCAACCTATTTCCAAACATTCTATCTGAAAGCAATAATAATCAGACAATATTTTTTACTAAATTCTCCAGAATAGAAATCTCAAATAGGGAAATGTGAAGGACAAAAAAGCAAAATGTTGTGAAAAATTAAGAGTGAAACGTGCAAGCATGTGTGTGTTGTGTGTGCACACACACATATGCCACACAGGCAAATCAAAATAGAATATCTGAATACATAAATAAAATTAGTTATAAATTAGGGATCCTGAAACACTTGGAACATTCAATGAGAAAAACTATTTTTAGTATTAGAATCTAAAACTAATAGAAACAAATTATTAAAATAAGACACCCAGAATTTGAACTATGAAGGAAATAGAAGTTATGAGGGAGAAATTTAAGTGTACATATGAAAAGATAATGCATGCATATTAAGAAAATGATTAACAGTTCTTCTACAAAATAAATAAATATGTGGGTTTTTGTTTTTGTTTTTCAGTGCTGAGGTCGAACCCAGGGTCATGCATATAATAGAAAAACACTCTACTATTGACTATAGCCCCAGCCCTTTTTGCTTTATTTTGACAAAGGGTCTGGGTAAGTTGCCTGGGCTACCCACACACTTGAAATCCTCCTGCCTCAGCCACAAGAGTAGCTGGGATTACTGGGTCCACCCCCACAACCAGCTTCTAAAAAATCTTATTGTTTTTCAACAGGGAAAGTGAATTTATTATTAATAATGTGGATTTAAGGAAAGAAGTTTTCTGGATTATGAAGAGAAAAATAAAATAAATAACAACTTTAGCCAGAGGTAAAGAAAATATGTAAAAACTATGAAATGAAAATATTGCGTATTAAAAACAATCAAACATTGACACATATAGTTTTTCTTCTTGTTAATAAAAGTCATCAAAGTTTCATCATCTTGTTTATTTCACCTCCTGAATATGTCATTATTTATTTATTTTTCTTCTTTATACTACAATGAAGTAGATCCTATTTACCTATACTACCATAGTAGCCCCTCGATCAGCCTCCAGACTATAGCTATGTATTCCAAAATTTCAACAGTTTTCAACCAATTAACTGTAATGAATATAGATACAGTACTCTAAATTTTCATTATATAATGAATTTAATCACACTTTGAGATGAAATCCACAAGTCCAGAGAGTTTGTACATTGTGTAACTGAAGATTCAGCATTTAGCTGTTTAGTATTGTCAGACATTTATGATTTTAATGGAAGCAAATATACCTCTTAAACCATTTAACCACAGTCATGACTATTTGCATTTATACCTATATGTCATGCTGGAATTTACATGAAAAAGGAATTGGAATGGTGGAAAGAAAGAAGGAGCAAAGAAATGGAGGGAGAGAAGTAAGGAAAAAAGGAAGAGGGGGAGGGCAGAGGAGGGATCTGAAATAATGAACAGAGGGAGGTAGGAAGAAGGGAAGAAAGGAAACAAAGACAAGGAAATGAACAAAGACTCTTGAAAAACCTAAATGAAAGTCTTTCTCAAAGAAGAGAAACACATCTGAAGGGTAGAAATTAGTACTACTACTTGGACTCATCCATTGAGGTCATAATTGCAAAGAACTGAATTTAAACCAAACCTTGTAAAAATGTAGAATTCTACCGTGGAATTTTTAAAGGCCCTTGTCTCCATTGGTCCTCTTAATCCACTTTTATCTCAAAAAATTCTTGTCTTAAATCGTCTAGCTCAATTAAAATTTTCACTACCATTATGTCCTCTCCAGATTTATTATTTCATTATGTTATCCTCTACCTTGTTTTTTATAAAAATCAATTACTTTCAACTGATTTGATCAACATTGATTCTATGTGAAATTTACCTCTTTTTATATACATTTTCTCTTCATAATATCTTTCAACTTTACTATTCTAAAGTGAAATTTTTATGTACACTTCTGTAAGAGAATGTCTTGAAAGTCCCTATGCCATTCTAGAGAATCCTTTTATGTTGTTCTTGCTTTTGCTTTTTCTGCTTTGCATTCTCAAATGCAGAGTCCTATTCAAGTCTTATCTTGATAGCAGGCTGAGCTGATTCTCTCGTGCATGAGACTGGTAAGCTCATCTTAGATTATAAGCCATCAGTGGGAGTACATATATAGTGGGATGGGTGGGTGTTGTTGCCTGAAACTTAGCAGGGAGATTTCCTAAGTGTGTGTGAGTGTACATGTGCACATTTCTGCCTTTGGGTTAGCTCTCCCTGAGTCACATGCACGACAATGATTGGGGGCCTCCTTCCCAGTGCATAATGAGTACAAACTCTTTGAGTCCAATTTTTCAGGATCCATAATATCTGCTATGTTTAGAAACACTTTCTTATCGTTGCTGCTGACTGATCTTTGTCCAGCAATCTGTTGGTTCAGTTTTGTTAATGCTGAATAATAGTTATTTCTTTAATTCACAGTCCTGATGCCATTCTTGGAGAGTATACCACAGAATTATTAGTTCAAGTACCACACACATTATTAGCTATTCTTAACTAATTCAATCTGTTCCAACTCAAAAGGAAAAATTGGAACATGACAGTCACATGAAATTGAAATATGATAGCCATCAAAATTTTAAGGGACTCTAATGCTTTCCTCATCCCCCTTATACCTCCTCACATTTCCGTCCTTTTCAGGAGGAAGGGATTGGAATGGTAGCTTTCATAACAAGGTGATATTGGAGTGGCTTATGGATCTCTGACTCTTCAAAATGAAAGATGTAAGTTGAAAATCTTAACACATCTTCATCTATGGAGCTGTGGAGGAAAACACATTTAAAGTCAGGCCAAACTTAATTTTATTAGCAACACTGAAACTTGCAAGGGATAAACTAAAGCAGCTGACATGACTCCTCTGGTTATGTTTCTGCCTTTATATTTCAGTGATTACAATTTATAGCACACAGGGCTCAAGAAGATTAAAGGAGAACATAAGAAAAAAATGTTAGTCTTTGTGAAAACCTACTATGTAGTTAGCACCCAGGAAGTGTTTGAAAATTATGGGCATTTCTGAAGTAAATGAAAGAATAATTCAGTTCTGCCAGGAATGTGCAAAGCTGTGCACTTTAAACAACAGAAAAGATAAATTAACAAAGCATTTTCTTGATGCTATCCCAGTCTTGCTGAGTCACCGTGGTCTTTAATCCCTTGTATTATGAAATTTTCTTGTGTCCCAAGGAGAACATTAAATAAAATATATGGCTAATTTCACTTCATTAATAAATCAGTTTGTTTGAATGTTTTAAGAATTGTTATTTGTGGTCATAAAATACCTGGTGTTTGTCCTGGAAAGACATTTTCTTTCATTTAATGCCCATTCCACTTTATAATAAAAGTTCATGATGTGATTTTAGGTATAGGGTTATTTCTCAAAAATTATTTAGAATGGGAACGAAGGTAATCAGAACACAGTGTGTGACCTTTAGCAACTTATCGATTGCAGCTAATGCACTTCAGGAGACAAGAATACAAATTGCTTATTTAAAAATGTAAAACTGACAAAACAAACAATAAACCTATTATTAACTCAACTGTAACTATGCCATTATTGTCCACTGTTAACTCTCTACACTGTCATAAATCCACATGTGTCATCATTAACTCCTGCTAACACAAAAATCAGTATATAATGATTCCACTAAGCTTTAAAAATCTCATTTGTCATCCTTGTATCACATTTCAGTGTCAGTCTCATTTACTCCCAAACTGTATTATGTTGTTAAGTATTAGTTTAGACCACTGTTGAATTTTTTTCTTAAATTCTCTAAAGATAATATCATTCAATAAATACTGCTCTAGTATATTCCATATAAATAAACCTGCTCTTCTTGCCTAAGACCACAACATTTAATGACTGAAAATACCATGTAATAATAGGAGTTATACATAATTTAAACAAAGCATTATAATTTTGGAAGATGGCTAATAGACTTTTATGGAAATATTTAAATTGCAACTTTCCTAATTTATGATGATGTTTTTACAGTTGTATGCCAGGATTTACTGGAAAAAAACTATAAGAAAGTAATTGACCAGTGTAGACTGCTCAGCATCAACTGTCTGAATGAAGAATGGTGTTTCAATGAAATTGAAAGATTCACAGTAAGTAATTTAATGCACAGCAAAGTAATTTAGCCCTTTAAAATACAATAGCTTCAGCCAGTTGGTATTTCAAATGGCTTTATTAATTTAAGCCATAGAAATATAACCATGTGTGTGTGGGTGTGTGTGTATATAAATGTGACATATATGAAAGTTAGTAGTATGTATTTTCAACTTACAAAATTTTTGGTGAGAAAACATTAATAAATTTTCTAGGCAATGCTTTCATTATAAAATAATCATATCTCTAATTGATCCCTGGAGATACATCTCTGTATATCATCAGTTACTAAGGCCTTAAGCTCCTCAATTAGATGGGAAAATTAGTTACTTTTAGTAACTAATTACTATTAGTACTTGTTAGTTGTCAGGGAAAAGAAAATACACTTTTTGTACTATATAGCTTTTGAAATGATTTTACAAATATAGAGTGTGTATATTACATAAAGTAATGCATAATCCTATGACCCAGTTATTCCATTCATAAGTACATCTAATGTAGAAATTATCAAGTATACATTAGGAGAGATATACACCAAAACTTTCATTCCAAATCTGAAACCAATTGAAGCTTGTGAATGGAAGGATAGATAAATTCTTCATGGTGGACCAGGCATGGTGGCAAACGTCTTTAATTCCAGTGACTCAGGAAGCTGAGGTAGGAAAATTACAAGTTCAAGGTCAGTCTCAGCAACTTAGTGAGACCCCACCTGAAAAGAAAAAAATTAAAGATGGATGGGGATGTAACTCAGTAATAAAGTATCCCTAGGTTCAAGAAGACACATGTATGTATGGCAATTATTATTTATATTTATAAAATATAAAATTAGTGTATTCTATAATTGCATAAATACATAACAAAAATGTAAACAGTAAACATGCACATGAATTCTACATACTAAGTTTACTAGAAGGGCTACTCATAGACTGTGGGGGAGTGAAATTAGGATAGAGAGGAGACTTCTAACATATTTGTAACATTATTATTTTTCACAATATGAAATTTTGGTTTAATTTTTTATCAGTATAGCTCAATTATAAAGAATGTGGAAATTCATTCCCCCAAATATTTAACTTTTTAAAAATAAATTTGGGGAACATATCTAGTGGAAACACAGTGTTCATTTTATTACATTCTCTATGTTCTGTAGTATAAATATTTGAATAATTGTTTTTAAAAAAATGAAAAGCCAACTTAGGGAATTGACCAATGACATTTATAAGATATATATACTGACAAAAATATGCTGCATATAATAATATTGTTATATAAGAATATGTAGATAAGGAAGTAACAATTTATTTGATAGCTTACATATTTTGAATATAATATATAGATTTGATATTTACCCATTTGATCTTTTCATAAATCCCATCCCATCTTATGGAAACAAAATGTCACTGAGCTTTTGGATACTTTGCCAAATTCACACATGTTTACAGGGATGGGTGAAGCTAGATTAAAGTGAGTCTATATGATTCCTAGATCCTTAATTCCATTCCTATGCACGTATACATTCAACATAGAGAATATGCAATAATTTTTTTCCTTAATATTTATGTAGTGTTTCCTCAGTAATAAAGCATCTAACAGAAATATCACTCCTACTTTTATTTGAAATTCTTTGACCTTATTCTGTTTATGCTTGGGTTGGCAGGGATCGGGGAGGGGGCAGTAAGTTCCTGTTTCTATTTTAGGACAATCTCTGAGTATTTATCTCTGAATTTGCTTTTTAATCCTTTTTTCCTCCACTACTTTTTACTGAAAGATTTCACCTATTCCCAACATCAATATTTATTTTATATTAACTCTAAAACTAGTTTGGATTTCTTTTTTTTTTTAAAGGAAAATGAATGGGATTTTCACCTTCAGCACTGCGTAGATAGTTCAAACTCAACATGGATCAGGTTGCATTTCCTTGAATTCCTTCTATGCATTGATCTTTTCAGGCAGGGTGGACAGTGAATGGCTTTAACAACATCAGCTTTACATTCTTTCTCTGGTCAGAATTTCAAGAATTCTTCCTCTTCCTTTCTAATTATCAACTTATTTTCTGCTTTACAGTGCTTTCTTACCTCAAATCTTCATCACATTTCATCTAACTTGTAAAATTACCTCACATTTTGCTGTATTTATGTTTCTTGCTTTCAAATATTGTGGAGTTGAATGAATCCAGATCAATCTGTATAAACTGAAAAAAATGGAAATGCTGCATTTTAATCAATAATCTGTTCTTCTACACCTAGAAGCTAAAATAAAAGAATGTACTCTTATTGTAAGTATAATATTAGAAAATAAAACATATTAAGATTTCACAGAAATTACTGAATTAATGAGTAGTCCCTAATTAGATACAACTTGTAAAGACAGTATTTGCTTATTTAAAAAGATTAATCAAATGTATACATCTTTCACAAACTTAAGGAGAAAGCACAAAAATTACCCAAATCAAGAATCTAAAAAGCATATATCACATTTTTAGACATTTAATGATAAATTAAAAACTATTTGAAGTATTTATATCTATACATTTGACTATTTAAATGAAATGTGAAAAATTTTTGAAAAACATGACTTTAAAAAAGGAAAAGAGAAAAAAATCTGAATAATTTGTTCTTAAATTAAATATATACACATGTGTGTATATATACCTGAGCTACATCTCCAGCCCTATTATTTCCTTTTATTTTGTATTTTGAGGCAAGAGTCACATTTTCCCAGGTTGCCTTCAAACTCACAATCCACTTGCCTCAGCTTCCTGAGTTGTGGAGTTACAAGTGTAGCATCTTACCAGGCTTTAATTTATAAGTATTATATCCCCCGCTGTAACAAATTTTCCAGACAATATGTTCTGCTGGTGAAATTCATCAAATTCTTAAGGAAGATATAAAATCAATTATTCAAACTATTACTGGCCATAAGGAAGAAGGGAACAAATTGCACCCATTTTTATGAGGCAACTTCAACCCTGATAATGAAATCTAACAAGGGCGTTACCAGAAAATTAAAATTCAATATTCCTTATTAAGATATTACTAATATACACACACAGATCTTAAACAAAAATAGACAATTAGTTGAATTGAGCAATATATTTAAAATATTTCAAGACCAAGAAGTATTTTCTTGCTTAAGAATAAATACTCTCTCAGAATTCTAGAACAGTTATTGTATTTCAGTAAGAGACAAATATATGGACATCTAACTAGATAAAGAAAAAAAAAACAATAAAAAATAAAAGTCACCACCCTCATTCATGACACAAACTCAGTAAACCTTTGAAAATAGTCAACTTCTTCAATATGAAAAAAGGTATCTTAGACTTCAAAAGATAGCTTAATACTTAATAGTGAAAACCTGATTTCTTTTCCCTTAATGTTGGCACAGATATTCATACTCACTGATTTTATCCAACATTTGTCTAAAATTTTCTACCAGAGAAACAATATAAGAAAAATAAACATATATATAAAATAACTAAGTAAATACAAAAATAAATAAACCATAACAAAAATACAGTAAGACTACATGGCCCATTGAACAGAACGTTACCATACTATGTGCCCCAGATGCCGGATGTTCAAGCTACAGGACTAGTTTGCCCAGCTGGATTTCAGTCTTTCTTTGGTCCCATTCCTTCTTTCTATCCCCCTATTTTCCAAAATGAGAAATGTTGACTCTGTACCTTTGTACATTGGGTACTTGTAAATTGTTTTTGAGTTTTACAGGAACTCAGTGTGAGATTGCCTTGAGTCTCAGAGGAAACATTAGACTTAAACTTTTGGGCAATCTTGGAACTGTTGAGACTAGGGGGACTCTTAGAAATAGACAAAATGTATTTTGTATTGTGAGATGGTTGTACACTTTTGGGGGCCAGGGGCAGAATGTTATGGTTTATATATTAAGTGTTCCCAAAGAACTCATGTGTGAGGCAATGCAAGAAGTTTAGAGGAGAAATGATTAGGTTATGATAGCCTTAACCCAATCAGTGAATTAATCCCCTATGTGGAAACTGAAGGCAGGTAGGGTGTGGCTAGAGGAGGTGAGTCAGTGGGGGCATTATGTTATATTTGACATGTAGAGTCTCTCTCTGTTGCCTGATCATCATGTGAGCTGCTTTCCTGCATCAGACTCTTTTGCCATGATGTTCAGCCTCACTTGGAGCCCTGAGGAATTGAGCTTGTTGCCCATGGACTGAGACCTCTGAAACCATGAGCCCTCAAACTTTTTCTCTCTACAATTGTGTTGGTGGGTCTTTTAATCACAGCAGTAAAAAAGCTGACTAAAATAATATTAAGTACAACAGTCTAAAAATTTAGGCCAGAACCTTTTTAATTCTAAGTCATACTTTTCAATTTGATTTAAATTTATCTCTTTTTGATTGATTTTTATTAGAGTGATGTGAGGAGGTTGAGTTTCTTCATTGAAATTGTGACAAAGTATATTTAATCAAGCATTTTCACAATGTCAATTGTTTTCTCAATATTAATAGATGTTTCCTGTGATAACCAATTATTGGTTCCCAGTTAAGAGTATTAGGTTTCTAAAAATCACCACATCAAGTATAAACCATTGAAAAAGTTAAGAATTCATGGGAAAATATCCTCATAATTACTTTATATATATATATATGTACATATATATATATATTTATATACATACACACACATATACAAAAGTGGCTTCTAAGTTAAAATGATTAAAATTATGCACATTGTTAAAGTATACATACTGTGATTAAATACTATTTATTATACCTTATATTAATGATTCAAGATTTCTTTCAGCATTTCAGTGATATACTAACAACTTTATTTTCATTTCATTAGATTACATACATGCTTAGGGCCACAGTATTTGGTTTGTGCCTATTATATTTTATAACTTCCTAATATTATGACAGAATTGTTGACTGCTATTTTTTATACCATCAGAGAAAAATAGCATTAGAGCTTTCTACAAAGCTGTTCGGTTGTCTTCTTTTACATCTTCTTTTATATCTGCTCAGGGATGCAGATACAAGGATTCAACTTATGTTTTATCTCATCTTTTTAAGTCTTCTATAAGGAAGGTTTCATTAGAAAACCAAAAAAAAGGCAGAATCTAAAAATCATCTAATTTAACTTCACCATCTGCTTTATTTCTATCTTCTATTTCCATCCTCCAGTTAATTTTTTTTTTTTTTTTTTTTTTTACAATTATCTTCAACAAGAGTGACTTACACAGACTCATGCTGAAAAATAGTAAACCTCAAATTAGAATTCCATTTGAGTACAATTTGCATTGGGGTCGAATTAGAGACTTAAGTTTTAATTGTAACAATAGAAAATTTAAATAAAATCTTTATTATTGTTTCTTTCTTTTTGTTTTCTTCTCTTTTTCCCTGCCAAAATTTCCCTCCCCACCAACATACACACAGAAGAATTTTAAGGCTCACATAATTCAACTTTGCAGGAAACAGACTATGTATTCTTTTAACCAGAGGCTTGATGTCATCATGTTCTTCCCTTTTACTTTTAAAACAGCAAAAGTGGTTTCTTTAAAGTTCCTGGAAGAAGGAAGTATACTCCTGGCCCAGGACTATGTTTGAATACATTTACCCAAATTTATAATTTTTAGGCTTCTTTCCTCTCTTTAGGTATTTTCTCAAACTTGTCTTCTCAGTTAGTCCTTCCCTAGACACCCAAGCTAAAAATGTTAAATCTCTTCCAACTCACACGTGTCATTGCCTTTGTGTTTCTCTTAACAATTTGTGCCTTCTGGCTTCTCTGCTTACGACACAGTTCTCCATGTCTCTATTTTGTTGATTTCAGTATTAAGAAGCTGAAATGTAAGCTTTATGAAAGTAGATCTTTTTGCATCTTTGTATAACACTAACCTTCCTCCGGAGAAGGCAGCAACATTCCTGAAAAGCAAATCACTCCATATGGAGCTGATGGAAAGTGACGTATGTGGAAAGGCTCTTCAATGGAGGAATTATGAGATTCCTTAAACTGAAGAAAGGAGACCACTCCCTTAGTAATGGGGTAGTCAGACCTAGAGTTAGTAAGCATTACATTTCAGAGAAGTGAGTGGATTTGGGGACAGCAGCATTTGTGAAAAGTAGCACAAATTATGTGATGCATAAAGTGCCCTTCAAATCTTTTATATATAAAAATCATAAAAACCAACTGAAAAAGTTATATTGGGCAAACTAACTGGGTAATGAACGCCCAAAATGTTAGTATACATACATACAAAAAATTATAAAATCTGAAATTCACCCTACAATCAACTGCTAATGCCCAGATTAAACGTAAACACTGACATCCTGTTCTATCAGCCAAAGAAATACATTGCAAATAGGCAAAGTTACCTTTGAAAACACACTAAGAGTTTTGTTCTTCAGAAGGGTTCAAAAATACTTTCTTTAGGTTTTGATACTGGGTGGTTATTGACAGATTGTGCTGGAAGTCACAAACATAACTGGAAAAGAGTGGTTGGGATCAGATAAAAAAAGAGTCTTGGAGCATCCCAGTTGATCTTGTCCCCTTGGGGCAATATTTAGTGACAGTTTTGGTTTGTCACAAACAAGGTTGGGGCTGCCACTGGTGTTTGGTAAATGGAGGTTTGGTTTCCTGCTAGGAATTCAGCAATGCACAGGACAGACACATACAACAAAGAAAGATTGTGCCCAAAATGTCAATATTTCTTTGATTGAGAAAATTTGCCTTAGAAGAAGTATAAACTGGGGATACCAGAAAATATTATGAAGGATAGAAAGATAAAATGCATACAGCCTTATGAAATTTTGAGAACATCAAATTTACAAAAGTTCCATTTTATACTTGAACCCATGATAGCTTTCCCATTGGGAAATATTTTCCTTCTTCATGTGGGCCCTACAAGTGAGAGTTAGGTACATATAGTTGGTTAAGTCAAGTTACTTTCCTGTTATTTGCGTTCCTTTGTTGGAACAAGACTACACACCTTTTCTTGTTTAGAAAAGAGGATAATGTATACTGCTTAGATACAAGCTCTGAATCTCAGTCCTTCCCTCTGTCATGCTCGCTTAAATTACATATTCGAGGTTTTCTTTTTTGTTTGTTAGTTGTATCATTAGACATTTAGGTGAACATTTTGGAGAATTTGTTTTAAGTACAATGGACCAGTCTGATAATAACAGACCTCATTGCCTTATTTTTAAGGAGAAGAGGCAGAAACAAGATGCCAGATCTATTAAAGTACCTAAATCAAAGAGGCAATGAATTACGCTGATATAACTTCAATAATGCCATGTGATCAGGATCCAATTCAAGTGTCTCCTGATACATGTCTTACATGTCAAAAAATGGTTATTCCTCCTCTCCTTCCTTTCCAGCATGGGCTATTTCTCAATGGATTTCTGAATGTTTTTCATTATTTTAGTAGTGTGTCCTACCCTTGTACAGATTCTTTTCAGGGAAGCTGACTCAAGCCTAAAATAGTGTTTGAAAGTGAGCAGCATCCTCAGATTAAATCTTGGAAGGTTCTTTCATGTTCATAACCTACTTCTTTTTTTTCTCATTCTTCAATATAGTTTAATCCCTGGAATCACTATCATATTTTATATAAGTAAATAACAACATACTTCTACTTGGAAGAAAGTTTTCAAAGAACACAAGAAAATGTATTTCAGAGAATTCATGTAAATCTTCTTTTCATGCACAAAATTCAGTATTATCTGGGTCTTCTTGATCTTTCTAAGGCAGCAAACAGTAATTATGTAACAGATATCCCCAACTCAGAAGAATTAATAGAAATTAGTCACCACATAGATTGCAACATAGGTTAAGGACTTTGAGCACAGAAAACTTATAGGCAGAAAAGAAATACTCAGGGATTAGCAAGTAGATGTCATTTATACATACAAGGTATGTAAATCAGCTGCTTTACATTGAGTGGTATTTCATAATTCCAAGTTTTCCATTGATAGACTACAATAATTAGTACCAGCTACTAGAGGAAAAATTAAGAGGCACTAATAATGATGAATTTGTAAACTTTGGTCAAGCTTTTTAATTTTATTTGCTTTTTGTACCATCATCCATTTCTTATCAGTAAGCACCAAAGGAGTTGCAAATATGCCTTTTATCATTACTCTTGCTTATTTTCAGAAGAAATTTTAACTGATAAAATAACAAGATGTTACAGTTTAATCCATGCAAATTAGTGCAATTCTTATGAATATTTCAAATGCTGTATTAAAAGTACACAAACATAATAGTTTAAAATGATTTGGAGAAAATAAAGATTCCAATATTTCTTCATCAATGCCTAACCAGGAAAAGAAATAGGAAAAAATTCATGAATAATACGTTTTTTCTAATTATAAGCTTGATTCTCTTATTTCAGGAGAAATCATTAATCAAAGTATTAAAAAATGGAGGCTGAAGTTATTTATGGGGTTCTAATTGATAGTACTCTTTGGACACCCGAGAGAAATTCTTCTCCCAATAAGGTTTCACCAGAGTTAGATGTATAATATCTGAATATACTAAAACTAAGTAATTGAAAAGGGATATCACAATTAGGTGGGAAACAGACTGAGAGCACAGAATTTTATGAAAAATTTCTGTATAGGGAGATTGTGCTTGATTGAATAATGCCACCCCAGAGGGCCTATGTCTTAGTGCCAAGAACCTATGGATGTTATATAGCATGGCATAAGGGAATTTACAGATGTGATTAAGTCAGGGATCTTGAGATAAAGAGATTTATCCTGACTGTCAACTGATGTGATCACCATAATCCTTATGAAAGGCCAGCGTGAGGATTCCTAGAAGGTGAAGAGAGGATCGAAGCCAAGATGACATAGATGATGTTCTTTGGAGATGAAGGAAGGGACCCACATTCCACAGATTGTAGGCCACCAGTAAGATCTGAAAATGTTAAAAAAAATAGATTCTTCTCAAAGCCTGCAAAAGAATCCAGTGTTGCTAACACTTCGACCTTAACCCAGGGAGACTGATTTTGGATTTCTAACCTCTAGAAATGTTAGTAGAATAAATATTTTAGACCACTAAGTCTGTAATAATTTGTTACAGTAGCAATAAGAAGCAAGTGTACTTGAGTTTCAAAAATTATTTTTAGAAAGATAAACTTGCTAGCTGAAAATGAAAAAAGATCTCTAATGGAACACACAAATATTAAATAAGTTTGCTGGGGAAATAATGAGAGTTAAACTCTTCTTAAAAATTCAAAACGTGAAAAGTCAAATATAAACAAACTAGATTTATTATTAGTGGTCATTTTTAGATTTAGTTGTGTTTTAAGGTCATCTGTCTAATTGATATAGTGGATTGAGTGTCGATCAGGAAAAGCAAAAAAGTAGCAAGATGATTTTTTGGTTCTATATGTCAGAACGATTCATTCACTATGTTCAATTTACCATGCGTTGATTAAAATGCTGACTTTACATTTGCATGGTTGACATATTTAATGATCCATTTGTCAATTACTTCAGGAAACATCAACCAGGCATGTTCATGAACTAAGATCTTTTTTCAAAAAAACATTTTGCTGTCCAAATACTTAGGAATAATGCCTGTTAATTCTATAACCTAGATGTGTACATATTTAACTAATTTGTCATTCAATGCAGGACAATGTGAGAATGCAATAGGGTCCAACCAGTTACTTGGCTTAAAATAACAGATATTGAACTCAGTCTGGCATATACCTAAAACACTGCTTAACTGTCAGTCTTCTCATATGGGCATCTAAAAATTTAGAAAATGAAATTAACATGATTCTGATGTTATTTTTAACAGTGATGAAGTAATTTTTTTCATCTGCACTTGAAGACCAACAAAACATTGATTAAAAATGAGGCAATCCATAACACTAAGTTACAGCCGTTTATAATTTACTATAGAACCAACTTTTCTTTTCTTTTTTGGTATCATGGAGTTAAATCCAGGGGAACTTAACCACTAAGCCACATCTCCAGTCCTTTTAATTTTTTTAAATTTAAATTTTGAGATAGGATCTCACTAAGTTTATTTGGGTCTCCCCAAGTTGCTGAAGGTGGCTTTGAACTTGAAATTCTCATGCCTCAGCCTCCCAAACTGCTCGGATTAAAGACCACACCCAGCAGTCAACATCTGATTAAGATGTAATCACAAGTATTGCTGGGGTTAACTAATTCCTCTTAACTAAATTTTAGCAAATGTGTAGTCAACTGACTTCATGGAAAATGTTTGTGTACTTCTTTTATAATCCCATAGCTTTCTTTTTCCTTTCACTTTTCTTTGAGCCATGTCACTGGTAAATCTCGTTAAAACAATATTTGAAAAAATATGTTCTGGAACCACTGTACCTCAGGTACATAATGTTGCAAAAACAGAGCATGATCTTACATCATGTAGTATCTAAAATCTAATTACAAATAAAAGAAGGGACATGGGTGGAGTGGAGGAAGCAGATTGCTGGGAAGGAAAGAGAGACTGGAAGAGAGGAATGGTGCAATGAAAGTGAACAAATTATGTGATGTACATATATGAATAGATCACAGTGATTTTTTACTTATGTGTATCTATAAAGCACTAATTATGAAAGCTATAAATGAATAGAAGGAAGACAAGTAGAGCAAAAGAAGAGGAACAGGGGGAGGGAGGAAGAAAGGAAATGAGGAAAAAATGAGAAATAAAAAGGAGCAGGTAACATTCCATGTTTACATGATTATATTACAGTTAGTCTGATATTATATATAATACACTAATAAAATACAAAAATATAAAAAATTAAAAAGACAAAATTAAAAAAACAATTGCTTAAAGTTTATATTTAATAATAAAAGCAAGCAATTATTGAGGTATTTCTGTGTCAAACTGACAGTACATGCACTCTCCCACACACACACATGGTTCCATAAATATGTTTTCTATATCCTTTATAACTCTTCATAATTGTTTCTCACCTAAATCTGGGATCAGGTAGAAAAATTGTCAGGAATAAGAACTACAGGCAGATCCATGTCCAGAGCAGGAATCTCTCTAGGTCTTGGAATAGGAGGAATGATGTTTGCTTGTTTTTATCATTGTTATTATATTTTGTATATGCTTACTATTGGTAAATCTGGATGGGTCTTTGACATTTGTTTAAAAGACCAAGAAAGGAATTTATGGTTCTTTGTTATTTATCAAATATTCCCAGCCTAGGGAATCCTAAGTTGTTTATTTTTTCATCTGAAATCCTAAGTTGTTTATTTTTTCAGTTTTCTTTCAGAGTTAGCATTACTTTTTTCAAGAATTCTATCTTCATAAAAAGTTCCTTTTGACAATATACAGATGACCAGAAATCCTTAAAATGAGGCTCAATGTTTAATGATGTAATTGTCCTAAAAGGTCGTGATGTGTACTATCACCCAAATTTTTATTCAAAGAAGAAATTGTTCTTCCTATTTGCACAGCATATATGAGCACAAATAAATTTTACTTTTTAAAAATTAGTTTTCTTTTTCTAATTGGTCAAACATTTATTTTTAATATATGTCTCCTATCTCTTTTTTAATGATGTTGAGAGTTTGGTAGTGTTATCCAGGGTGAATGAGCTGAATCTTTAAAATGACCCAAATTCACAAATAGGAGCACCTTGCCTTAAATTCCCTCATTAAAACATATTACATAAAAGTTACATACAAGAGGGTGGCAAGAATGGAGGAAGGATAGATAGCATAGAGGGAAGGGAGGGATGGTGTCGGGGTGGGGGATAAGAATAATAACAGAATGAGACAGACATCATTACCCTGTGTACATGTATGAATGCACAGATGGTGTGACTCTACTTTGTGTACAACCAGAGAAACAAAAGCTGTACTCCATTTGTGTTCAATGAATCAAAATAATAATAAAAAAAAGTTACATACAAGAAGTACCTGGAGAGATTACAAAATTACCTAAAATTACCTTCAAAGAGAAAGGTAAAATAATGATTTTTCATATTTTTAGTATAGTCAAAGTTAACCTCCTTTATGAGGGCCAAGAGTTAAAATATGTTTTAAGATGAAATGAGCTAGTAAAGTTTTTTTTTCAATTCATGCCAGATTATCATATTTAAATTTTTTATTTATTTTTTTATTTCTGTATTATCACTCAACTATTTCTAAGATTATTTTCCTTTTCTTTTTCTCCCCATTACTGGGGATGGAATTTAGGCAGGGGTTGTACCATTGAGCTACATTCCCAGCTTTTTTGCTAATCTGCTAATTTAAGACAAGTTTCCCTAAATTTCCGAGGCTGCCTCAAAATTTTTCATATTCCTTCCTCAAGTTTGTAATGTTCCTACCTTAGCCTCCTCAGTAGCTGGAATTATGGAGTATGTCACCATTTCCAGTTTTCATTTTTTTCCTACTTCTTGACTAACTTAGTTTTCAGATTGATATTTTAATTTCTCTTTATAAAAGGTATGGAAAATCTTTTCAGAATAAACACTCTTATTTTCAGCAAACAACCAGTCTCAAAGAATTATGAAAATGGTCTGATTGTGTTTATTTTCTACATTAACTTTCAGTGACCAGATAAATGTCATCGCTTTTCTAAACTTACACATGAATTAAAAATAATGTAATTTTAACAAATTTCTAACTTTAGTGAATTTAATTCTGCAAGATTGCTTCAATGGATCTATTCTAACTTAAAGCAAAATAAAGCCACTTACTTGACTTATTTTTGAGCCAAAGCCTAAAAATGTCATGTTACTTCCATAATAGTTTATTAGCACAAATAACTTTGAGAAATTTATCAAGAAAAATGAAATTAATATGATATATAAGCCATGACTTTTAAACTTGATTTATAAATGACATTTAAGAGAAATATTCGAGAGTTCATTAGTAAAAATGAATTTAAAGATATATAATGCAACCTAGAAAATAGAGTTACTTGGACTACCAGTTGGAAAAATGAAGGATAAATTCCAAATAATTCAAGATTATGTCTTTTCAATAAAAATGAAAATGAAATTAGTAAAAATATAGAAAATGAAATGCAATAACATACTTGAGGTCATTTTCTGGATGTAGAAGCTGAAATCAATGAGGCAAAGATTTATTATTCCTAAGTGAATTATGAAATAAGGTATTTTGGAGGGAAGATTTATTTCAAATAAGTAGAAATTATATCTAACACATGCATTTAACTTAAATCTTTAGTTGAACAGCAAAATTCTAAAAACTGAATGACTCAAGTAATCTACAAAATAATAGTTTAAAAAACTTCATTTGTTCCAAAACAGATGAATTGCATAAATATTAAACTTTAAACAATTTATGAATGTAAAAATGGAAATTTGAATGACTTTTATTCTGTTGAAGATGTACTCCTCCTGTGATGACAATCTTATTAAACATGCCTATGGTATCAAAATTATTAATCAGAAAAGTAAAAACAAACTGAAAAAGATGATTTGATGCAGTTATTGTTCTTTGTCCAAAAAGGATCAAATTTAATTATAACAAAAAATGCATATACTGCCGGTAATTTATCTTGAACCTAAAGTTACTAATTTAATTGCTTCAGTGAATTGCGTAGTTATAGTGCTATTACAGGAAGTTTCAAAATAGAGACTAGTTGCTAAGAAAAAGTAGGAATTTGCAGTTAACGGAGACATTTGTTTGATGGAAGAAGCAGACAAATGAATGCTAACTTATTTGAGAAGGATAAAGATACCAACTGCACAAAAGATGAATTATTTTAATATGTTATTGCTATCGATTAAAGTAATCATTTATTTCTCCTTGGAATCCAAGACTATTGAATTCATTTCTGAAGTTAAATGACATTTGACATCAAGGCCATAATGGAAGTGAGACAACTATTAGGGTTTGATATCACAAAAGGACATTTTTATCTAGCCACTGGAAGTTTATTTAGAAAATAAATACAATCAGACCATTTTCATAATTCTTTGAGACTGGTTATTGAAAAGAAGAGCAAATTTATTCTGAAAAGATTTTCTAAACCTTTTCTAATTTTCTTTTAAATTAAAGCAATGATAGGAATTTAAAGTATATATTGTATTTTATTAGAGTTAAAATAAGTCTTTGAAAAGAATATGTCGAAGAACAGGATAGCTCATATAATACAAATATAATACAAATATATAACATATAAAATTTTTTAACAAAATTAATATATTTTGGAAGACAACGGACACATCTCCTAGTAAGTAAACATTTTAAGTACTTATAGATTACACATGCACATTTATTAATTATATGTATATATAATTTTACTTTGTTATGTTTAAGTATATTTAATTGGGAATGTTCGATTTTGTAGAATCTTGAATTAATTATGTCCTTGAATTTATTCCCTCTAGGAGTTAAGACTTTTTTTTGTTTATCTTTACCTCAAAGTTCTCTGAGAGAATCGAATAAGTTTTGTTTTTCCCCTACTTTGTGCCAGACAACTAACACTGTCTTCCCTAGAGCAAACTCAAACACTTGTTCAATAAAGAAGCTATCCTGCAGAAGAATGGCTATGTTTTAAAAGGGAAAGATAAAATATTTGATGATGAGTTAGGCAGCAATGTTCTCTTCCTCTTGCATTACTACTGAAAAACAAGAAAAACAAAGGAAAATAGAAGAATAATAAGCTTTTTGGTCATTAGGAATCGTGCACTCCTATAGGATGTCACAGAATTTGAATAATACTTTGGTTATTCAAATAATTCTGTTAAATGCTATGTATTGCTCCACATTGATGACAGCTATGGTGTTTTTTAATTTCTTTCAACATTATCAAAGAATGGCAGTAGACTCTGTTTTGCTTTTTTTTGAAAAGGAACATCAGTTAATGAATCCCTGTAGTGTAACAAAAGCCTGTACAAGTCAGTAAATTAAACATATCATCCATATGTGACTATTTCTACATCTTCTAACTTGTTTCAAATTTTCCCTGCAAGAAAATTTAGAAATCAATTAAAGATGATGTGTTTGTGCAAAAGGAAAGACATTAAATAATTTGTAAACTCCCCTTATTTATTGTGCTCCACTCACATCTTTATATTTGTAGATATATGCACCTAAACATTTTTTCTATTGAAAAGGTATTGTTTAAAATAATTTGCTTAAGCTCTGTATCAAATACAAAAATAAAATATACCTCTCACAAAATTCAGAATTCAGTTATTTTGGAATTCTTACCTGTATGCCTAATAGATTATTTATAAAATAAAAATGGACAAGAGGTGGGAGGTGCTCTGTTTTTCTTTTTTTTTTTAATGAGTTAGGACTGGAGGTTGAAGTCAGAGTGGCTATAAGTCACTTTGCTTATAAGCAACTCAGTTTCCCTAACATGAACAGTAGAAAAGAAAGGTAAAATTATGGAGCAGTGTGTTGATTTCCATGTCACCCTTGTGTATGAGCCATGTGCATTCTCTCCATGTGTTTCAAATTCTTCTTCTTCTTCTTCTTCTTTTTTTTTTTTTTGATTCATTGTACACAAATGGTATACGACTATCTTTTATCTGGTTGCGTATGATGTAGTCGCACCATTTGTGTAATCATACAGGTACATAGGGTAATAATGTTTGCCTCATTTTTATTTTTCCTTCCTCACACCCCTTCCCCACCCCTCATTTTCCTCTATACATTCCATCCTTCCTCCATTCTTGTTTCCCTCCCACACCCTGTTATGTGTCATCATCCACTTATTAGAGAAATCATTCGGCCTTTGGTTTTTTAGGATTGAATTATCTCACTTAGTATATTCTCCAACTCCATCCATTACCTGCAAATGCCATAATTGTATTATTCTTTATGGCTGAATAATATTCCATTGTGTATATACACCTTGGTTTCCTTATCCATTCATCTACTGAAGGGCATCTAGGTTGGTTCCACAATCTAGCTATTATGAATTAAGCTGCTATAAACATTGATATGGCTGCATGACTATATATACTGATTTTAAGTCTTTTGGGTATAGGCCAAGGAGTGGGATAGCTGGGTCAAATGGTGATTCCATTCCAAGTGTCCTAAGGAATCTCTACTGCTTTCCAGAGTGACTGCACCAACTTGCACTCCCACTCACAATGTATGAGTGTAGCTTTTCCCCACATCCTTGCTAACATGTGTTGTTGCTTGCATTCTTGAAAAATAGACATTCTAATTGGGGTGAGATGAAATCTTAAGGTAGTTTTGATTTGCATTCTCATATTACTAGGGATGTTGAACATTTTTCATATATCTGTTGATTTCTTGTGGATCTACTGTGAAGTGTCTGCTCAAATTTCCTTAGCCCATTGATTGCTTTGTATTCTTGGTGTAAAGTGTTTTGAGTTCTTAATAGATTCTGGAGATTAGTGCTCTATCTGAAGTGTGTGTGCCCACATTATAGGCTATCTCTTCACATTTTTTGTTTCCTTTGCTTAGAAAAAGCTTTGTAGTTTGAATCTACCCCCATAATTGATTCCTGCTTTTATTACTTGTGCTTTGGGAGTCATATTAAGGAATTCTTGTCCTAAGCCAACATGATGAAGATTTGGACCTGCTATTTCTTCTGTTTGGTACAGGGTCTCTGGTCTAATTCCTAGGTCCTTGATCCATTTTGAGTTGAGTTTTGTGTAGGGTGAGAGATAGGGGTATAGTTTTATTTTGCTGCATATGAATCTCCAGTTTTCCCAGCACCATTTGTTGAAGAGGCTATCTTTTCTCCATTGTAAGTTTTTGACAACTTTGTCTAGAATGAAAAAACTATATTTATATGGGTTTTTCTCTATGTCCTCCATTCTGCACCATTGGTTTACCTTTCTATTTTGGTGCAAATACCATGCTGTTTCTGTTACTATTGCTCTACAGTATAGTTGAAAGTCTGGAATACTCCTGCTTCACTCTTCCTGCTAGGGATTGCTTTAGCTATTCTGGGTCTCTTATTCTTCCAAATGAATTTCACGATTGTTTACTCTATTTCTGTGAGGTACACCATTGGAATTTTAATTAGAATTGCATTGAATTTGTATAGTGCTTGGGTAGTATGGCCATTTGGACAATATTAATTCTGCCTATCCAAGAACTTGGCAGATCTTTCCATCTTCTAAGGTTTTCTTTGATTTCTTTATTTAGTGTTCTGTAGTTCTCATTATAGAGGTCTTTCACCTCTTTTGTTAGATTGATTCCCAAGTATTTTATTTTATTTTTTTAGACTATTGTGAATGGGGTAGTTTTCCTAATTTCTCTTTCAGAGGATTCATCATGTATGAATAAAACTGCATTAGTTTTATGCATATTGATTTTATATCCTGCTACTTTACTGAATTGATTTATGAGTTCTAGAAGTTTTGTGATGCAATTTTTTAGCTCCTCTAAATTCAGAATCATGTCATTGGCAAATAGTGATAGGTTGGCTTCCTCTTTACCTATCCTTCTAATTTCTTTGGTCTGTCAATTGCTCTGGCTTGAGTTTCAAGGATGATGTTGAATAGAAGTGGTGGAAAAGGGTATCTCTGCCTTATTCCAGGTTTTGGGGGAATTCTTTCAGTTTTTCTCCATTTAGAACAACGTCGGATATGGGATTAGCATAGGTAGCCTTCACAAGGTTGAGGTATGTTCCTACTGTTCCTATTTTTTCTAGTGTCTTGAGCATGAAGGGGTGCTATGTTTTATCAAATGCTTTTTCTGTATCTATTGAAATAATCATGTGATTCTTTAAATATGTTGATGTGGCGAATTACATTTATTGATTTCCATATGTTGAACCAACTTTGCATCCCTGGGATGAAGCCCATTTGATCATGGTGCACTATCTTTTTAAATGTTTTTTATATGATTTGCTAAATATTGTTAAGAATTTTTGCATCTATGTTCATCAGGGATATTGATCTGAAGTTTGATGTGTCTTTTGTTTTGGTATGAGGGTGATATTAGATTCACAGAGTGAGTTTGGAAGGGTTTCCTTCAAAGAATGAGTTCTTTGAAGATCCTGTAGAACTCGGCTGAGAATCTATCTGGTCACGACTTGTCTTGGTTGGTAGGCTTTTGATGACTTCTATATCATTGTTTGAAATTGATCTGTTTAAAGTGTATATATCATCCACTTTCAGTTTGGGTGGATCATATGTCTCTAGAAACCTGTTCATATCTTTGAGATTTTCTATTTTGTTGGAGAATAGATTTTAAAAATAGTTTCTAATGATGTTTTGTATTTCAATAGTGTCTGTTATGATATTTCCTTTTTCATCATGAATTTTAGTAATTTGAGTTTTATCTCTCCTCTTTGTTAGTGTTTCCAAGGGTTTATCAATTTTGTTTATTTTTTCAAGGAACCTTTTTTTTTGTCAATTTTTGAATCATTTCTTTTGTTTCAGTTTCATTGATTTCAGCTCTGATTTTAATTATTTCCTGTCTTCTACTACTTTTGGTGTTGATCTGTTCCTTTTTATCTAGGGCTTTGAGCAGTAATGTGAGGTCGTTTATTTGTTGACTCTTTCAATAATTTTTCATAATTGCTGAATGTGCTCCATGCAATAAATTTTCCTCTTAGTACTGCTTTCATAGCATCCCAGAGATTTTCGTATGTTGTATTATTGTTCTCATTTACCTCTAAGAATTTTTTTATCCCCCTCCCATGTCTTCTGTTATCCATGCATCATTCAATAGAGTATTATTTAGTTTTCAGGTGTTGGAGTAGTTTCTGTTTTTTATTTATCATTGATTTCTAATTTCATTCCCTTTTGATCTGATAAAATACAAGGTAGTATCTCTATTTTTTTGTATTTGTTAAGAGTAGCTTTGTGGCATAACATATGGTCTATTTAGAGAAGAATCCAGGTGCTGCTGAAAAGAAGCCATATTCACTCGTTGATGGATGGAACATTCTATGTCTGTTAAATGAAAATTATTGATTGTGTTATTGAGTTCTATGCTTTCTTTGTTCAATTTTTGTTTGGAAAATCTGTCCAATGGTGAGAGAGGTATGTTAAAGTCATCTAGTATTACTGTGTTGTGGTCTATTTGGTTCCTGGAATGGAGACGGATTTGTTTAACATACATGGATGCACCATTGTTTGAGGCACAAATGCTTATGATTGTTATGTCTTGCTGATCTATGCTTCTCTTAAGCAGTATGACATGCCGTTTGTCTCTTCTGACTAACTTTGGCTTAAAGTATACTTTATCTGATATGAGGATGGGAACCTCTGCTATTTTACTGAGTTCATGTGCGTGGTATGTTTTTTCCCATCCTTTCACCTTTAGTCTGTGATTTTCTTTTTCTATGAGATGAGTCTCTTGAAGGCAGCATATTGTTGCGTCTTTATTTTTAATCCAATCTGCCAGTCTGTCTTTTGATTGATGAGTTTAGTTCTTTAACATTTGTAGGATTACCTGAGGACACAGAGCTCAGGCATTTCCTCTTCCCTTAATTGGTCTTATCATGAGCCTAGCAAGAGCATAATCAGGAGCTTAACATGAGGGTGGTAACAGCGATTGGCAATTTGTAATTAGTGAATGTCTGTTAGATATGCTTGTTTGTTCCGTATTGAACTTGAACCTGCATCCAAAAGAACCTGGTGTCCTGGTGTGGTGTTAGCACCGACCCACTCATCCTCCTTACTCCCACAGGCCACTCCTGTTCGACTTTACAACAAACATTCAAGGTTATTTTTGAGATATGACTTGCATTCCTTGTCATTTTGTCTCATTTTTGGGTTTTAACTTGACTTGGTTTCTCCTTTAATTGACTATTCTTTTAGTGTAGTTCCTCCCTTGATGACTTACATTGTTGTCTTTCATTTCTTCCTCATGAAATATGTTGCTGAGAATGTTCTCTACTGCAGCCTTTCTACTTGTAAATTCCTTTGGCTTCTGTTTGTCATGGAAAAATTTTCTTTTGTCTTCAAATTTGAAGGTAAGTTTTGCTGGGTATACAATTGTTGGTTGGCATCCATTTTCTTCCAGAGCTTGAAATATGTTGTTCTAGGCCCTTCTAGCTTTTAGGGTCTGGGCTGAGAAATCAGCTGATATCCATATTGGTTTCCCCCTGTATGTAATCTGATGCTTTTCTCTTGCAGTCTTTAAAATTCAATCTTTATTTTGAATGTTAGGTATTTTCATTATAATGTGCCTTGGTGTGGATCTGTTGTAATTTGCACATTTGGTGTCCTGTATGTCTCTTGTATTTGATTTTCCATTTCATTCTTCAGATTTCAGAAATTTTCTGATATTATTTCATTGAATAGATTATTCATTCCTTTGCTTGAATCTCTCTGCCTTCCTCAGTCCTAATAATTCTTAAATTTGGTCTTTTCATGATATCCCATAATTCTTGGAGATTCTGTTCATGATTTCTTACCATCTTCTCTGTTTGGTCAAGATTTTTCAAGATTAAATATTTTGTCCTCATTGTCTGAAGTTATGTCTTCCCAGTAATGAAGACTGTTGGTTATGCTTTCTATTGAGTTTTTAATTTGATTTATTGTTTCCTTCATTTCAAGGAATCTGTTTGGTTTTATTTTTATAAAATCTCTATCTCTTTTTTGAATCTCTCTCTTTTAGAGAATCTTTATCTCTTTATTGAAATGATCTCTTGCTTCCTGCATTTGCTGTATTGACTGTTGATTGGTGTGATCATTCACTGCATGCATCTGCTCTCTCATCTCATAATTTGTTTCTTGGATCATTTTACTTATGTACATTCTGAACTCCCTTTCTGACATTTCTTCTGCCATGTTGTCATTGGATTCTATTGATATAGCATCTAGGTTTGTTTGGGACACTTTCTTCACTTAAAATTCCATTGTTTCTTCAGTTAGGAGAACAGAATTGCTTGAAGTTTTATTATCATTTATTATGGTTTTCATTATCATCTTTACTGTATTTCTTCTTTTCCCCCTTTTGTTATTTTTAGTATATAATTGTTAAACATTCTGTTCCATTCTCTAATTCTTTTTAAATTCAACTACAGTTGCCATCAAATTGTGCTTTCCTTATTGAGTATGGACCATGGCTTTTAAGTACTCTCTCACTATGTAACTTCCCTTTATGCTACATCCATTGCACCATTGCCTGCCTATATCACATTCTTTAGTTTAGAATCCCGTACTTAATAAATACTTAATTTTTCTCTTCATTATCTAATTTTTCAATAAAACCCACATCACCATAAATAGAAATAAATTCAGTTTTTCTTCAAGTTAATTTTCTGAAATCAATTTTTATAAAAATAATATTTTTGAGTGATTAATATGAGTAATCTCTTAAACTCCAAAGTCTTATGTTTTACTCATAGTTAAAAATTTCCTTTGTCTAATAATGGCTACTGAGTTGAGCTCCCTTGAGAGACACATATACCAAAAGTAATTATTTATTACATTTTTCTTGACATACCAGAACATTATATTTTTTTCTAACTAATAAGAATAATAACTAAAGCCATTTTAATTTGTCCCTTGGCAGTGCATCCTTTCAGATTTACTTCCAACATTTGTAAAAGAAAGCTTGTTGAATATGACATCATTGGCTATCTCATCCCTAAAAGAGTATTGATATGTCTGCTATATCACATGTAAAATAACTCTATTATTTAAAATTCACTGTTTCCCATCACTTCTTTCATTAACTTCAAAGAGCTACACATAACAAATATGATGATTCATGTTGTGATCCCATCTTTTCTCATTTCCTCTATCAGCTAGCTCATTATTACTCATAAAAGAACACATATGATCCAAGAATTCTGTTTCAGCAACACTGAATCACTAATTGTTCATGATCATAATGAGGTCTTTCATAATTTTGTGCTTTGTACATGCAGTATCTCTTTCTAGGATGTTTTTCCTATTCATGTAATTATTAAATTTGAACGAAATGAAATATCTTCTAGCTTTTGTGGTCATGTGGATTGTCACTTCCTTTCTGTTCCTATTGTCTCTAGCACTGTCTTCCTATTCTGCACTTCTCACACTCAAGATTTCTTGGAATGATTATAAACACATTGTGAGGTCAGTTACAACAAGAATATTACCATTTATTTTTGTGTCCCATTTTCCATAATAGCTGGAGAACAGTTTTTGTTTCAATAAATCTTTGCTGAATTTTCACATTCAGCAATCATGCGAATATAGTCTTTCTTCTAGCTGTCAATTATTGTGACTTGTGGAAAAATGACGACTACAAAAATGGCCTTATAAAATTTACCAAAATGCATGAGAACTTACTTTTAAAATCAGGTTGCCCGGGGTCATCTTAAAGTAAATTTGGGCTTGCTCTTATGTTTCATTTTGTATTGTTCTGTCATTTTGTTGTTGTTTTTCAGGTACTTTTTTTAGGTGCTACTCAACAAAATAGGAGACAATATGCTAATTTAATTTTTAAAGTATATATAACTGATTTCACAATATTAATTTTTTCCACGAGACTGAATATGAATGGAAATTGGACTTTGATGTATGTTACCTAATCACTGTTTTACCATAGATAATTACATTTCTTTTAATCAAGTAAAATCAGGTATTTTATTAATAAGTAAAATATTACTGATTAAAACAAGAATAATGAGTAAATAAGAAATGTCAATACAAGAAATGTTATATAAACAATAAGACAAGTTATACACAATTGTATATTTCAGATTTTTAATCACTTTTGTCAATTAACACTTGCTTTGATAATATCTTTATTGGAGAATAAATAAAAATAAAAAATAAAGTAAAAGATAATGGGAAATGAATCCAAACATGTAGTTTTAAGTCCTAGCTTTATGAAAATTGAGTTTACAAGCTTAAAAACATAAAAAACCTTAATTATTATTTTATCTCCTTATCTGAAGCATATAATGGAATATATTAATTATCTAACCATTTGAATTTAAAACATTCTAATGAGCCAGGCATGGAGGTGTATGCCTTTAATCCCATCAACTAGGGAGGCTGAGGCGGGAGGTTTGCAAGTTGTAGGCCAGCCTCAGCAACTTAGGGAGTCCTTAGACAATTTAGTGAGACCCTGTCTCAATATTAAAATAAAAAGAGCTGGGGATGTGGTTCAGAGCTTAAATACCCCTAGGTTCAATACCTTGTACCAAAACAGAGAAACAAAAACAAGCAAACAAACACAAAAAAGATAAGGCTTTTGAATTTGCTTGAACAGTGATGAATTTACGTATATGTTAACATGGTCACAAACAGGAAAGAGAAGAGGTGATATTCTTCTCCTCTTGGTAACTCATTAAAAAAATAAAGGTAAACCTTTTCTCCTTTCTCCCACACAGTTTTTAAAAACCAGTAAATTTCACAAATTAACATAAACAGGATCACCAAGGAATGTTGATGCCGATGTGTTCTGTGTAAGTCATAATTTTGTGATACAGTTTCTTTAAGAGAGAAAATTGCACAATGCTTAATATACCACAAAAGGCAGGATTACTAAAAGAAATGATTATCTTGCCTAAGAAAGGTGACTTTTAAAATAAGAAATTAACATACACTGTTGCTTTAAAATCCTCTTCAGACTATCAGTCAAAATCAGTTTTCCTTTACAAAAAAGGAAAAGCCTTCAGGAAAATGACATTGAATATATTTGGTACATGATATGATAAATCAGTTGGATAAAGTTATAAAACTGTTATGAATATGTATTATTTCTATCAAACAAAAATCACAAAAGTTTGCTATTGAAAAATCTGCTGTTTGCTGATGTAACATAAACTGACATTTATATAAGAAACAGATTGCTTTTCCTTTTATGGCAATTTCTTGATCCTTTTGCTTCTTTTTACTGTGATTGTGAAACTATTTCATCATTGTCTTAATTTCACTGTTTGCTTACCAAATCATGCTTCTTTTCAGTTTATTGAGGTTCAAAGTCAGTTCAAGTTTAGTTTTTTTAATATGTGTCAGTTAATTAGTTCGCTGCCAACGATAAGATAGATGTTCACTTTCACATGCATATCTGCTTATCCCAACGCCCTGGCATGCCAGAAACTACCAAAAGAAATAGGACAAATGCTGAATTGAATTGATTTCTCTTTACAAGTTTTATACATAAACTGAGAAATCAAGTATGAGAGAATTAATGCACTGCTATATTCCATGTATATTTCTTTTAGCAATTTAGTAAACACCTACTATTCAATTTAGTAAACACCTACTATTTACTGCAATCCATGATTTTTATTTCCTTACAAGAATATATTTTATGTATTTTGTAGTTTAAGGAATAATGTAACAAATGTGATACATATTTCAAATATGAAATTGTCCTGAGCAAGTGAATTTAGTCCCACCTAGTCTAGATGGAGAAACCTTGACAAGGATGTTAGGTGAGGTTATGCAAGGTAACTAGATGCCTTGCCCCAGCCCACACACACTTCAGAATCCTTGTAGAACAAAAATTCATTTCTCCTCTCCTTGCCTATCAATTGGAGCTCATTCATTCTTCATTTCAGGATAAAAGTATTAGTAGATAATCTATTCGTGATAATTTACTTATGTCCATCAACAATCTAAGTTTTCCTGCAGGAAAGACCACAAGAAATGTCCCAGGAATTGAGCTGAGTTGTTCATATTAGTTTTACACTACCAAAAAAAGTGAACCTATTTTTATAGTCATAGTTCTATTTCAGAGCTAAAGGTTGAAATTTATAAATTTTGAAGTGTATTCCCAGACGACAGCACATTTTCTGGTAAAGATTTTCTGGAAAATTCAGGAATTTGATCGGAAATAGTATTATAAATAAGGATTATTTTAAATCACCAATTCAGAGTATTAATTTAAGGAGATTAAAAAAGTCCAATTAAGTGAGCACTTTATGCAAAACATTTGTGTGCAAATAAAATTTATGGAGAATGATCAATATTATTATATTACCTAAGTAAGATCACTGAGGAACTTCAGATATTGTCAGACAGATCATCATTCTATTGCATTAACTACAATACAAAAGAGAGGCCAATTGAGAGAAACTGACTTCAGCAAAGACACCTATTTGGTAATAAAAATGACCTTGAATTGTTAAATTATCTTTTTATTTAATATTATAAGAACTAAGAAAATAGGGTTTTAATAGACAATAAGCATTAAATCAACCATCATTTACATATGAATTTAGAATGATTACTTTTTTACAATAGCAGCATTTTCAAAATTCATACTCAAAGAGAAAAGAGTTGATTTATTTAAAAAAATCTTACTTGAATAATGCAGCACTACAAAGAGAATTGTTTATGAATTCATGGTAAATTTCATATTTTCTACAGCAATATTATTGAAGTATTACTAATTGTTTAATATCCTACACCATATGACAAATTTCCCTTAGGAATATTACATGGAAATATAGTGTTTTTCCCTTAGGAATATCATATGGAAATACATTTTTTCTCACTAAATAAAATTGAATCCAGTAAAATGAAATGAATATATAAGAAAAAGTAGACTGTTTTCATGTTTCCTCTTTAACTTGTCTAATAGTTTATTCATTCAAAAACCTCTACTTTTCTAATTTTATTGACTCACTCATATTAAATTAACTTGCTTTAAGAAAGTATTGCCTATCTTTTTTCTTGCTGTTACAGCAAAATGTATGTTTGTAAGCACATATGTGTGAATTCTCATACAAACATACAAATTATGAATGAGATGTCAGAAAGAGATAAAATCTGTTTCACAAGTTTCCTCACCTCTGCATATGATCCAATAAAATAAATAAACCCTAAGTGCCTGGAAATTTTTATGGTAGAAGGAAATGTATTGATGTTTGAGTAATGCAAGAAAAATGGCAAGGGCTTCAATTTTCCTCACAGATAACTGCCTGAAAATCACACTTCATCCAAAGTCACAATACTTTCATTGTATGCTCACACTGGATACAAGGGTCTAACAACAACATAATCACTCTATGCAATGGACCATTCTTTCTTTTCATTCAGAAAAGTCAAGCAGTATAACTTGGTCTGCAGGTTACATTCTAAACAACAGGAATAGCACACAGAGCATCTCTCTGCTCAGGGATCCATGTTGCTCCTACCAATTTGCTCCACCTTACTCATTAGTGGGGGTTTGCTCTATCAGTCTATTTGTCTATCCATCAACTATCTATCTATCTATCTATCTATCTATCTATCTATCTAATCTATCCATCCATGTGCTCTTTCTCCTTCAGAATTATTACAGGAGACGTGAAATCTTATGTCTAAATGGTTCCTTGATTTCTGAGTTTGAGGGGCAGAAATGGAAATCTCATATCATATCTAACTTCCTCTATTATTCTTAGTTTAAATAATGAATGAACAACAACAAAATACAAAGCGAAACACCTAAGAGATTACTTAGTCTAAGTTTAGTATTTCTTTTTTTCTGTTTTGTTTAAAATGAAGAGATGACTCTATAGAATCCTATCAATATGAATAATGACTTACTTTTCTAGTCATAGATTTAGAATTTATTAAGCTTTTGTGTCTTCCATCACAATGAAGACTACGAATCTAATAAAGACAATGTTTCTTGAAAGTGAAGGTAGGTTAATTCCACATATAGAGTTATAGAGTGTGATATTTGATATCTTATTAAAAAGAGATGGGTTGAAGTTTAAATGATCTTAAGACATATCACAGAATTGTATTCTTTTGGTATTCATTCAATGTAATTGAGTTAAAACTACTTTTTAGATTATTTCTCACTTTTAGTGTGATTCTATATTAATTAATATAGAGACTTATACTTTGAGCCATCCTTTATCTTGCCATTAGGAAATTAAGATCATGAATCTACGTGGAAAGTGATCATGACTTGAGAAAATTGGAGGAAAATTTACTTAGCATAACAATGGCATTGAAAGGATAGTCCTGTGTTAATGATTCCTTGTGCTCTCTGAATGAGTTATACTTTCTCCTGCTAAATTAAGGGAGATTTCCTTCACTGGAGACTTGGAAAATTATCAATGATTGTAGGATATGTTCTGAATAGAATTCATGTTCTGAATAGAAGTCCTTAAGTTTCTCATGGTCATATTTTCCTAAGGTTTAAGTAAAGCGATATGTACTAAAACTTCAGTAATGGCTTAGATGTGATTTAAAAGGTGGTTTATATTTAATTAATATAATTGTGGATATAACTATATAGTATTTCTATATATGAAGATGTTGGAGATTACTATAAATAAATCACATTATTAGGAAATGTGCCTTAATTAACTTAAAATATTTTCAAATAATAGAGAATAATTCAAACAGTACTCTGGCGTTTCATTGTGTTAAACCTATTTGGTCACTTGTATTTTAAGTGAAGTGTCTCTTAATTTACACAAGAGTTATTTTTAACTCATGAGAGGAATAACTTTATAACCTCCCACAAAGAAGACAAAGGATGATGTATATTATAGTTGGTCAAAGCCAAAATAATTTTGCATAAGAAAATTTATTTATTTATGTATTTATTTTTAATTTTTACAGACTGAATTTTGATTCATTATACACAAATGGGGTACAACTTTTCATTTCTATGATTGTGCATGATGTAGATTCACACCATTCATGTATTCATACATGTACATAGGGTAATGATGTCTGTCTCATTTCACCATTTTTCCTACCCCCACCCCTCCCCCTCTCATTTCCCTTTTTGTAATCTAAAGTTCCTCCATTCTTCCCTCACCCTCCACCCTCCCAACCCAGTTATATATCATCATCCGCTTATCAGGGAAAACATTCAGCCTTTGTATTTTTGGGATTGGCTTATTTCACTTAGCATGATATTCTCCAATTTCATTCATTTATCTGCAAATGCCATAATATCATTCTTCTTTATGGCTGAGTAGTATTCCATTGTGTATATATACCAGCTTTTTTATTCATTCATCTGTTGATGAGCATCTAGGTTGGTTCCACAATCTAGCTATTGTGAATTGAGCTGCTATAAACATTGATGTGGCTGTGTTACTGTAATATGCTAATTTTAAGTTCTTTTGGTATAAACCAAGGAGTGGGGTAACTAGGTCAAAAGGTAGATCCATTTCAAGTTTTCTGAGGCATCTCCACACTGCTTTCCAGAGTGGCTGTACCAATTTGCAACTCTACCAGCAATGTAAAAGTGTGCCTTTTTCCCCACATCAATGCCAACATCTATTATTGTTTGTGTTCTTGATAATAGCCATTCTAATCAGAGTAAGATGAAATCTTAGAGTTGTTTTAATTTACATCTCTCTAATTACTAGAGATGTTGGACATTTTTTCATATATTTATTGATTGCCTGTACACCTTCTTCTGTAAGTGTCTGCCCAGATCCTTGGCCCATTTATTGATTGGGTTCTTTGTATTGTTTGTATAAAGTTTTGTAAGTTCTTTAAGAATTTCGAACATTAATATCATAGCAAACCTCATAGAAAGAGAAGATGATACAAGAACAGGAGGAATAAGTGAACAAAGTTAAAAATGTAGGCTCTGTGACATTTTAAAGTCAATGGCTTTAGAATTCAGCTGTTTATACGTATGTGTGTATATGCATATATATGTACATGGTTTATATATCATTTAAATATATTTCAATATACATCAGGTGTTTCTCATTTTTCATTATTTATTTTTTTCCAGTATATATGTATTCCAAGGAGCACAAAAAATCCCTTTGGGTTTGTGACAATTTACTTAATTCATCAGTACCCCTGCTACTGTGGAGCTATCTGCGATGATATTTGCAAAAACAAAGTATCTCCTCAATTTGAATATTTTGAGAAATTGGAATTAACAGGTAATTAATTTATTAAAATAATTTTAACCTGCCTGTATCACATTGAAAATTTCAATATAGCAAATTCTTTTCTGATCATACTGAGAATTTTATACCTCCAAATACAACACAAAGTGAAAATGAAACTGTCTTTTCCTGTGATTTGTTCCTCCGACAAACATGCTGAACAAAACTACAGCCAAGGAATTCACCTTAGTGCAAAACATCAAGAAAACTATAGCTATTTGCTCCTCTCCTGGATCTATTTGATTGAGGGAGGTTATTAGAGAAGTATACATAGGGATAAGTATACAATTGTATTTTAACTAAAATCTCTTTGGGGAACAAATAGCCTTCTTTGAAAGCTTTCTTTTTTCTTTTTTTTTTTTTTTTTTTTTTTTCCTTTATGTATCTATCTTTATTTGTAAAAAATAATATGCAACTAAAGCTAATTTGATTTTTTAAAATCAAAGTTCATTTAGTAATGATGTGCATTTTATAATAAAATTGTAGTAAAATGCTGATATTTGATAATTTAAACAAAGTATCGTTTATGTAGAAATCATGTAAAATTTAATTAGAAAATTCACAAAAGCACATATATTTTGTTGACAGCTTGAAACATTGTAAAACCAATTGATTGGTTACACAATAAAATATTAATTCACTGGTAGGTAATCTGAATTGATTATTTCAAATGCACTTTATTAACACAAATGTCAGTGGATCCTGTATAAAATTCTGTGATACTAAATGTCAAGCCTAACTGTGAACTTTGTTGTGTATCTTAAGTAAGTTTATGATAATGCTCTCAATCTGTGAAAACTTTTATAAAGGAAAACAAAAACATTATTTAGAATAAAGAAAAATGGGAGTAATAGAGAAAATAAGTTGGAGATCAAAAGAGGTTTCCAGAGAGAATGACCCTTAAAGAGAGACATGGAGGACATTATGGCAGAATATTTGGGGAAGAGAGCCTTCAGGATTGAGGGAATTTGTAAAAATGCTACATTAGAAGAGATGGATCCTTTCAAGGTCTGACTGGGGCTCTGAAAAAAAGAGTAAATTAAGGTGTGGGGAGAGAAATGCTAGAATTAAAGTGCCAGGTAAATATTTCAAGAATAGCAATAAAACATTATAGAGTGTAACATTTTTAAAAGGGTAATAAAATGGATAAATAATCAGAAAGTGGAAAAATGTAAGTAGTTGGTTGACATCATAACCTCAGACACTGGAAACTTCAAATAAATGGAAGTTTTTCATAGATTGTAAATGTGAGCAAATGGAGAGGTATCAATAGGACTCTTAATTTCCTGGCTTAGCTCTCATGAAACCATTCCAACACATATTTCAGTAAATATATTTTAATTGTTTTATAGAATGTCAATTCCTATCTTAGAGTCTATTTTGATGAGCATAATTATCTTTGATTACATTTTGGTACTATTTGACTTAGCTGATGCAAATCTGATTCACATTCTTCAAACTGTATGGTACTTCAATTAATTCTTTTAAATAATATTTCCTCTGACATTGATATTTTGGCATGAGAATTTATCAACAATAAGCAAATTAGTAGAGTTGATATGTCTGTTCTCCACTAAGAGTTTATTTTATTTAACTGACAGCAGCTGCATTTATAAGATTACCGTTACATTAAACAGTGTTGAAATAAACTAACAATTAGCCTTTTAAGCAGAGGACATGATAATTTATTTCATCATGCTCATAAAATACTATTCTGTAGAGTTAACAACCTCTAATGACAGAAATAGTTATCAGTTCATTAAGCAAATCACACTCAAGACCAGAAGTGGTAGAAGAGAGCAATGACTTGTTGATTATAGTATGTTAGTGTTAAAAGCAACTTCAGAGACTGTTATGAATACTACTTTACAAATGACTCTATCAAGCAAAACAAACAAACAAGAACAACAAATGGAGTTAGAGAAATAGCAAATTATCTTGTCTCACGACTACTTAGGAATTGTGGTAGTTCAGTGGTTTTCAACCCTTGCCGCTTTCTGAGGAGCTCATGAAACACATTGATGTTGACCTTGCAGTGGAGAACAGCAAACAGGATTGCAGTGAGGTGGACCTAGAAGAACTTTACAGGCTCCTAAATGCTTCAATGTGTAGATTGAGAAACACTATTTCCTGTCACATGCCACATCAGTTCATCCGCCTCAGTACTTGCATCATTTTTATAATTCATTTCCTTTTGTCACAAACTAGAAATAATGCTTACATGTGTCTGGTTATTTTTATAAAGAAACATCTTTTGAGAACTAAAAAATGCTAAAGGGAACATATTTAGAATTATGTAATAACAAGTGTATTTTTTTAGGAAAATGGGGCGGGGGGAGTAATAGGAAGCCAAGTCACTCCTGGATAAATCATTTCTGAGTAAATATAGTCAATTTTATGAATGTCAGTTAAATAACAAATGTATTTCTCAAAGCATGGGAGGTATAATATAAAGTCGAAATTGCTTATGGGTGAATCAGTGCTGAGCAATTATCATCAAAGTAATCTAAGCATATTTAATCATTATCCCTTCATAAAAGTATGGTCAGATCTTACTGAATATAGCTGATTATCACAAAAATAAGACTTATGTAACCCTAACATCTGAGAATCTAAATGACTTGGGCTGTGTAAGGGAACGAAACCAGTGTAATAAAGATCAACAGTCAATAAATATTTTAGTAGAGCCAAACTCATTTTGGAATGTCAACATTAGGATTCAGCAATGCAATTTCTAATAGTAAAGTTTTTAAAACAAAAGAGAATTTACAATAAATGGAAAAATATGTAAATAGAATTATACATCTTATGCACTGCAAGGTTTCTTCTTATTTCTTCTGGCAGTTGTCATTAAGATCTTATTTTGTTTTCTAATAAAATATAATTGAAGAGGAACTTTAAAATCAAGCTGGTGAGTTTACATGGGGAGCATTAATTTTACCAGCAGTAAAATTATTTTAATTAAGGGATTTTTCTACCAACTAAATGAAGTGTCTTACACGCCCAATCAATTCTCACCAAAATGATTACCCTACAAAGAAGGATGGCAATTAATTAGAAGAAGCCCCTTCAAGGACAATTGCTCTGTAGTGCAGGACTTGAGAAAGAGCTGACATGCACTGTTTCTTTTCAGTGTCATCATTTATGTTAATTATATGTATTAATAGGTTTGAGAAAAAGAGCTACTGACAAAGTGTATAATAAGTTGTGAAGTGAAATAAGACAATGTGAATCATACTTAAGAAAAGATGAAATTATGGCAAAACTGAGAGAAATTCTCTATACACCATTCCTTAATCACATCATTATTAGTTTACTAATCTAACTTAAATATATACATTTATAACATGTTATGCCTATTGGTAAACATCTTCCTAAGCAAATAGTGACTTGCATTTGTGAATTGATGTTACAAATAAATATTTACTTTATTTGTTCTATTTTTCCTTTATGAAGTAGTTCATCTTACTTGTTGTAGAAGATCTTGTAAGATATTAATTATAATCTATTCATTGTAGTCTTTTTGTAAATTTATAGTGATTATTCTAAGAGTATGAAATACTATAGCTCAAAAGCAATCTTCAACAAAAAACATTTTTATTACCATATTGCTCCAAATTCAACTTTATTCTTTAGCAAATTCCCACTATCTATACTTCCATTTAGGAGTTTAGGGCTTTAGATCAAAATTTAGAAAGAAAAAATATTTTAGCTGGGTGTGGTGGTACCTGCCCATAATCCCAGCAACTCAGAGGTTAAGGCAGGAGGATCACCAGTTTGAGATCAACCCTGACAATTCAGCCAGACCCTGTCCCAAAATAAAAAACAATCAAAAGGAATGAAGGGGTAAAATAGTTCAGGGGTAAAGTAAATCACCCCTGGATTCAATCCATAGTACTTCAAAATAAATAAACGAATAAAATATGATACAGTTTAGTGATAAAACATCCATGAATTCAGTCCCCAGTACCACACAAAAATTTTATTTTTAAAAACAGATGCAGTTTAGAGATTTTCACCCATATTACATATAGTAGTAAGTTTCAAGCCAAGTATAAAGTAACAATTATAATCAATAAATACACAAATGAAAAATATATTTCACAGATAAAGTCTAAATGGGATAAAGGAAGAAAGGATGCATGTAAATAGTAGTTAAAGTATATGACTTAAATTAACAAAACATTCAAGTTTTAAATAGAAAATTTAAAAAATATTACTATAATTTAGGTACCTGCATATACAATCTGAAAAATATATTCTAAGTATACACTGTGCTATAATGAATACTGAAAATATAGATGATTTTCACATGACCCTAACAGTATTATAGTATTCTAAATTTGTGTGAATTATTAAAAGTGAATGATTTTTTTTTTATTTTCAGTGTTCTCAGCACAAAATGATAACTATTCATTCATTTGTGAATTAGCTGTATTTCATCATTCAACAATTTTTATATACTTCAAAACATTGTATTGTACATGATAAGTAAATGCAGGTTGATATATCAATTTTAAAAATAAATAACTTATCTTCATAAAAGATGTATCAGATTGTTGGAGAAAACACAACATACTGAAGGTTTCAATTCTCCATATTTTTCTTGTTTTGTTGAAGTTTCAAAAAAATAGCCATATTTCCTTGTTTTATGAAATGGACAGTTTATTTCTTAATTTTTCTCATGGAAAAATAAACAAATCCAAGTATATTCTGCCAGGGGCATCACGTAGGTGGGTATCATGGAGGAAGAGTGCTGTCAGACATGAATGCATATTGTATAGCTTCAAGGATGAAAATCATGACACTGTTGCATTGATACTCAACTAATACACCCAAATACAATGTTCCAAAATAAATCCAAGTCATTCAGAAAATTTAGCATATACTAAAATGGCCCTCTAAATCATTAAAATATGCAAGGACTATTCAGTAATCAATTTTAAAACAACCAGATAGCCATCTGAAAAAAAATACATCCTGCACATGCCTTACATCATTCTCTGGTTTAAATTCAAATAAACATCTTAAACATAAAAACATACAAAAGTATAAGAGAAATGTTGGTTAATAATATGTAAATTTTAATGGGTTATATCTTCATAGCTACTATTTAAAATTTAGAAGCCAGAATGAAAGGACTGGTGACTTTGACTACCCAAAAAGTAAAAGTATCTGCTTCTGAAAAACATCATAGAACTCAAAAGGCAAAAGAACAACTATAAGGACATTTAATTTCACAGAAGGTTACTTTCATGAAACACGATTTCATAAAACAAGAAAACATCATTGCTATATTCAGCAAGTTATTAAATGTCAGTTATTCCTAGAAATTAAAAAGCAAAACACCAAAAAAAAATACTGATAGATAATCAGTCAATAATACAAACTTGTGGTTTACATGAGATGATAGAGAGTATCCTTAAATATGTGGGGGAGATGCTCAGGTTCATTCAAACTGCCGGTAAAGCAGATTTTAAAAACACCATGCGTATATAATTTTTCTTCTGTCGTTCTGGAAAGAATATGATAGGTTCAGAACTCAGTGATTTTATCCATTGATGGCAATAATACAAAATCAGTACATTGTCCAAGTGAGGCAATTTGTAGTATCCACAAACATTACAAGTTTATATGTTTGACTTAGCCTTCCCAATTCTGAGAACACTTTGTATTAAATGAAATATGCACAGAATCATATCTAACACTATTGTTTATTAGAGCCAAAGAATGAGTATATGTGGAAATGAATTTGGAATATGACTTATAATGATATGAGATAAATTATAAAGTAAAAAGAAAGGCAGTCATGTCATAGTATGTTATCTTGTACATAACAGGCAACCTTTTGATTCCTAGTATTTAACTTGTGTTCTCTCTCTGGAAGCCCATTCATATGTTATTTGCCCAGTAATCTGAAATTTTACAATGTTGGGACTTTTGGGGAATGTGTTCTTGTCACTTTTTAAATTCTTTTCTCGAAAAGCCTACTTCTTTTTTTTTTTCTTATTTTGCTGTTTTACTTTTCTAAATTGATTTTCTCATTTTCTCTTAATTTCCTTCTATTTTCTACTTTTTACATTGCTCTATTTTCCACTATGTTCTAACTGAATGCCTAAGAGTTAGTGTTGAATTTTAATGTTTTATTATATTTGTAATATTCTGGGGGACTTTTCTACCTTTTAAATTGTACGTATTTATGAATTCATTTATGTGGGCAAAATAGTTTCTTATAATTCTAAAATATTCTTAATTTTTTTTTCATTTTAATTTTCCTCTGTGCTATATAGTGACTGAGTTTTCTTTAAGTACTTATGATGGTTTGTTTCCTGTCATTTGGAGTCTTTGGCCAAATGTTGGGTGGTAATATTTAATGGTAAGGAACTATGATGGGAAGTTTTCCAGGTGCATTGAGACTTAAAGACTGGGAACTTTTTATACCTTTGTGTGTTGGCAACTGGCTTTCCTGGGGGAACCACAGTGCTTTGATATCCTTTAGGCAGGAGTCTCTGATATTGTCTTTCTTATGAAATAAAATCTAGAACATTATTTGTTTGTTGTGCTAGAGAAGTAGGAGAGGTATCAGAATAATTCTGTGAATTTATGATTGAGAAGAGAGGCTAGGAGACTCATCCCCCAGTTTCTAGGACCCACTTTAGTACCACATACCAGGATGGTTTTAAATTCCAGGCATCTCAGAATTTTTACTGGTAAAATAAAGGGTTTTTTTTTTTTTCATATTTATTCCTCTCATTAGATTTTTGTATTTTGACTACTGTTTTTCTGCAAGTTTAATCACTTCTCTTATCATTTTTCAGGTTCTCAAGATTTATGGAATATTAATGACCCACCTCCTTTCTTTGTGTTTTAAAGTTTTTCTTTTTTGCTGTTATTTTATGTTCTTAAGCTTTGAGAGGTAAAAAAAATTAAAACAAATTAAATTTAAAAAGGTGCATAGCTTTAACAACATCATATCTAAATATTTGCTTAGATATACCATTGTGGAAAGCTCACAAACTATACAACTGAAATTAAATGGATATGGATAAATTCCTAGAAAAAAACCAGTATATCAAACTTATTCCATCACAATCCTAAAACATGAATAATCTACACATTTTTTAAAATAACTAGTTAAAATATTTTTTAAAAATTTTCCACAAAATTATACTGGGAATATATGGCATTTTGTATAAGTTCTTCCAATTTTTCAATAGTGTAATCTAATATTACAGAAGGTCCTATAAAAAATAAAGAAGCTAATATGTATCAATTGATTATGTGAAGTTAACATAACGATGTTTGACTGACTTACTTTGAACACATTAAATATGTGATTTTTATTGACATTTCAAATTTATTGATCTTTTCTCCTCTAATGTCTGATCTTTGATCTGCCAATAATCTCATTCATTGACTGTTCATTGCTAATATACTAATAATTTTCTACAATGCTTAAATTATTAGCAGTCAAATTACAACAGCAAGATTTTTGGTATGGTTTTCTTGTCTTCCAGATCCTTTGCTTTTTTCCAGTGATATGTGAGATTTCTAAGTGAGGCAAGCACATAGCAGGGAGATTTCAATTTGTTAACAATCTCTAATTTACAATTCAGTTCTAAGATGTATAACAACATGATATTTTCTAGAAAGTCACACCTCACCAGTCCATGGATTTTAAATCTATTAAACAAAAGCAATCCTAAACCAGCAATATCTTTCCAAAATATTCCTTAAAAAAATACCATTCCCTAAATTTTATTACAGACTTAGTTATGTTTATACCAGGAAGTTCCATCAGGGCTCTTATGTTCTCTCATTCCCTGGCAATATTACCTCTGTTCATGACCAATAACCACTTCTAAGCCTGGTTTAAATAGTCGCTTTTGCCACATAGTTTTAGGATTTACAACTTTTTCTTAGTGTTTCCAGATCTTTCCTTCTCTAATTCATTGTCTGTTTATCCACTGCATTTGTCATTTCTTATGAATTCTTCAACAGATTTATTGTAACTATTTTTAAAGTGTCCTTACGGAAAGGACAAATTTATCATAAATGAAGTCATTTTCTGGTAATTTTACCAAGTTTCCTGTTGAAAAAAAGCTATATTATTTGCTTTTATTGCCATCCTGTTTTTATGATATAACACATATTATGTCTTGTTCAAAAGTAGAGTGTAAACACACACACACACACACACACACACACACACACTACACTTTCTATCCTCCGTCAGAAGACTATGGGGAATGAAAGTTCATCCTATATTTTAAGCATTTTTTTTCCTGAAATTATTTCCAAATGCTTCCATAGGTATCCATACCAAATGATTTATTTATTATTGTATGAAATGCATAGTTACTTTTACCATTTTCCCATTGTTTACAATTGTGCATTAGCAATTTTGTCATCATTTGATTATTTTTTAAAGAGGCTTAATCTTTTTATGCCTTGGAAACTGTGACTTGTTTCCTAGCTGAGGTTTTGTCTTTTTAGTCATTGCTAAAGTAAAGGTTTCTGCTTTTTTATCTTTAAGGTCTCTTTTAAATTTAATATTCTATAGATACAAAAGGTTATTTTATTGCAGGTGTTGTAAAATTTGTCTTTTCAAGTAATTTGACAACTGTCCTCAATAATTCAATGTGAATTCAAGTTTGTAAAAGGTTATTTAATATTTCATCTCTTTGTTTGAAAGGATCTGAAGATGAAAAATGCAAAGTGATTATTGATGTCTTCTTTATTCTGGCTGCAAACTGTTCAGAAAGTGCAGTCTATGTGAACAAACCTGAAAACATTAGTTATACATGTGAGTTTCCACGTGAAGGCCCAACAGAGGTAAGGTAAATTTATGTAGTGATTCCTTACTTGTTTTTTTAACTTGTAATTGTCAAATTTGAAAAAAGATTGAAAGGTTATTGTTAGAGATTCTTCAATGTTCAAGATGTGCATAACACAAATATAACAACCCTAAATAAATTCTCAGCAATCTACTTGGAAGTATTACTCATGTTTATAACATGAATAGGTAATAGGGAGTTTGAATAATTGTTCTATTCCTGTTTCTTTGTGTTCTATTCAAGTTATTATCTGCTATAAATGACCAAAGCCTCTCAAATGCGGTTGTGATTTTGTCACTTTTTGTTTGAGCATTTTGTTGAACATCATGATTAACTGCCATTGTACTTTGGGTGTAGTTAAACTTTTGGGATGTTTCTAATCTTAAAGCAGACTTCCCGCTTATAATTGTGGGAAATGTGGCAAGAATAAAAGGGAGGTCCTTTGTTTCATACTCTCAATTCCATCTTGCACAAATTAGTGTTTTATTTTACATACGTAAAACCAAGTAACAAAAATTTAAGATATTAACTTCAAATAAATTAAAAATATTTCGTGAAAACGTTTGAGAACTTTTCTAAAAAGTTAGAGTTAACAAAATATTTTCAGCATTGTCTGCATGCCACCTAATCTGTTCATTTTACTTAAAAAATTCTAATTTTGTGCTTCATATATCATTTATATATCATTTGTCTTTTGTTCTGGGATTGAATCCAATGGTGATTTACTACTGTGCTACATATACCCTGCTGTTTTTACTTTTTATTTTGGGATAGTGTCCCTCTAGATTGCACAGAATGGTCTTGAACTTGTGATCATCCTTCCTCAATTTCTTGGGTAGCTGAGATTAAAGGCATGCACACTGTGTCCAACATAAAAAATCTAATAAATATTCTAAGCTACTTTCTTCATGAATATATCCATTAAATTGAACATCATTGCTTACTTCAAATTCATTCAGAGATTTCAATTGCAGTCAGTCTGACTTCAAATCCCTCAGACATTTAATATAAAACATGACCCAAATCTATCTTTCATTCTTTTTTATAATTCATAAATATATGAAATAAGTTCCACATATATTATATGTATATATGTATTTTGGCAATCACAAGCAGATGACTGTATACAGATGAATAATTCAGTGCTTAAAGGCATATTTAACTTTATCAGTATACTAAAGATAATTTTTACAAGAAAATTACTAATTAAGCAACTATAAATTTTCTCTTAAAAACAAAAAAGTAAGGTATATTATTTTCTTGTACATATATTTGAATTTCTCTGTGCCCATTAGAATAATTACAAACTTAAAGTAAATAAGATCTTTCTCTGAATTCAAGATTGCAATCCATAAACATTTTAGCTATATTATTTTTTATGATCACATTCTATAAAAAATTTAAAGGTGCATCATTTCAAGATATTTTTGTAAATTTTTTCCATTCATAAGGAATAGGAGTAACTTAAAACTGTTTAGATGCTAATATTTGCATGTTTTCTTCAATAATTATTGTTCAGTTAATCAAAGATAATTTTGTTAATTAAATTATATATCAGTGTATGTTCTTAGTGTTGATAAAAAATTGGAAAATTGTATCTTATCCTATCATGTTAAGTTCTTATGATTTGTAGTATTCAAAATAAAACATTCTAGTTTATCTGTACAATAGGATAGATAAAATTCACAAGAGTAAGTCCTTTAATGTTATATCCTTTATTAAAATTTCAATTATTTCAATTTCATATTTTTATAATTAGAGACAATCTGAGTAAATAATGACAGAATGGTTCTTCTAAAGTTAAATGAAATCAATCTAACTTTTCTAAAGTGTCATTTTTATCAGCAAATTTTGTGAGTTCTTTTTAAGTAAAATTCTTTTAAATATTTAACTAAATAAATTATCCTCTTCATTTATATATTTTAAAAATCAACACTTTTGATTTTAAGGCAAGAGCTCTAATTTCTTTTCATGTGAAAGACCAACAATACAACCCAAACATAATAATATGATTTTCATGTTCTGTAAAGTTTTGGCAAAAGGAAAACATATGCATAAACTGGTTAATCATTTTCCATTTCTTATAAATTTTTGAGTAGATCTGAACCATAGTCCTAAAATATTTATGTAAAAGAGGGGGGATAGGATTAGGAAAAACAGAGGGAATAGGATACAACTTTTCTAAGTTCACATACAAATATATGACCAGTGAAACTCCATATCATGCACAACTTCAAGAATGAGACCTTAATTAGTATGTTATACTCCACGTATGTATAATATGTCAAAATATACTCTATTATCATATATATATATATATCTGAAAAGAACAAATAAAAATAGAATATATATGGACGATTGATTTCAAATTATTCCTAAACAAAGAAAAAAAGTGAAGGGAAATGAGACAAAAGTTCGCAAAAAATTAATTATCTCCATCTGCAAACAGTAGTACATACTTATATGTGGAAAAACTTATTTTAAAACTTTTATATGCATACACAGTACCATACAGAAATATGCAAAAACACACGTGCACACAAACAAGTTGCTATGGACAGTTTAACCAGTAACTCAAAAACTCCACAATTCCATAGAACCATGTTATTAAAATCTTAGTGCTTATTAATCTAAGAATATAAAAATCAAAGAGAACGTCTTATGGATTTAACAGAGCAATCTCTTAAGCAGCACACAGGAAAGAGAATCTCCTCATGAGATTTTTTTTTCCCGTTTTTGTTTAATTGCATCTGTCAAATGAACAATGTTATTCATGTCAAAATTTCCCCTGAGTGACCAATGCAATTTCAGATTATCCTTTGAGAAATTATATATTTTAAAGAGATATGTACATGAATTAAAGCATGCAGGAAGAAATATTTGGAGTTAAGTAATAAGAGACTGAGAAGAATACAGGAGAACTTATATCAGCAAGCACTGCTACAAAGTCATGTCTTCATGTTTTTATGTTTTAGTCGGCTATTGTTTTTTCCTCCCATGACCAAGAAGACCTGACAAGAACAATTAAAGAAGGAAAAGTTTGGGACTCATAGTTTCAGAGGTCTCAGTTCATAGACAGTCAACTTCAATCCTCCTTATCTGAGATGATGGAGAACATTGACACAGAACATCATGGTGGAAGTGCCAGGTAGAGGAAAGCAGCTGGGAACATGGCACCAGGAAGCAGAAAGAGAGAGAGCAAGTTCTGCTTCTCACAGGCGAAATATATACCCCCGTTACAATCCATTTATCTCTATCAAAGAATTACTGCACTAATTAGGTTAAGGAGCTCATAACATTTAAACATTCTTGAATTCTCTCATAAATTTTGGAGGATACATTCCAGAACCTTCCAAAGACCAGTAAATTCCAACTGACACCCCAAAGAACTTTTGAAAAATTTTAGGAGGTACGAGAACAATTTTGTCTAAGGAATACCTGACTGATGTGGCCATCTAAATGGTGATAGAGATGGAACCTAAACCTGTCTTTTCCCAACTGTGCACATTTTACTTGGACAAATATTGTTTTAAGTATCCATGTTTCTTCATATCATTATTAAGTTATTTTTGCCTATCTGTGTGTGAAGTAACTTCTCATATTTATATAATAAACAGTGCAAAAAATTGTGCTATAAATGTCATATATTAAACATTACTAAAGTTCATCTCGCAATGGCTCCTGCATTGAGTGATCCTACATATATAAAATCTGACAAAATGACATAGAAAAATACAAGACTTTTCCTAAACTGAGAGTTGTCATTAACTACAATTGCTTACTTTTGTATGCAAAACATATTCTGCATGTACATGTAAATATCTTTCAGATATATTAGCTTCTATATAACAAATTATTTCTCTGTTATAATATTGTGTTAAGTTTGTAAGTGATGATAGTGAAATCTCAGAAAGGGAATTTCCACTGGCTCTACTTTACTTTTTTTCCTTTGTGAAGAAAACACTTTCCATTACCTACACTTGTGATTTTATTACATTTTTTATTTAAATAAACATTTTAAGTTTCTAAAAAGAAATCTTATTCATTTTTATATATTTTATAATATTGACATTATGAACAATACAAACAATACAATAATATGTATATAAATAGATACTTGTGTTTGTGTGTGTATACACATATATACAAAATATATAGTTACAAGATTTTATCAAATACTTTTTATTTCTTGCTGTGACTTCTTTGGTATGCATTAATAGATCACAATCATTTCCACTGATCAGAAAGTTCTCTGAAAAATCTGATGAAACTAACAATAGTTCCCTCACAATAATTTACAAACATAAGTACCATATTTGCATAAAATTTCTAAGAGATAATGCACTCCATTAAACAGATCCTTGATTTAGATGTAGATATGAGAAAAACTGATTAGAAAACATTTATTTCAAGTCCTTTCATGTTGGGGTGTAGCTAAGTAGTAAAGCACACACACACACACACACACAAACACACACACACACTCCCCTCATATAAAGAACTTACAAAAGTTTACAACAAAAATAAAAAGTAAAAAAAACTAACAACCCAATCAATAAATGGGCAAATGAACTAAACAGACATTTCTCTAAAGAAAAAATGTGAATAGGCAAAGTATATGAAAAATATTCAACATCCTTAGGTATCTCAGAAATGCAAATGAAAACTACACTAAGATTTTATTTCACTCCAGTAAGTGTGGTAGTCATCAAAATACAAGTAAGAATAAAAGCTGGTGAGGATGTGGGAAAAAGTACATCTATATATGTTGGTGGGACTGCAAATTAGTACAGTCACTCTGGAAAGCATATGACTCAACTATCTCACTTCTTGGTATTTATCCAAGAGAGTGAAAAAAAAAATACAATAGTAATACATGCATACCAATGTTTATGGTACTGCAGTGCACAAGAGCCAAGTTATGGAACCAGTGTAGGGGTCCCTCAACAGATGAATGGATTAAGAAAATGTAATACACACACACACACACACACACACACACACACACATGCACACACACACGAGGGAGTTTTACCAAGACAAAAAGTAGAATGGAATTATGTCTTTTGTCCATAAATGGATGGAACAAGAGAACATCATAAGACAGATGCAGAAAGTAAATTATTGAATGCTTTCTCTCATATGTGGAAACTAGAGAGAAATAAGAAATTTTAAAAATGAGGGAGAGGAAGATTTCAGGAAAATAGAAAGGACAACAGTGGAGTAGAAGAAGGGGAAGAAGGGGAAGAGAAGAGAGAGGGGGAAAGGGAGGAATAAGAGAATGAATTATCTAAACTATGTCATGTGCTTGTATAAACATATCACAATGGATTCCACATTTATACATAACTATAATGAACCTATTAAAATAAATTTAAAAAGCGTAATGGAAGAACATTCCTTGTTCCTGTTCAGTTATGCTTTCTGAAAATGGTAGACTAAAGGGTGACAGCACATGAAACACATAGGCCTGGGAGACCAGAGTCTAAATGCTGGTTCTGCCTCTCATAAATGGTGAACATTTATTCAGAATGTACCACGGGTTGAGAATTGTGCTGTGTGCTTTTGGTACTGACTTCTTGCCAGTTGTGTAAACTTGGGCAGTCATTTAACCTTTAATCCTCATGAGGATTCTGAAAAGTGGATATTTTCCATCACTGTAGTATAATTTCTAGGCAGAAATTGAAGTGCATAGAGCTGAAGAACTTGCTTGAGATCATTTAACAAATACCTTCGGAAATTGAGATGCACATTTCCTGTTTCTTTGACTCTAAATCTTACTTGCTTTCAAATATAATTCAGTCATCTGTCTCGCCAAAAACAAAAACAAAAACAAAACCTCAGTTTATTTGAAATCCCAATAATAACTACTGTGAAAATTAAGTAAAAACTAAAGTGTATATTCATAGAAAATAATAGTGAGGCCTACTTTGAATTCTGTACAATTATTCCTGTTGTTAAACCATTGTTATTTTCCAACAATTTATTGTGTATTTTTCAGTTACCTAGATTTATAATGGTTACAAACACAATGATTCTTTAGTTTATGACATTTTTTCCATTATAAATTAGCAAATCCTGAATTCTTTTATTTATGCTTTAGCTAATATAGTATAATAAGCCATCTAAGTCTTCATAGACTCTAGGCTTAGCGTGATTAACTATTAGTCCCTACTTTTTTTCTTTGGGCTGTATTGAACTCACCCAGACTACATGAAAAGATGCAAACAGATAAACTAATAGAGAAAAGCTATGTTCTTACCCAATATCTGGGAAGCTGTGCTCTTGCAGACCTTTCATGGACCAAAGAGATAATTACATGTACTCCTGAAACAGGCAACATAAACAAAAGGAAAGTATGGGAAAAATAGTGCTTAATGGGTCAGTGACTGCAGGAGCAGCTGTCAGAGACACAGAAGTAAAACCTGAATAATATTCAGGGGACAACTGCACCCAAAGTCAGTCTCTAAGGTACATATTGAATAGTACCTTGGAGTACTATTATAGCACTTACTTTTTGGAAATCTACATCATTTAAACCTACAAATAGACTGTATATGTAAAAAATTTGACAACACTGTGCATACTGAAGTTCAACAATAATGTTAAAAAATTTGAGATCTTATACCAAAAATCAAGAAAAAAATATTTAGTATTTATATGTGTGTATATGTAGCTATATACAGAAAATAAGTGAAATTAACTTTAGAATAAGGTTAACTAAATTATATTATTTTCATAATTAAAGCAAATCAGCTGGGAGGACTTCCAGGGCAATCAAGGAAATGGTAGGCATGTGAATCCATTTATGTACAATAAATCAAAATGAAGTCTGTAAAGATAAAATAAAAATAAATAAATAAATAAATAAATAAATAAATAAATAAAAATAAGGCCAGAGAGAAGGGGGTGGGGTGGAGACAGAGAGAGAGAGAGAGAGAGAGAGAGAGAGAGAGAGAGACAGACAGAGAGAGAGAGCGAGAGAGAGAGAAACTAAAACCAATAAACTCTGTTGCTTATGTCTTTTCTACTTATTGGTAATTTGAAGTGTTGATGTTTTGTATTTTCTGGTTTATGCTGCAGGTGAAGAATATATACACTGGCTTACAATAATAATAAAATTCTAAATAAGGTTATAGACTAGAAATATTGTATTACAGGTAGGTTTTTGATAATATTTCTAAGGTAATGAAAGAGATTTTTTTTTTTCACTAGAAATACATACTAAATTTTGGGGAACAATGTGCAATAGATCTAAAATTTCAGAAAGCCAAACTAATATTGTGTGTGTTTGTGTAAAGAGAGAAGACAATAAAATGCTAATATTTGTTGTTTCCTATACGTGTTTACTTAATTTTGTAAACCAATTATAACAGTGATCCTTTAATTTAAGAAATTGTACAATGCTATCTCAATCTAGGAAATCATAACATGTTCAAACTGTTGGAAATAAAGTCCTTCCTCCATTGTAAACAAATGTACAGACAGATAATATCTATATCTTCAATTTTAATATTTTAACCACAGTGCACATGTAAATAACATTTGAAAAACTCCTACTTATCTGTCCATGTTTGAGAACTTTGTCCTTTCTAGTGGACGTGCTTGACATTCTCACCTGACTTGAGCACAAAAGACAAATTCTTAGTTTACTCTTACCAACAAAGACTAGATCTCTATAAATCATCAAACTTTTGTTACCAAAGGTTCAGACCAACACACATGGTTCAGATCAAAGTCCTAAACATTGTTTTTATAGGTGGAAAATAACTTATTTGCTATAAACAAGATCACAAGAAAGCATGGAAATATCCAGAGGAAACTAATAAAAAGAGGGATGGTGAATTGAAGCTTTTTTGCTGTATTAGAGTTAATTTTTAGCAATTAGGAAAGGACAGACTGAGTTTAACTTCTCAGTAAGAGGTGTCTTATCTGGTGGCAAAATTCACCTCTTTATCAAGATAATCCATTGGGGATATGTGGGATGCTTCCAAAATTGTTAAAATATTTTTTGTTAAAATTGTTTTTTAAAATAATTTTAAAAAACATAAAATCATGACTTCATGGAAATATAAAATAAGCATGTATTAAAGACATTAATTCATTTTTAATAGTGAATCAAGTAATATCTTACAGTTCAAAGGAAAATCCAAATACTCCCTCAAGGAGAAAAAAATTTTATGATACCAGAAACATTTTTCATGGATCTATTTTTCCATTCAATGACATTTTCACAATCTCATCTAACATTTAAAGAATATCTGTAAAATTAGATTAAAATAAATGAAAAAATATTTTAAAATATTTGTGTAATGAATGATAATCTGTTTAGTTTTTGTAAAATGTATGTTTATTATAATTTGATATTCGAGTCTGACCTGTATATGACTGCACAAAATGATTATGATGTAAATCAAAACTGAATATTTGTTTACCCTAGCCACAGGAACACACAACTTTAATTCATAAAGTAAAACATGAAATTCAGACTTGAAACGATTAAGATGGTGTTTATGATGGGAAGTGACAACATTATTAATGTTTATTTTTTTAGATTTTTGCAAAGAGATGCAGTTATTTGAGTGAAGAAGATAATCTGGATTATTGGTGTATGAGCATTCTCAGATGTGCTGCCAAAACATGTCTGCAAAATACCAGGGACTACCAAGGGAATTGGTGCCAACATGAAGTCATTTATAAAGATGAAGTTAATACATCCAGCTATTTATGTATTGTTTAAATAAAGAATAATTCCATTCCTTGAAAAACTTCTACTTATAATTATTCATTATTGAATCATTTTATAATATTTTTTGTAGCCATCCTTGTTTTGTTTGCAATTTTTGAATACAAATATTAAATATTTACATATTTGTATATAATTGATATATACTGTTACTTTACAGATCCATTATGTTTAGTAATGGTAGCATACATATACACACAAAGGAAATAATCTATATAGGTGAAACTTTTCTATATCACACTAAAATTAAGTTAATAGAAATCTGTGGTATATTTTAATAGGCTGAGATTTATATGGTAAGTTCTGGAGTGACTACTAAGAATATAACTAATAAAATATAGTAAAAGTAGCATTAAAGCAATCAAAAATATTGCTCTAGAAGGATGGTTTCAATCAATATCCTAAACTTCCATATAAAAATAACAAAGGAGAAAACTAAATCAAAGAAGAACAAGCAGAAGGAAGTAAATTATAAAGAATAAATAAAAAGAGCACAGATAAGCAATAAAGAATACTAATGAAATCAAAAGTTCATCCTTTTATAGCAATAACAACATGAATAAAAATTTATCAATATGAAGGAAAAGAATGAGAATACTGAAATTACTAAAATCAAGAATGAGAGATTTTTATTAAATTAATTATGGAAAAATTATGGCAAAGTGAAGTGGCACATGTCTGTAATCCCAGCTTCTCGGGAAGCTGAGCAGGAAGAGGGTGAGTTCAAAGCCAGCCTCAGCAATGGCCAGGTGCCATACAACTCAGTGACACCCTGTCTCTAAATAAAATACAAAAAAGTGCTGGGGATGTGGCTCAGTGATGAGTGTCCCTGAGTTCAAATTCTGGTTTAAAAAAAAAAAAAAAGAGAGAGAGATATACATATATATGTAAATATACACATATATAAATTATAAAGAAAAAATATAAATAAATTATAAAGAAACTGTGAATAACCAGATCAAGAATGTTCAAATATAATGGAATGGGAAAATATCCAGAAAATACAAATTACTGAGAATGATACAAAAATTTTAAAAAAATTTGATTAGATTTATAACAATGAAACATTTGACTCAGTAATTGAATAAGCAAAATTAATAAATAATCAGGCCTCCGTGACTTTGTTGGAACAGTCTAGCAAATATTTAAAGCAGAATTAATAGAAGTTATTTATAAACTCTCTGGAAACTGGAAGGGGGATGAGTAGTTTCTCTGGGAGGAAACAATGTAACATTCTATGAAACCAAAAATAACAGTGTTTCAATGAACCTGACAGGTATCACAAGAATCTACAGACTAATATATTTTTATTAACCTAAACTGAAAAACACTGAGCACAATGATAGCATGACATATAAAAAGGTTTACATACCATGACCAAGGGGGTTTTATGGTTTGAACGTAAGGTGTCCCCCAAAAGCTCACCTGTGTGACAGAGCAAGAAAGTTCAGAGGAGAAATGATTGGGTTGTTAAGAGTCTTAATCCAATCAGTGAATTGATCACCTGAGAGGGATTAACTGATTGATAAATGAAGTGGTAGAGTGTGGCTGGAGGAGGTGGGAATTGGATCATGGCTTTGGGTATATATTTGTATCTGGTGAGTGGAGTCTCTCTCTGCTTCCTGATCACCATGTAAGCCACTTGCCTCTGCCACACTCTTTGGCCTTATTGTGTCTGCCTCACCTTGACCTCTGAGGAGTGGAGTGGACTGTCTATGGATTGAGACCTCTGAAACTGTAAACCCTCATATAAACTAGGGAAGAGACATTTTGGGGGTAAAGTACAAAATACACATTCAAAGGAGAATGTGGGCCATCTCCAGAGAGAGCAAAACAGGATGAAGAAATGTTTAAACTAAATCCACAAAGTACAACTTTACATAAGAATATTTATTAAAGGATTTCTTTCTAGTAAAAGACACAACTAATAATGTTAACAGATAAATAATGCATTAACATTTTTCTCTTAAAGTATAATTTATGCAAATGCAGCATAAAATGCACAATATAAATAAAATATTTCACACAGGACTACATTTCTGCCCCAAAGTGTTTAAAAAACATTTTCTGAAAAATCGGAAAATATTTAGTGAGGAAAAAAAGTTTATTTAATTTGAAAAATTCCACCAGCTCTGTTTCCACTTGCAACTTCAGAAAAACTTTTGGTCAGTATGGCATCATATTTTCTGAACATCAGGCCCAGAGCATGACGTGTTCATGACTACAAATTCCTTTGAACTACAAATTTATGCCTAAGTCAGCAATCCTTACTTGCTACCCAAACTATAGCATATTGAAACTATCAGTTCATGCAAATATTTATTAACAAATCCCCCAATAGAGGATATTGTGAAAAATGTGGAAATAAATCCTGACATCTGTTAGAAGGGAATTTTAGTCCACCAGAAAATGTATGTTCTCTTTAGGTCACATATCATGTTTCTTTGGGTTTTTCTCTATTTCATTTAGAAAGCAAAAGTGCATTTTCAAAGTACTAATGTATTTGTAATTTTTGATTTCTGAACATGCAATTAGTATGGATAGTAGCAATGTATTTTCTGGCCTTCTTTGTGGAAGCTAAATTAAATGTATTCCTTTATAGGTTATTTTCAGAGAGTCTCAATTTCTATGTAATGCTAAATATAACCAAAACATTATGTTTCAGTTATAAGCAAGACTTCCATTTCAAAATGTAAAATCTAAAAATCCATGAGATATCAGGTATAGTTTCAAAGCCTGTTTCTGTTGAGTCAGGAGGATTGTATAAATAGAACTTCATGTGAATTTGCCACAGAAATATATTTCTGAACTATGAATTCTTATAATTTTAATAATTGCTTATTCCTAAGACTATTGCAATTTCTGCCATGATGACAGTGCTGTTTTATTAATGAGTTGATTTCCTTTGTTTGTATTTATATTGTTTGGCCCTACCATGTAAACTTTTCTACCTACCAAACAAAAGTCTTATGTACTTATATTTTACTTTTGAAAAACTACCCCAAAACATTAAGAAAAAAAGTAAACTGAACTCCATATAAAAACAAATTATTTTTTGTACGTGAGAATTTTTGTGCTTAGTTCTGATACCTTTAATCCATGTTTTCTCTCCTGGATGTATTATATTGTCTATTACACTTGCATGCACAGATTTATTTTTCCTCTTTATCATGCCCTGGATAAACAAATAACCTTTCTGCCCTAAATTTTACTGTAAAATGATATGGAGGTCATTACTTAATTCATTTAAGCAATTTAAAAGTAGATATCACTTTATTATCCACATGCATGCCAAAACTAATTATAATAAGCTTCATTAAATGAAGCACTTTTGTATAATTAAGTTTCAACTATGGTATGAGTTGAAGCTTGGCTCATGTATGCACAATTTTCCTTCATGCATTTTTTTTCAGTTAGGTGCAAACCAATACTTAACTTATGCATTTAAATCATAGTTTGCCTATATTATAGCTTCATATTCTATGACTTTTCAAGATTTTATTTCATATCTCAAACAATAAAAAGGTTTTATGTATGTTATATGACTTTTTGCTACCTGGGCCAGATTTTTTATTTTACTTCATAATATCTAAATAGCATTTCATAGGCCTAACCTTTTTACATTATGTTGCAGATTATTTTGTAAGACTTTGAATTTCATGAAGCTGTTTATGCAGTACCTTTAAGAAGATGACCTTTCTCTTCAGTGTAGCTCACAAATTCAAAATGTATTTAATGATTACTTAGTCAATATTAATGGAGCATCTATGTATGTAAGACATATAGATCATAACTTAGGACTTAAGGAAATAAGTAGAGTTATATGCTTCATTTTCTATTCCTAGAAAAATCATTTCTTCCTTAAAAACATCTCTTAATCACTATAAGAGCAATAACATTTCTACTTTTTCTTGTTCAAATTATTACTTGTATCACATTTAATTAAAATTCAGAATTTATTTACTAATACATTTTAAAATACTTCATAAAGTCTTTTGGCCCAATTTATTTTCTCAAAGCAAAATTTCTTTGAACTTATTGAATATTTTAAACAATAAATATTATCAATAAAATATATAGGCCATTCTAATTTCTGTCTCATTCAGTTATTATTCTTACCCCCCGACCCCGATCCCAACCCTCCCTTCCCTCTATGCTATCTATCTTTCCTCCATTCTTGCCTCCCTTCCACCCCGCATTATGCATCATCATTCACTTATCAGAGAGATCAATCAGATCAATCGACCTTTGGATTTTTGGGATTGGCTAATCTCACTTAGCAAGACAGTCTCCAACATCGTCCATTTACCTGCAAATGCCGTAATTTTATTCTTCTTTATGGCTGAGTAAGAGAGAGTTTTCAGAGTGGGAGAAAATCTTTGCCACACACACTTCAGATAGAGCACTAATCTCCAGAATCTACAAAGTACTCAAAAATCTTTACACCAAGAATACTAATAACCCAATCAAAAAATGGGCCAAGGCAATGAACAGACACTTTACAGAGGAAGATCTACAAGCAATCAACAGATTTATGAAAAAATGTTCAACATCCCTAGTTATAAGAAAAATGCAAATCAAAACCACCTTAAGATTTCATCTTACCCAAATTAGAATGTTTTTTATTAAGAACACAGGCAACAGCAGGTGTTGGCGAGGATGTGGGGAAAAGGGTACACTCATACATTGTTGATGCCTATACCCAAAGAACTTAAAATCAGCATTCTACAGTGATGCAGCCACATTAGTGTTCATAGTTGCTCAATTCACAATAGCTAGATTGTGGAACCAACCTAGATGCCCTTCAATAGATGAATGGATATAAAAGTTTCTTAAGGAATTAAAAACACTACTTCAGTATATTGTAGGCATAATAATGATCCAAATTGACATTAAATATAATAGATAAGATTCAAATATTATTGGAAAAATTTAGAAATATTTGAGTAACATAGACTTTTAGGCTTCTCTCTAACTAACATGAATCAACAAACAAACCAATTAGAATATTAGCAGAAGAAACCTGCCAAATATGGAGGGGGAACATTCTGGATGTGAACTGCAAATGAATGTGGATTCTGTGTAAATGTGAATATGAAATTAATCATAAAATTATAATTGCATACATATTCAAAAAATACAGAAACAAAGGCATTAGAAACAATGTGTATTGATTTATTTATTTTACTTAAGAGGAATATAGCAAGATGCAGATGTATCTCAGTGGTAGAGCACTTGGCTAGTATAGGCAAGGGCCTGAGTTCAATTCTCAGTATTGCAGGGAAAAAAAATAAAATAAAAAGGAAAGCATTTAATTCGAAATTTGAATCAACAATGGAAATGATAAAACTGAAGATATAATGCAGAAAATCTTTGAAACTAAAAGGGAAAAAGGGGAAGATACTGAAATGTTACAATTTTCTAATCTATATAGAAAGATATCAATACATAGTGGTTGTTCATTTGAAGAAAGAGAAGGCAAATTGATTACATAATTTTTAAAACTTACAGAAGATGAAAACCAGACTAATATTGACAATTATATCCATCACACCTTAAACCAATTCACACACAAAATAAATCTAATGAAAGTCACACTGTGGTAACAGAAAACAAGAAGTTTTTACACACATAAAAATATATATTAATATGTATGAAAATATCTCAAATACTAAAATAACACAAACCCATTTCATTTGGCTTTTAAAACGTAAATATAACAATTCAAATTAGAATGATTAAAAGAAAAACATCAGAAAATATTGGAAAAAAATGCAAATTAAAACAAGGCTTAGACTACACAATTGGTAAATCAATGCAGAATTCAAACCTGAAAATGTTAAACCAGATATAAAATAGCTTACATTTAGCTTTATATAGGCATACTAAAAGCATTGTATTAAGATCAAGGATGCCTGCTGTTAATCTAGGTTCCAGAAAGTATTTATGTATAGGAACAAATGACAAATGAGTAAGGATGAATAGGAAAAGGACAAAGAATTATTATGGTTTACAAATGAAATGATTGCAATTCTAGAAAATTAATATAAATGAATAAAATCTACTATAAATAAAATAATTCTATACAGTGACTTATTGAACAATTGATATAAGAAATGTGTTGGCTTTCAATCAGAAACAAGTTTCTCTTAGAAAATAAAATGAAGGAAAAAATGTTTTACAAAGTTAGCAAAATGTATCTAGAAATAAATTTTAATGAGTGCATACCAAAACATTAAAATTCTATTGAGGAATATTTAAAAAATAAATGATTGCAATTTCATAGCTTGTTGTTGGGTAGAAAGAAAGCAAAAATAAACTATTCTGCTTTATAATGAATATGTGGAAGATAGAGTTTGAAAGAAACAAAATCAAGTGAAAAAGAAGAGTAATTCCCACTTTTATTAAAACAAAGAATCAAAGCATATTTTGGAGAGTTATATGCAAGCACTTGGTACTGCAGAAAAATATAACTCAAACATTTATGAGTCACAGACATATGTGTTTATGTATATACATCCATACATGTATCCTCATCTACATAAGTAAATAAATTATACCATTAAAATTTTAAAGTATTTAATTTGTGAAGAAACTATGAATATTTTTATACTCTTAAAATAGAGAAGCTGTTCCAAACAGGACATGAGATTCATAAGCAATTTACGATTGTAAAGGAGGAAAAGTTTGTTTGAAAGCTTATGGTTTCAGAGGTCCTAGTGTGTAGAAGGCCAGCTCCATTACTCAGGGCTCGAGGTGAGGCAGAACATCATGGCAGAAGAATGTGGCAGAAGGAATCAACTTCCCTGATGATCAGAAAGCAGAGAGAAGAATTCTACTCTCCAGATATAAAATGTATACCCCATAGCCACACCCCCAATGAACCACTTCATCCAGCCACAATGGGGAAAGAAGACATCAAAGATGTATCATATCAGAATCTGGGATACTGAAGGATAGGCAAATAAGTTTAAGAAATACCAGACACCAAAGTAAATTAGTGGTTGAGGAGAAACCAGTAAGTAAACTGAACACTTGGAAGACAGAGGAATTGGACTCACCAGACATTCCTAATTGTGGGGATAGAGCAATTCTAAAAAATCAAATAATTAGTTGCAAGCCTAGTTCTCTGGAATCCCTCCTTCATCCCATGTGATTAGCCCACCACACAAATGTATACTAGCCCCCTCCACAAAAATACACACAGCCTAGGGCTATAGTGCAATTTTAAATGAATGGGAAGCTACTCAGAAAACAAAGAGAACTAAGAAATTTCTTCTATGCTAACAAAAAGTATTGATGGGCCAGGCCAATCCCACAGTTACTGACTGGCCCTAGGAAAAAGAACTACAGGTTTTGGAGATGGAGAGTTCTTTAAAAAAATCAGCCAAGTCTCTCCCCATACTGTGATAAAGATGTTCACTGCATCCAGGAGCAATGGCCTACACCTATAAATCCAGCAGCTTGGGAGGCTGAGACAAGAAGATCTTAGAGTTCAAAGCCAGCCTCAGAAAAAGTGAGGCCCTAAGCAACCCAGTGAGACCCTGTCGCTAAATAAAATACAAAATAGAACTGGGGATGTGGCTCAGTGGTTGAGTGCCACTGAGTTCAAACCCAGTACCAAAAAAAAAAAAGATAAATACTGGAAAACATTACTCGCAATTTAATAAATATTCCCAGTTTGAGAATGAAGAGATACCCCAGATGATACTGCAGTCATCCCACAGAACAACCCATGCAGGAGAGAAATCTCCATGAGGAAATGCCGCAACATGCATGGCCATTTATTCAGGTTGCCAAACCGGGCAGTGAGGGGATGAGAAAGGACAAGCAGAAACACAAAGAGAAATAAAGCCGGAACCAGGTAGTTCAGCTCACCCATGATGGGGGAAGACTAACCATGAGCAAGCTCGGCACATTTATTATATAGGTTTAAATATCAAAAGGGTTTATTGTGAGAAAGTTTCTTCAAAGCAAGCAAAATCCAGGTCATAGCATGAGCAGCCCAATTAAGATGATCAGCTTGCACTCATAACTTTTTATCCCTGACCAGCTGGCATGTGAACCTCAAGGACAAGGATTGAATAGCTCTGTGGCTGTCACAGAACCTCCTAATGAACAGAGTGTCACCATAGCAACTGGACTATTTTGGTGGATGCCTTCGTACCTAGAGTTCTCCAAAGGGGCATCGCCTCTGTCACCGGTCAGAACAGGACCCATAACTCAGTCAGCTCTGGATGGGGAAACAGAACAACAACAACAAAAAAATGAGACTGAAAGAGAGATCAGTGTGCATGTGGAGGGACATTGGAGGATAATTACTCAGGTACTTACTTGAAATCATGAGTTAAAAACGGCAAAACATGAGGTTACTACTAACTGCAGGAAAAACAAAAAGTTGTTCAGAAAAAAATATTTATACTACCTGTTTCATCTGTAAAGAATACTGATATAGTCACAGTCATATAAAATGCATATTGTTTTAACAACAACAACAACAAAAATCCCCTAATCTTATTGGGAGAAGGAAAGGTATTTGGGGAATGTATGTCTGTGTGTTTTGAGGTAGAAAGCAGGGTAAGAAAAGAAAATTCTTATTTTATGTAGGTTGAAGTAAATAAATAATGTCTAATTTTTGTTGAAGTAATGAGTGTACAAAATATTATTTGGAGATATTGAGAAAAATTTTAGAAGAAGGTGAAACTTTTTAAATTATTTACAGATAAGTAGAGAGACGAGTTTGAAATGGTGAATTAAGAGGTTTTATATTTATTTTTAAAATATTTTCATATCATTTGATGAAAACATAAGTTAAAAATAAATCAGACAGTTAAAATATGGAAATGGGTTTAAACCCATAAGTATTTGGCATCTCAGAAAATCTGGGCATCTGTCACTAGGAAGCCAGACTGCCCTTAGTCATTCCAATGAGATTCCAGAAAACAGCCATTAGAAGACAACTGATCACTGGAATCTTTCTTATGGGGGATGTGTGCGAGATGATGGGGGAGTAGATTGTGTAAAGCAGAATAAAATATCAATATCATATTTCCTTTTATACTACTCTAAAAATTATTATTAAAATATAAAAAAATGTAGGAAATTGATGAAACTAGTCAGTTATTAAGCAAAAAGTAGAACCAGTAACCTTATGAGAAGTGGTTTGTGGCTAGTTATAATTTTAACATATTATACATAGTAAATATCATTATTGTATATAGTGATATTATTATATCACTGGTATATTTGTTGAAAGCCTTCCATAGCTGCATAATTGCTGTTGCAATAAATAAACCTTCAGAATAACTGGAGTATCTTCAGAGAGTATATATTCATCCAGGAGACTATTTATAACCATTGAAAATAATGTGCAATAATTTGGACTAATACCTAAGACATATCATTAAATAAAATGAACAAGTTTCAGAACATTATATTTTACCCAAGATAGGACTTTAAAAAAAATTTATAAACAGGATACATATGAATAATCATATTTGAGTCATGAGTGGGTATATAGTAGGTAGGTAGGTAGATTGGTAGATATGGAAATGTTAATGCTAATGATAAAGAAATACACCTAATTATATAAATATTCATTATAATTTTCTAAAATTTGACTTTTGTTAAAAAGAAAATTTGAAAAATAAAAAAATGGGAATAAGTAGGGTTTTTGTTATAAATTTAAAAAAATAAGCACATAAGAAAAAAGCATTATCTTGAAAATCTTAAAATCAAGTAAAATGAAGATTAATAATCATATGTAATATTGAAATACAAGAATCAAGTCAACTACCATCTGTTTGACCCTAAATTTTCATCTCCATTCTGGGCCTATTTTCCTGGTATAATACTTACTTATATGCCCAACTGACTTTCAGGTTATATGTACATGTGGTTTCCCAAATTTGTTATTTATTCTGCTAATCACCATATGTGAAGTTTCAAGCCTCTTACCATAATTATCTCTTTCTGGACTATTGACTACTTCTTGCATTACACCATTTTCTTGCATTTACACTTTCCTACCCAGCTTTCAAGCCACTGTAACAAAACCAAGTTTCTAAAGCAGAAATGGGATCAACTCATTTGTGCTTATGTACCCAAATTTCTTGTAAGTACATTTTTGAGACCTGTTCTAAATGTTCAGAAATGATATGAATATTCTGCATAGGTTACATAGGTTTTAGATATTTAAGTACTATCAACTGATAGATAACCAAGAAGCTCTATTTTAATTATTACAGTGTTTTTAGCTGTACTAATTAGTACATCCATAAGGCATTCAATTTTCAAAAATATTTTTCTTAAATTTAGCTTTTCATGTGAAATATAGAATCAGCTTGTCTAATTCTCACCTGTTATTTTTATTTTGCTGATGTGTAAATGGAGATAAATGTAGGAGTAAGTTAATGTAGTCAATTATTTGTTTTCTGCTTCTATCATAGAACACCACATACTGAGTAAGTTATAAGCAATAGGAGTTTATTTGGCTGCTAGTACTGGAGGCTAGGAAGTCTAAGAATGAAATTCACATCTGGGGAGTGTCTTATTGCATCATAACATGGTCAAAGGGCAAGTGAGAACCAAGTTCAGACAGCAAGAGGAGGCTAACACAACAGACCTATTCTGACAACTTCAGACAACTTGACTGACTCCCATGATAGTGACATTAATCTATTCAGGAGGACAGAGCCCTCACAATAATCACCTCTTGAAGATCCCACTTCTTAGTATCATGGCAGTAACTAAATTTCAACATGAGTTTTCAAGAGGACATTCAAAAACCACAGCAATAGACCTTCATATTTTTACCCAAGATAACCCATCCACTTAGGAAAAGGATCTTTGTTTCTGTTTTTTGGATATTTTGGAGTGTGTTTTTTCATTTCTCATAGATTAAAAACTAGCTCTATGACTAAAATTGCTCTTGTCAGGACACTTGACTACATATAATCTTGGCTTATGAGTAGGGCACATTGCAAATTACTACCCCAAAACAAACACTTTTGAAAGTGAAAGGGTTCTATTAATAATTAATGTACAAATAGTTGAACAGGGTCAGGCACAGGCAAGCTTAAATGCCATGTGACACTTGTTTCAAGTTGACCTTATTTTTCTTTTTCCTTTTGGAGGTGACGTTAAAGGAAATAAATCTGTTCCATCTTTATTTTTGATAACTCCTTGTAAGGACATTTGATAGAGAAAGCAAAAAGGATGCTTGTCTGATAATATGTACATTTTTAACCCTCTTCTGTGAAATACAAGTACAATTGAGAATTTTGCAAATGAGAAAAATAGAACACTCAGAAACTTACCAAATAAGTTGTAAAGGAATTAGAATCAAGGGTCTCTTTTCAAGGCCAATGCTTTGAATATATCAGAGCAACTACTGTACTGCCTGCCTGTCATTAGCAGTCTCTGTGATCTTTGGAAACTTGCGTTAAGTGGCTAAGTTTTTCACAACTCCAAGAAGAAAGACTTGAAGTAGTTCACCTTTAACATTTTGGTTAGCTCCAAACACCATTGTATAGATTTATTCTAAGTGTAATGACTTAGGTTCATTAGGTTAATTTCCATTACTAATAACAAGCAAAGTGATTTGACATTGTTCATCTCTACTCATTGACATGTCTATATGATTATCTTAAGTGCTCTCTGAATACTTGATAAAGGATGCTTGAAATTCACAATGTTACTTTGAGCTTAAGACTATCACATTGATTTAGGATTTTTTTAACATTACTTTCTCAATTTGTATATGCATGTGCATAATATATGTATATATAGTGTATGTATTTTTTCTAAAGGATGCATATAAACACATTCTAAAATGTGTAATTGTATTAAAATTGCATCTTATAATTCATATCACTTAAGGTAGCTCCAAGACAGAGAACCCAAGAAAATGTGTTCAATGTATAATAATTGAATACATAAATGGAATACAGAAAAGGGGTGTGTGTGTGTGTGTGTGTGTGTGTGTGCGTGTGTGTGAAATGAAGAAAAATGTTCAGATTCACTTTGCCTAACTCCAGAAAAAGATTAGTACTTTGTTCATAATTTCACCACGATATTCAATTAGGGAAAATTACACCAAAAACACTAACAAATTATGTTGGAGAAATTAAAATCACTGCAAAAATTAATTTGTATGTATGCTATTAAAGCAAAGCCAATTTGAAAATACATTAAAATCCATATTTAATAAAATAGAATAATAAATCCATGAATTGTATTCAAGGATAAAGATATTTTTAAAATCCAAAATAATATACCTTTTAAAAATAAGCATATGAAGAACATCATGTTAAGTGAAATAAGCCAGACTTAAAAATCCAATGTCAAATTTGGGTCTCATTTATGGAAGGTAGAACAAAAGAAGAAGAAAAAAGTGGGAGAGGATCAGATATCATAAAGATATAGGGAAGAAATATGGAGTAGGGGAAGATAAACAAGAGGGTAAGAGGAGGGACAGGAAAGGGGGGTTCTGAATAGAGAATGAATTTATCAAAATCCTACTCTGTGCACATATAAATATACCACAGAGAATTTCACCTCTGTATATGTAAAAAGCACCAAAAATAAATAAAAGAGCAAAAGAAAGATCAGTAGAGTATAGGAAGGACAGGAGTGCAGGGGAGGAGGAAAAAGGGATGAAACAGGGACTTAAATGGAGTCAAATCTCATGTAGGTATAACTCTGTTAAAATGAACTCAACTACTATGTATAACTATAACACTCTAATAAAAAAAAAATAAAGAATTCCTGGCATTGACCTTTTGCTATATTTTAGGTGAATAATTGCATGGAGTGACAGATTGTATTTGAATGATCTATTTTATACACACATACACACATATACTATCACTTAGTATCATCAGAGTTCATATAATACTAGCTCAAATATCAATTAAGTGGCAGGACATACATTTTAGTTTAGACCTATTTAGCACCAAAAATTTTTTCACTTTTAATTTTGCATAATAAACAAAATTATACTTAGCCAGGAATAGACGCCTCCTAACAGAACATTTTGAAAGTTCATCCCAAATCCACTTTTATTAAATAACTCTATCAATTTAAATAAATATGCAACTTATTAAATATATCAAAATAAAGTAAATGACTAACTAGGATTTCAACTATTCTGTGTTTTAGATGCAACTATTCTTTGGGTTACCTTGGCAGATTCTCTGTTATCAATGTTGAAAATTGCACAGGAAAACATAATACATCATTGCATGGCCTCTGCCTGGCCCACTTGCACAACTGTAACTGTAGCTGTCTGCAAAGATATGAAAAAACATCTGTGAAAGAGAAACCGAAGATTGTAAATCTGTACCCTGCAAAAATGGAGCAACCAGTATTCATTTGGCTTGGTATTTCTTCTGCAAGTGTGTCCCAGGATTTACGGACAAGTATTTTCTGAGAAATCAGTGTTAAGTGGATAATTTTGTTAATACATTTATTTTGAAATATCTAAACTCTGTCTAATGATTAAGAATATTGTAGTCTGATTTCTCACTTGGCAAAGTAAAAATCCCTTCACTCAAATAAGACAATTGTTCTCTGGACAATTTCCTTGCTGACTACATAGCCTTACTCATGCAAATTAGGCTAAGAAGGCCAGGTTGAACCATTGAGAATATGATGGCATATGTCAAAAGTCTGAAGAGCAAAACTGGCAGCCATAGCCTCCTAATAATTTTGCCTGAACACGTTCAGGACTGCATTTCATCTTCCTCTTTGGCTGCATCAGCACAGCGAGTGCCAATTTTTTCCTACTTAAGAAATAAAAATGTTATTTCAGAATTGGCAAGGTCATTTTAATGATCTGACATTAATAAGATAAAAATAAAATAAAGTCACATACATGTTTCATCCTTTGTACAACAAAGGACAAGATTCACAGTGTTTAGGTGGTAATAAAGTAGCTTTTAGCATAATAATATCAGAAATTAAAGACTCCCATTTATATGACTAGAGATTTTGTGCTTGAAATGAAATGATTATTTTCCAATGATTGTTAGATTGAAATGATGGAGTTTATAATAACTTAAAAATTTTATAATTATTGTCTTATAAAAACCATACAGAGGCTATGAAGGAAGAAAATAATGTCACTTTTAAGCCATATCTACCTTTCAATAAATTAATAATATGATAATAAAATATTCCACTTTATTAAGCAAATCCAATTTTGAAAGTTATTTGGATTTCCATCAAAAACTGAAAAATGTATTTTCCTATTCTGTATTTAAGTAATATTCTGAAGGTTTTGGAGGCAATGGACACAATCTTAAAAGATTAAGTTCCAAAAATGGAAATGGTGATATCACTTGAATAAATGTGTAGCCATTCAGATTAGTTTTTCCAAAGCTGGAAACACATTTGAGTGCATAAATTCAGGTAATCTCTCTAAAAATTGGTCCCATTTCTCCATATTCAAACAAGCTGTAAGTAAAAATAAAATGGCATAAACATACTAACACTATTAAAAATGGTTGCCTACATTTGAAAACAAAATATATATGTTTACATGTATATGTGTGTATATATATATATATATTTACATATATATATATTCCTGTTTTAAAACATGGACTATCTTCCCCAAATCATAAACATCTAAAGTTAAGCTATAAATATATGTAAAAGAGAAGAAAGATTTAGTAAAACTATTCCTAATACAATTACTAAGAGATGTCATCTGACATTTTATATCTATTAGTATGTACATATACATACGTATATTTGTACACACATAATCAGTGAATGACCTATCATTTTTCTGTATTTAGACTATATTGGCCATATATTATACAATCATTAGATATTTATTTGTCATATGCTATTTGTATAGTTCTATTATACATACACACCACACACACACAATACCACAGTACATAGTATATAATTGGCATGACACACTTTTCTGACTTGTTATTAAATATATGCTATTTTTCTTTTATTATTTAAATTAAATCCAGCATAAGCCTCATAAAGGTCATAATAACAGCAAGATATATCTCTTCTCACTGAGTTGTGAAGAATACTGTAGATTTCCTTAAATTCAAACTATTTAGTCTGACTTCTAAAGTCTTCACACAGAGATGTGAAGAAACTGATCTGTCTAAATTTTCCCAGGGATACAGGAAAAGCAGAATACTTTGAGGGCAGTTTGGTGCCCCTTACCCTCTCTTCCATTTGATTTCTCCTGGTCCATCTTCATCTGATTCTTCCCCTCCACCTGATGTCTTCTACCTGGCTTCACCTCCATTTGATCCTCCTTTCCTGAACGCTCCTTCCATTGATTGTTCCCTGATCTGCCTTTCACTTCCTCCGTCTGTTTTTCTCTCCCTCTGTATAGGAACTCATTTATTTCCTATAGCAATTTGTTCACTTTTTTTTTTTTTTTTTTTTTGTGGTTGGGGTTGTAGAACCCAGGGCTTTGTGCATGCCAGGCAAGCACTCTACCAACTGAACTATATCCACAGCCCTTGTTAACCGTTTTAAGAGAGTTTCACCATGCTTTTCAAATTGACTTTATTTACTTTTCACTGATCTCCAACATCATTTATGGATACTTTAACTTTACAATTTAATTTTCTAGTTAAGTCTCCATTCTGTATATCTCTAGCCCAGAGGAAATCAGACTTTAGTGTTCATGAGAATCACCTGGAGATCATGGGATCATCCTGGAATCACCAGGGATCATCAGTCACACAGGAGTTTCTCATTCAGTAGTTCTAGGGCCCAGGAAGTATGGGGTATGCTGATGCGGTTGTTCTGTGCAACTTTGAGAAAACCGTTCTAATCCCATTAATGCTAAAGAGGAGGACTTGTGTGGATCCAAAGATGTAAAACTCACCTTTGAATGTGCACTACCATTCAGTTCAACACAAAAAAATCATCTAGCCCAGTGTTCTCTGCAGGAAAACCCAATAAGCCCTGGAGCAGGAATTCGATGCCTTATATGGTAAAGCTATATATACATGAGTAGATTTTTTATGATTTAATTCTGATCCCAAAACTATTATCTGAAATTTCACAAGGATTTTATACTCCCAGAATAACTCCAGTGGAATTTTTTCAAGTTATAGCCTTTGTGCAATTCCCATGTTATCCATCTCCATGATACTTTAGTGATGCATTCTAAATTTGATTTTTAAGTTAATTTTCTTTCTTTCTTTCTTTCTTTTTTTTTTTTTTGACACTTTTAACACTACTCTTTTCTAAAGTTGTTTGTGGTCAAATAAGAGCTCTTGGTAAGTTGACCAAATTTTTATACAGGATGAGTCACTAGAGAACTGATCTGTCCCTAGAATTCATCCCTGAATATCCTATGGTGAGCTCATTGTCAACTCTCTAGCAATTCTATTTCATGGAAGAAAAAATGTCCCAAATGAAAAATTAATACTGGATTTACTATACATTTACATTTCCTCTTTTTTTACTTCCAGATAGGGGGTGAACATTAATGTATATCAATAAAATAGACATACATTTTCTCACTTTTAATGGCTTCAAAGTATTTGCTTAAGTGAACCAACCAAACATAAAATAGAGCTACTTAGTCAAAGAAAGTACAAATGTGGTTTTTGTTGTTGTGGTGATTGCAATTACTGTTGTTCTGGTACAACCTTTTTTGGTCTTAATTTGCATATTCATGAACAGTATGTAAGAGTACTCTACTGTTTGCACATGTATCATATCAAGTATTCATCATTGTGGTTTTGAATTTTTCTACTTTGATATGAAAAATTATTGCAAATCTTATTTTGATTTTAATTTCTTGGGATAATAGAAAGGGATAAGTGTTTGCAATGTGAAATTCTATCTGAAATAATTTTTGTTTTGTTTTGTTTGGTACTAAAAATTGAACCCAGGGGCACTTAACCCCACTGAGCCACATCCCCAGATCTTTTTGGTATTTTGTTGTTGTTGTTGTTTTGGGGTTTTTTTTGTTTTTTTGTTTTTTGTTTTTTTTTTAATACAGGGTCTTGCTAAGTTGCATAGGACCTCACCAAGTTGCTGAGGCTGACTTTGGACTTGTGATCATCCTGCTTCAGCCTTCTGAATTGCTGGGATTACAGGCATGTACCATCAGTACCAACCATTGTTATGGCAGTTTGTTTTTTTTTTCCTATCAAGAAATGTGCCTTATTTAATACTTATAATTCTTTTAATACTGGATTTTGTGTACTTATGTTTATATTTCCTCTTTTAACTTACACATAATTGGTGAACATTACTGTGTATCAGTAAGACATATAATTCTTTTTAAATTAAAAACAAAAACCTACTAGTGTAAGAGATGAGCATATCATCTGCAAAAACAGATGATATTCATTTATTTTTCTATTTACTTAATAGGTGCTATGGTTTGGATGTGAGGTGGCCCCCCAAAGCTCACATATGAGACAGTGCGAGAAGTTTCAGAGAAGAAATTATTGAGTACTACCCTATATACACGTATGATGACATGAAAGATATGAATGTACATCATGCACAACCACAGAAATGAAAAGTTGTACCTCATTTGTGTGCACTGAATCAAAATGAAGTCTGTAAGAATTTTAAAAAATAAATTAAAAAAACAGCATTAAACCAATTAGTGAATTAATCACTTGATGAGTTTAACTGAGTGGTAACTGAAGGTAGGTGATATGTGGCAGGAGGAGGTGGCAATGGGAGTGTGACTTTGAGGTATATATTTGTATCTGGTCAGTGAAGTGTCTCTCTCTCTCTCTCTCTCTCTCTCTCTCTCTCTCTCTCTCTCTCTCCCCTCCTTCCTCATCATCATGTAAGCCAGGACCCTCTACCACACTCTTCTGCCATGATATTCAACCTCAACTCAAGACCCAAGGAATGGAGCCAGCCTTCTATAGACTAATACCTATGAAACTGTGAGCTCTAAATAAACCTTTCCTTCTCTAAAAGTTCTTCTGGCTGGTCCTTTAGTCACTGCAGCAAAAAAAAGCTAACTAAAACACTTGGTTTTTGTAGTAGTTTGATAGAATGTGACCAGTTATTGGATGAAGGACCATGATAGTGTTAGTGAACATCCTTTTCTTATTCCTGAATTCAGTGGAATTTAAGTTATATTATGATTGTACACATTATTGACTTGGTATTAAGAAGATAAATATGATGTTATCTTAAGTTCATAATTTAAAATATTTTAAATAAGAATGAAAGGAAAATAATTTTACTGACCTATGGAACACAATGACAATTTACCTTGTAATATTTGGAGATTTTTTATATATCTACACAAATATTAGTCTTTCCTGTGTGATATTTAGAAGCTTTGCGTTCAGTCTTACCAACTCATGCAGGCTTTATACAAAGATATGAAGAACACTCATTTTTCTAAACACTGAAGTTTTAAAATAAAATGACACATCTCAGTGGTTTGAAAAGATGCAAAAGTTCCTTAGGTTTTACAAAATTTAGCATTTGTTTCTTGTTTGTGAATACTTTGCATTTCACAGGGAATTTTAAGACTCAATTTATTTCATTTACTCTTCAAAGTTGAGCTAAAATATTACATTCTCTGATCCCATAGGCAAAATTATTGAGCATCTATCAAGAAAGATTCTTGACTGAATTTTTAAAAGTAGTTTCTACACCTTTTGAATTAAAAATCAGAACCCAGTATTCCTTAGAAATATGCATATATCTTTATAACTTAAGATATATTTTTAACACTGATAAAATTTTATTATCCATATATTTAAGATTTATAGATATGAAAACTAACAAGTTGTACTAATTCTTTCTTTGAAAACACTAGATATTTTGGACTCCACATATTTAAATTACTTTGTGTCAGACTGTTTCCTATTTGATATAATTAAAATGTTGTTGTGGGATTTTACAGTTTTGTGTTGATATATTTGTATGATTTTTGAATTTTGGTTAGATCATTTTTTTAACGTCAGTGGAAAATAGCAAGAATGCAAAATTCTAGAAAAACTTGAGCAGCTATAGGAACCTTATGTTCTATTAATTTATTCATCTTATGTAAATACACTAAATTTCCCTCTGGAAGCCCAAATCTTTTCAATATTTCCAAATAGTAATGCAAGATATGCATAGAAAGGAGAAATAGGATGCCCACCCATATATTGGTTAAACTAAAAAAGATGTATGGTATTTTCTAGCCTCATCTAGCTCAAACAGGACCCAAGACCAGGTCCCTTGTAACTTCTTTGGTGCAGAGTGGATGATACACCAATTTTTGCAAATATTTGATTTGAAATATTTTACAATATACAAATGCACTTGGCGTAGATAATAAATATATCAATAGTGATATTCCATATGTAAGATGAATGTATCCGGTCATTTCCCTTAGGAAGTTAATTAGGACTACTTCTGATGAAAAGCTGTTCATCCTTCATATTACAAGCTAGTTATTTTATAACATTTTAGTATAACTGTTTGACCTTTAGAAATCTAGTTCTTATGGAGAAAATCCCTTTTGTGCATACAATTAGAACCAATGTTGAATATTTTTATTGCCAGGTCACAATTAAATTCCTGCACATAACCTTTTTCTTCCTGGAATACATTTAGTAAATTTTTGATAATTATGCAAGCAATGTTTTGTATAAATTTTGCATCTTTTTGAGGTTAAGAAACTACCATTTACAATAAAATCAGAATCTGAAAGACAAATGTGTTTTATATAGCTAAAGATTTGCCATCCAATCATAACACTCCCTACTTTCAATGAAATTACAATCCCTTTGCCATTTTAAAAGTCACAATTTCTGTTTAATTTTGTTTTCTTAGATGAAGTTTAATTATTTAAACTCACAAAAGGCACATAACAATTTCCCAGTGTGAAGACAAACAGTTCTTTCCCCACAGCCTTTTCTTTAATATTGTCTTTCACAAATGTTTTTGTCAACCCTGTTACTTGTTTAGTTTGGTTAGCCTTTGATAGACCCAACTCAAGGCATAAGAGTAAGCATTAAATATGATCCTCATCATCACTGTTGAAGGACTGATCTTATCAGTTCTTCAGAGACTGAAAAGAGCAGTATGCTGTTAATTGGAATAAATACTTATTAATTGGTAAATAAAATGAAATATATAAAGTGATGACTTTAAATATTTGAATGTTTGATATGATAAATGTTTACTTTTCAATAATAAGTCTACATGAGTAGATGATAAACTTACATAAAATGTAATCTTATAATAAGTACCTGGAATGAATTGTTCAAGTTACAACATAAATTATGGAAAATATTTAGTATTTCAGTAGTCTAAGATTTTTTGCCAAATACTTTGTATGTTGGTATCCTTTAGAAAATATAAAAATTGGAAGATAATCAAAAGTATTATAGGACTAGTAACATCAGGGAAACATACTGCCAGAAAGACAGATAAATGCAAATATACACGTATGATTTATGTGCCTATATATACAATCACCAAGGGCATGTGTATTTAATATCTTTCAAGACACTTATAATTATGTATAGTTCATTCATTAATTTAAATGATTGGTTCCTCACTATAAAATGTCTTCTTATTCAATTTAGTTTTTTTATTTGTTCTCTTTAGTTATACATGACAGTATAATGTACTTTGACTTATTATATATACCTGGAGTACAACTTCTTATTCTTCTGATTGTACAGGCTGTGGAATTACACTGATCGTGTATTCATATATGAACATAGGAAAGTAATGTCAGGTTCATTCTACTTTTCTTCCTATTCCCATTCCCCCTCCCTTCACTTCATTCCCCTGTGTCCCTACCCCCACCACCTTATTGTGTGTTAGCATCCACATATCAGAGAGAACATTCTTCCTTTGGTTTTTTGGGGATTGGCTTTTTTTTCTTTTTTTTTGCATGATATTCTCCAGTTCCATCCATTTAACAGCAAATACCATAATTTCAACTCTTTATGGCTGAGTAATATTTCATTGTGTTTATATACCACATTTTCTTTATCCATTCATCTGTTGAAGGGCACTGAGGTAGATTCCATAGCTTGGCTATTGTGAATTGAACTGCTTAAATATTGATGTGGCAGCATCATTATAGTATGCTGATTTTAAATCCTTTTGGTATATGTTGAGGAGTGGGATAACTGAGTCAAAAGGTGGTTCCTTTCCAATTGTTTGAGGAATCTCCATACTGCTTTCCAGAGTGGTTGTACAATTTGAAGTCCCACCAGTATGAGTGTACCTCTTTCACCACATCCTTGATGACATTTAATGTTACTTGTATTCTTGATAATTGCCATTCTGACTTGAGTGCAATGCACTCGCAGTGTAGTTTCAATTTACATTCTCTAACAGTTAGAGACATTGAACACTTTTTAATATATTTGTTGACTGATTGTATTTCTTCTCTGAAATACCTATTCAGTTCCTTTGCCCATCTGTTGATTGGGATATTTGTTTTTTTGCTGTTTTTTGTGTTCTTTATATATCCTGGAGACAAATGGTGCTGGGAAAACTGGAAATTCATATGTAGCAAAATGAAATTTAATCCCTATCTCTCACCCTTCACAAAACTCAACTCAAAGTGGATCAAGGCCCTAGAAATTAGACCAGAGACCCTGCACCTGATAGAAGAAACAGTTGACCCAAATCTACAACTGCTGGCTTAGGAATGGGCTTCATTAACAAGACTCATAAAGCACAAGAAGTAAAATCAAGAACCAAAAGCGAATAGAATGGTATCAAACTAAAATGCTTCTTCACAGCAAAGAAAACATTTAAGAATGTGAAAGTCTACAGAATGGGAGAAAACCTTTATCACTGGCACTATAAACGATCGTTTAAGTATAAAAGATAAATAAAAGATATTTAGAAAAAAATGGGAACATCACAGCAAACTTCTTAAAAGGACATGGTTTGAAATCACTCTTCCATGGAATCTAAAAAATTTGATCCCATAGAAGTTGAAGGTACACTGGTACTTACTAGAAGGTAAGGAGAGTAGGGGAAGGGGAATGAGGAAATATGAATCAATGGGTACTGAGTTCCAGTACTGATTTGGGAAGTTCTGGTGTGCCATTGCACACTACTGTGTGTAACAATAGCATACTGTACACTAAAAAAAAAAAAAAAAAAAGCTAGAAGAAAGAATTTTGGAAAATTTTCACCATAAAGACATGATAAGTGAGTAGATAAATACTTATAACTTCATTTAAACATTACAATAGGCCATCTTTTCAGCCTCAGAGAGAGGGATGCGGAGATGCTTCTGGAAGGATCTCCATGATGGCCGGGCGGGGCAGCAGCAGGTGCAGTTCAAGCTGATGCTGGTGGGCAACTGCAGCGCTAGGAAGAGGACTTCATTTGTGAAGGCCACCTGACTGGCAAGTTGGAGAAGTGGTACAGTAGCCACCCTGGGCATGGAGGTCCACCCGCTTGTCTTCCACACCAACAGAGGGCCCATCAAGTTCAACGTCTGGGATGCAGTGGGTCAGGAGAAGTTTGGAGGCCTGTGGGATGGCCACTACATCCAAGCCCAGCGTGCCATTATAATGTTTGATGTGACATCAAGAGTTACTTACAAGAATGTGCCTAACCGACACAGAGGTCTGGTGCGAGTGAAAACATCCCCATCATGTTGTGTGGCAACAAAGTAGGCACTAAGGACAGGAAAGTGAAGGCAAAATCTGTTGTCTTCCCCCAAAAGAAGAATCTTCCATACTATATGACATCTCGGCCAAAAGTAACTACAACTTTGAGGAGCCCTTCTTCTGGCTTGCTAGAAAGCTCGTTGGAGACCCTAACTTGGAGTTTGTTGCTGTGACTGCTCTTGCCCACCAGAGGTTGTCAGGGACCCTGCTTTGGCAGCACAGTATGAGCAGGAGTCAGAGGTTGCTCAGACAAGGGCTGTACCAGACCAGGACAAGGACCTGTGAGAAGAGGAAGCTGGAGCTTGGCATCAAAAGTCTAGTTTTAGACTTCACGGGCAACCGTCCTGTGAAGTCAGCGGTGCCATGTGCGTGCCACTTTACTAAAATCTAGCTAAGCAGACATGTGCTTTGTTTGTGGAATGCTGAAGGAGATGAATGGGCTTCTGAGGGAATGTGACAGTTAAAAAATATCTTCATTTTTAGACCTGCATATTTAGCTGTTTGGAAAATAGTTTCCTTCCTGAGTTTCAAATTTGACTGCTATAGTCACACCACAATATTAGATGGTAAATTTTGTTTGTTACTGTTATGTCATTCCCATTCCTTTTTCTTAGAATTAGAATGAAGTAGTATTTCAAATATCAAAATAAATAAATAAATAAATAAATAGATAAATAAATAAATAAAAATAAACACTACTATGTGTACATATATCAAAACCTTTCATAGTATGCCATTAGTATGTATAATATTTAATGAGTTTATGCTTCAGTTGTTAATATTAACAATCCTTATATACACCTTAAATATATACAATACAAATAAATTAAAAATCACATGCTAAATGAGGATTATCATAAAGATGATAAAAGATTATACTTGGGGACTTGGAGATGTAACCTGGAAATAATCACAATGAAAATGCACTATGTGGGTTATTCTAGATATTGGCTGTACAACGTGGTAATAGCAACATCTTGGGCACTTATATACCGAAGAGCATAAAAATACTAACATATGTTTGAAGATGGTTAAATGTATTTAACATTTTTAAAGTCCTTGCATTGTCTGGCATGTACTTCAAGTACCAATTTACATTAAAATATAAGCTAATTATGAATGTTGCAGGCCCTAAACAAAACAAAAAGTAGTAACAGAGTATGTAAATATCATTTTAATGAAGGGGGAGAGTGAGATGACAAAATAACCCCCAAAATATTTTAACAAATGGAAAATATGACAGAGAAGATGAAACAAATGGAAAATAAATAGTATTTAGACATATTTAAACCCAAATATAAAGTAAATTACATAAGTATAAATGAACTCAAAACTCTGGATAAAAGACATAAGCAAAAGTAACATGAGATAAAAATACCCAGAAATGGTTATGCAATAGGAAATATATTTATTCTTTATGAATATATCTGATAATATTTAAGATAAAATTTAAGAGAAAAAAGCTTTGAACTGAGATAAATAACATAGCTGAAACTTAAGAAGTCAAAGTCTTAGATGAACTACTAGGAAATCATTTAAAAATAAATGTCATTAGGACCTCTAATTTGTTTATATTTTATGTATGTATATACATATTTCAGTATGCTTGTCATTACATTTATGCCCATGAATAAACACAGCATGTAGTTAAAACATTTTGTTGTACATTGAAACCACCTGGGCACGAAAAATCTTCATTTGATGGAGATTGATGTAATATAAAAGATTAAATTGTTAATTTGAAAGTGTATAATGTACATACTGTGCAATAAGCTTAATTATTAAACAACTGAATAGTAACTGAAAATAATTGAAAATTGGGACTGAAATAAACAGGCACAAGTATAAGAATGACATTTTTCCAATGGGAATTAATTTACTGGCTGTAAATCTTAATTTACATTCTGAGTTTATAATCTCATCAAAGAAGCACATTTTGGAGGTCATTGGGGAGATTTCTTAAAGCAGGTCAGAATTTCCCTATTGCCGTCTGATAGTCTTCTTATTCCAGAAAAATTTAGTTGTTAGCCTAGGCAACCTTGATAAGTGGGTGAAGGCCAAAGCAACTAATCTGATCACCATCCAGAATGCCAGAATACCAATACACGATTCATAAATTCCAGCAATAACAGGGGAATATTTCCACTTGATTTTTATATACCATTATAGTTGAAATAAGAGTTGTCAATTCTCATTCTCATTCTCTCAGGCCCTGATTATCTTCTGCATTCATAATTCTATGTGATATGCCAATAATAATCTGGGTTTGTATATTTAGGGAATTTTCTATCATTTAATAACTTTACTAATTGTTAGCACTACAGAATTTCTTCATATTTTATACTTCTCAAATTTTTTAGAAACTCTGCTTTTGTGTTATATAAACATGATTTCAAAACCTGCTGAGAGATTGCCAAAATGACATTTTTTTTCTGGATAGAAGATAGCATGGCTTTTATTGCTATCAGGGCACTTCTTAAGAGACCTATAATCTGCCCACCTTCAAAAACGCTGACTAAATCTGAAACACAATACAAAACAGTAGCCACAAAAGCAAGACAGGAAAATATATATCTCTTGTATTTCTCATAAAATATTATGACTTTTTTATCTTCTATTGTTCTCATTACAACATAAAATTAATCTTGGTATGGTCTCATTAATAAGAAACCACTGGTTTTAAATTTAAATATCATGTAAAATCAAGAGAAATGGGCAAACTGTTCATAGTAAACATGAGAGCAAAATGCAATTGCATAGTAAAATATCAGGATTATGCTACAAAATGAATCAGAATAAAACATAGACATTAAATACTAACCTCAGGCCAAACTGTTATTTTAGAATTTCATATTTATTTTGTATTTTTGGAAAAGATATCTAAAAATCAACAATAACTTTTAATTCTAACATTAGATTTCCTTTTTATAAATGAATATTGGAGCTTCCAGAACTGTTTTGAAATTATTTTCTCTCAAGCTAGCATATTGATGTTAGTAAGAAACTTAGCCAGGAAAAATAAAGGGTTGCAATAGAAATCTATGTCACATCAGAAGATGTACCAGATAGAAGTTATTAGCACTAAAAAAGAAACATCGAACACCTACAACAGATAAACATATTTTATACGAAATTTTAGTTTGCTTTTTTATTTGTTAGTTTTTAGTTATAAATGACAGTAGAGTATATTTTGATATATTTATACAAACATGGAGTATATCACATTCTAATTAGGATCCCAGTCCTGTGAATGTACCGAATGTTGAGATTCACTGTGATGTTTTCATATATGTATGTGAGGAAGTTATGCCAGATTCATCCCAGGGTTTTTTAAGATATTTCACTCTGTTATTTTAAGGAAGAACAGAAAACCTCTTACAATAGGAATAGCATAGAAAAAATATGGATTAATCAGATGTGTCATGATGAGCTACAGAGTAATCAAAGCTTATTGCTTCATCAAGAGTTTGTAATCAGGCATTTTTAAGGCTCTAATAAAATTGTGTTTCAACTACCAGTGCATGCATTCATCTAACTGCAGCCTACGTATGCTTCTGTGCATATATTGACTTACTGTGAAAAAAGGTATCAAATATAATAAAGTCAGGGGAAATAATTTTATATTTAAGACGATGTACTTGTACCTTCCATAATTAAGCACCAAATGGAGATGAATGGAGTTATGTCAGCATTGAAGCTTGATATGTATGTTAGGATTTATCAAAGAAGTAGAGATGGGATCTCATTCTATAACATTTGATGGTGCTGATTATAATATGCATTAACTTATCAATTTTAATAGAATTATGAGCACATATGGTGAAATTTTGTTTAGAAAACATTATTCCTTTTTGAATACTACTTAATAGACAGCTGCTTGCTTATTTATTGTCATATCCAAGGAAAGTGTACTAGGTTTATTAATGTTGTGATTATAGACAGTTAAAATAATATTATTGAGAACAAAATGGCATAAGAAACAATTTCCATATGGCTCTTTTTTTTAACCAAAATGAAAGCATGAAATTTTACCACATTTCTTTCTGAGAACATGAGTTTTCCATGACCTTACACTTAGCCTCAATGTGTGGCTACAGCAAGGAACAGCTCATGATATGAAACTGGCATGAGTACAGAGGTCAATTAGAGCTCACAAGGACGTGGGAAATGTGCCATAATTATTTTAGTTGAATGAGAATATTAGCATTTTCCTACTGCTCTAGCAGTAACAATGTATTACATTTTTGGAAAAAGTTTTAACACTCACCATGTCAAGTTAAGATCTTCTAAGTAGATTTTAGGAGGGGCCATGGAAATGGCAAGAAGATTAAAACTCTAAAAATCTACTGTTTTATAAGTAAGCAATTAAATTTTTTAGGTTTATTCACATGCAGATTAATTCATATAATGTAAGCAGCAAATGTAAAGTCCATAAAAATGTGCAACATAAGGGTAGAAAAGTAGTAATAATGAAACCAAATAGTATATTCCTTTTATTAGATCTGTTTAACTTTAAAGAGTATAATTTGACATTATTTTCTTCTCTTAAACAAGCATATATATTGGCAACTCAGTTATGAAAATGAGAGAAAAGTAAAAATAAACAACATCTTAATTAAGAAAAGAACTGGGCATGGTGGCATACACCTCAAATCCCAGTGACACTGGGGGCCTAGATAGGAGGATCACAAGTTCTAGCCTCAACAACTTAGGGAGACACACAGGAACTTATAGGTAGTGTGATTGGTTGATAAAGTACCCCTAGGTTCACTCAATCTCCAGTACCAAAAGAAAAAAAGAAAAATAGGAAATGAAAAGAATTAAATATTATTGCAATAGAAGATATATTAATCCATAAAACAATAGTGAGTACTAAAAAGTCAGATTTGTGATGTAAGGAATAAATGTGAAAGATTTCTAAAAAGCATAAAGAAAATAAAAACCTAAGATGTAATTTAAAAAAGAAAACAATGAAGTGCCAATGTATTGATAACTGATATTTCTTAGTGAAAAAATACATTATACAATAATACTAATAAAGTAAAAACTAAAATGGATTTCTAACATATAAAATAGCTATCATTATTATTTGAAAATTCTAAAATGTATGTGAATGTATCAAATTGAATATCATGAGCTTAAAATGCTTTTTAAAAGTAATATTAAAGACTAGTAGAGAATAAGACTTGTTCTTCCCAAATTTTGATACCCCCAATTAGAGCAACACCTATAAAGGTTTAATGATTAAAAAATTATTAACAAATAGTGTCAAATCTTATTTTAAATATAGAAAAATTGTAGTACATACTATAATTCACCTTTTTTCAATTGATTTAGATAAATCAGTATCACTTTGATTAGTTGAAAGTGTGATATATTAATACATAATGATCATTAAAATTATGCATTTTATTATTGGACTATGTATAATAATACATAAAATCACTAAAATAGCAAAACTTAGTGTTTGTTTTTGTATATATTTAACTATGTCTACTATTCTGTATATGTTACCTACCAGCATTTGTATTCTTAAATTTTTCTTAATGTTACTGAAAGAATGAAAAATTAAAACTAAGATTTGGAACAAACTATGTAAAAATGGAAGTTTTTATGAAAATCTTACCAGTGGTTCTTCAGGCAGCCATTCTGGGTAGGGAGGCAGTCCGTATCACATTAATAGGAATAACCTTTATGAATAATTTAACTTTATTACAATGAAGTATATATCCTTTATTTTTGGAAAATATTTCATTTAAATTTTAGTTGCATATGGTAGCAAATGATTCTTTATTACAGATAATCTACTAACAGTAATATTAAAGAAACTATTGTCAAAAGAAAAATGTTTAAGACTGACTTTAAAAAGTTAAATCTATTCACACTGTATGTTTAATGTATTTTTCTTCACAGCCTAGTAGATTCTACTAGATGACCATAGTGTTAAAGTAAAAGAGTGAACACAAGTACTAACTATACAATAATCATCTTTATTAAATAAAACGGATTTTTGAAAGAAAACACATACACTATATTGACATATGCTTTAAATATTTGTTATTGTCTGTATTATCTTTTATATGTATAAAGGTTTGAAAGAATAAAAAGGTAAGGTAATTTAGTTATTTTAATAACAATATGATATTAATTTGCTGGATAAATTTGCAGACAAAAGTAAAGCAAATTACTCAGAATATTTAATGAGAATGTAACATATTGATTTACATTCCCTTGGGTATTCTTAAAATTATTTTTTTGAAAATGTAGTATTTTTATTGAAAATTATAATGTATATCTTATATTTATGAGAGTCAACTTGCTTGAATTAAACTTGGCAATTTTGATTCTATGTAAAATGTTTTGTTTCAGGACTCTAATATTTTATTTAACTTAGAGGTGTTTGGTCATGTATACTAATAACTGAGATGATTATAGCAGAAGGACAACTTTTATATCTCTTGATTTATTAAGTATTTGAATAAATGCATTTTTCTCTTTTTATCCTATGGAATATGTCATAACCAGTGGTGAGTTATGACTAATTATAAAATGGATAATCACACAAACAATAAAATTGTAACATAAACAATATATATTTCTATAAAACATTTAACTAGCTAGCTGTCTCTTATAGAAGAGTTCTTTCAATTTTAAAACTAACAGTAGTAGCAGAATAGTAAGAAAAAATGATATAACAAATTTTTTAGGTTTTATTGTATTTTTCTAATTGTACACTATATGAAGGTTACCTTGGAAAATATTTAGGACCTAATATAGACTACTACTACTACTAATATTCTAATAATCTACAATTTTTACATTTTTTATATCTATTTATTTTTACCTTTTATACTAGAACAAAAAATAAAGAAAAATTCTATTTATATTGCACATTCCCAGTTTTTCTGAGTAAAATAATTTCCATTAGCAAGTTTGGTTTACATATCCTTTCCAAGACAGACTTCCTATTATCATTATACTTAAGTCCTTGCATTCTTTCACTTTTAGGCAGCTGCATAATATCAGCACACAAGGCACCTAATAGATAAGCTCTCAATCCTCTGCAAGGAATAGTAAGGATTTATAACAGACTCATTTTCATGAGCAGAGTAAAGGGTATATGAGATCAAAAATATCAACATTAGGAGATCAAATATGGACAGAGGCAATACCACATAATATATGCTGTTTAAACATATTTTTCCTGTAAAACCAGTAGTGTTTGGGGAAATGAGCTAAATTGCATAAAACTCATTGAAGAGTCCAGTAGTTTGAGAAACTCTACAGAAGAAGCCTTTAAACTGCCCAAATAAGACAAAGAATCAGTAACACATAAATGATATTAGATTTATTTGTAAAAATCTCCCAGGTATAGAGCAATAAAATATTAATAAATGGAAGCATTATACATTGATTTTAATATTAAAGTATTAAGATGCCTTTATGGAAATCCAGTATAAGTGATGTCTTTTGATAATACCCACTATTATTTTATAATTTGTTTAGCTCATTCAGCCACAGGAAATATAAGATGATTACAGTGTTTAATTAACAAAATGGATTACATCCCCCAAGTCCATTCCCCATTATCTAGCAAGTTAGTTAAATTTAAAAATTTAAGATTATACACAAGAACATACTTAAAAATTTGTGTATACATAATTAGTTTTGATTTATTTAATTTTTATTATTTCTCATACTTTTCGTTATTTTGAGACATCCGAGTGCCTTTAGTTTCTTTTTTTTCTATTTAAAAAGATTTATTTGAAATTTTAATATAGACACATAAGTGAAATTTTAAATTAGAAGTACCTTGCTATGGGTAAAAGCAAGGGTAATTATTATTTTAGAAATGGACTTATCCCCTGAAGGACCCACAGGACCTAATTAACCTGAAGAGGGCATTCATTGGAAGAAGTGCCCAATGCCATTTGCTTTCCATCCATTCCTGTTCTGTTTTTGACATGGTTCCTAGTGGATGTACATGATTTTTCTCTCTGATGCTATATATGATCACCAAGTCATGATCCTTTCTTAGTTGAGATTTCAAGTAAAATACTGGCATATGCGAGAATGATTACACATTCAAATGTACATTTATGTGATCTTTCAAAAGTATGCAGCTGCAAGCATTCACAGAGTTATATTAAGATTGATCTTTCTAAAATGCAAGAAAATAACATAATGCACATGCTCAGGACACTATTTCCAACTTTTGCAACTTTATTTCAAAGCCTAACTTCCAGTGACTAAGCAGAGATTTTAATTATTCCACAATTAGAACTACATACTTGTTGACTTATCAAAGGAGGTTATTTTACTGTAATTATAATAAGAATGCCTCTGACATTCTGTTAAAAATTTACATTCACCTTAAATTTTTGCTAATTTAACTTATAGACACTATTTTAAATGAATGGATATATACCAAATAAATTCACTCAATTTTTTTAAAACCCAGAGATATTTTCTTTCATTTATTTATTATTTAATTCTTACAAACTTTGGAAAGGAATATATGCAATTCCAGGTATTTCAAATGTGGGCACATATGCCCAATATGCATAGAAATAACAAAACATCACTAAGGAAATATCAAATTGATTGATACTGTGAAATACTTTAAAATAACATTTGGGATTATAATTTCATATCACAGGAATGTGAATTACTACATCTCCCAAAGACTTACTTTCATGGATAAATAACAAAGCAATATTGGAATGATGTATAATTAGCTCCCAAATATTCATTAAACAATATGCACATATAAGTCCTGCAGTTATAGACATGTATAATACAAATATCATACAATTAATTTATAAGGGTAGTTTGAAAATAACATTTAAAATGTTGCCTAAATAAGTTACCTTAGAGGAAGCACACTTAAGTTACCTAATACACTAAGTACACTTAGTTACCTAATACATTTGGAAAATGTAGGTCTGCCACCCAACGTCAACAAGTCTGCTGTTTATAGACATTTATGTTTGAACAATATGTGCCACTTGAGTTCACGCACCAGTAGCCATGCAGTGTTGTGGGTGGCATGGGTGACAGGATGGAGGAAGGGGCTGACTGCAGGGACATGTTGTTGCTTAATGAGTTATTGTGTGTGGATTGGAAGAGTGATTAAAAACTTGAAATTACCAAATGACTTTTAAAAACTGGTACTTGAATAAGTACGGGGAAATCAGAGTTAAGTTTATCCAGCTAAAGTGCCATAAGAACAGCAAAACGAAAACCAAATGAATCAGGTTGTGCTAGTCAGTGCCTTGTTAAGTGACATGACAGAAGGATGCTATAACAAATTACTGCTTGCTGGGCTGGCTTGATGTCCAGCTTATACTGAAAATGCTTTAGGAGAGTCTACTTGCCTTAGGTCATTATTATTTAAATGATTTCCTTCCAAGGAAATGGGATATTTTGAGGAACTTGTCTCTATTTCTCAGGTAACTAAATGTCAAAATCGTAAAATTGAATTCATATTAATAAGAGAATGGACACATTTTCTTTTTGTAAAATTGTAGGCAGTGAGATAGCTGGGTCAAATGGTGGATCCATTCCAAGTTTTCTAAGGAATCTCCACACTGCTTTCCAGAGTGGCTGCACCAACTTGCACTCCCACCAGCAACATATGAGTGTACCCTTTCCCCACATCCTCGCCAACACCTGTTGTTGCCTGTATTCTTAATATGAGACATTCTAATTGGGGTAAGATGAAATCTTAAGGTGGTTTTGATTTGCATTTCTCTCATAACTAGAGAGGTTGAACATTTTTTCATAAATCTGTTGATTGCTTGTAGATCGTCTTCTGTAAAGTGTCTCTTCATTTCCTTGGCCCATTTGTTGATTGGGTTATTAGTATTCTTGGTGTAAAGATTTTTGAGTACTTTGTAGATTCTGGAGATTAGTGCTCTATCTGAAGTGTGTGTGGCAAAGATTTTCTCCCACTCTGAAGGCTCTCTCTTCACATTGCTGATTGTTTCCTTTGCTGAGAAAAAACCTTTTAGTTTGACTCTATCCCAATCATTGATTCGTGCTTTTATTTCTTGGGCTTTGGGAGTCATGTTAAGGAAATCTGGCCCTAGGCCAACATGATGAAGATTTGGACCTATATTCCCTTCTATTATGTGCAGGGTCTCTGGTCTAATTCCTGGGTCCTTGATCCATTTTGAGTTGAGTTTTGTACAGGGTGAGAGATATGAGTTTAGTTTCATTTTGCTGCATATGGATTTTCAGTTTTCCCAGCACCATTTGTTGAAGAGGCTATCTTTTCTCCACTGCATGTTTTTTGCTCCTTTGTCAAGTATAAGATACCTGTATTTATGTGGATTTGTCTCTGTGTCCTCTATTCTGTACCATTGATCTACCTATCTAATTTGGTGCCAATACCATGCTGTTTTTGTTACTATTACTCTGTAATATAGTTGAAGGTCCAGTACCGTGATACCCCCTGCTTCACTCTTCTTGCTAAGAATTGCTTTAGCTATTCTGGGTCTCTTATTCCTCCAAATGAATTTCATGATTGCTTGCTCTATTTCTATGAGGTCTGTCATTGGGATTTCAATTGGAATTGCATTGAATTTGTATAGTGCTTTTGGTAGTCGGGCCATTTTGACAATATTAATTCTGAATATCCAGGAACATGGGAGATCTTTCCATCTTCTCAGACTTTCTTTAATTTCTTTCTTTAGTGTTCTGTAGTTCTCATTGTAGAGGTCTTTCACCTCTTTTGTTAGATTGATTCCCAAGTATTTTATTTTTTTTGAGGCTATTGTGAATGGTATAGTTTTCCTAATTTCTCTCTCAGAGGATGCATCACTCACAAATAAAAATGCATTAGATTTATGAGCATTAATTTTATATCCTGCTACTTTACTGAATTCATTTATGAGTTCCAGAAGTTTTCTGGTGGAATTTATTGGCTCTTCTAAATAGAGAATAATGTCATCAGCAAACAGGGATATCTTGAGCTCTTATTTTCCTATTCGTATCCCTCTAATTTCTTTGGTCTGTCTAATTAGTCTGGTCAGAGTTTCAAGGATGATATTGAATAGAAGTGGAGAAAGAGGGCATTCCTGCCTTGTTCCAGTTCTCAGGGGGAATGCTTTCAATTTTTCTCCATTTAAAATTATGTTAGCTGTGGGCTTAGCATAGATAGTTTTTACAATGTTAAGGAACGTTCCTACTATCCCTATTTTTTCTAGCATTTTGAGCATGAAGGGGTGCTGTATTTCATCAAATGCTTTTTCTCTATCTATTGAAATAATCGTGTGGTTCTTGACTTTAAGTCTGTTGATGTGGTGAATTACATTTATTGGTTTCCAGATGTTGAACCAACCTTGCATGCCTGGGATGAAACCCACTTGATCATGGTGCACTATCTTTTTAATATGCTTTTGTATGCGATCTGCTAAAATTTTGTTAAAAATATTTGCATCTTTATTTATTAGGGATAAGGGTCTGAAATTTTCTTTCCTAGATGTGTCCTTTTCTGGTTTTGGAATCAGGGTGATATTAACTTCATAGAATGAGTTTGGAAGGGTTCCCACCTCCTGTTTTTCATGAAATGCTTTGAGGAGTATTGGAATGAGCTCTTCTTTGAAGGTCTTATAGAACTCAGCTGTGAATCCATCTGGTCCTGGACTTTTCTTTGTTGGTAGGCTTTGATGACTTCTTTGTTGCTTGAAATTGATCTATTTAAGTTGTATATGTCCTCTAGATTCAGTTTCTGGGGCTCATATGCCTCTAGGAACCTGTTGATGTCTTCCAGGTTTTCTCTTTTGTTGGAGTATAAATTTTCAAAATAGCTTCTAATTGTGGTTTGTATTTCACTAGAGTCTGTTTGATATTTCCTTTTTTGTCACAAATTTTAGTAATTTGAGTTTTCTCTCTCCTTCTCTTCATTAGTGTGGCTAAGGGTTTATCAATTTTGTTTATTTTTTCAAATAAACAACTTTTTGTTTTGTCAATTTTTTGAATTGTTTCTTTTGTTTCAATTTCATTGATTTCTGCTCTGATTTTAATTATTTCCTGTCTTCTACTACTTTTGTGATGTACTGTTCTTCTTTTTCTAGGGCTTTAAGTTGTAATGTGTGGTCATTTATTTGTTGACTTTTCATTCTTTTATTGAAAGCACTCCATCCAATGAATTTTCCTCTTAGCACTGCTTTCATAGTTTCCCAGAGATTTTGATATGTTGTATCATTGTTCTTGTTGATCTCTAAGAATTTTTTTTATTTCCTCCCTGATGTCTTCTCTTATCCATGCATCATTCAATAGCATATTATTTAATCTCCCCATGTTGGAGTAATTTCTGTTTTTATTTTATTATTGATTTCTAATTTCATTCCATTACGGTCTGATAGAATTCAAGGTAGTATCTCTATCTTTTTGTATTTGCTAAGAGTAGCTTTGTGGCATAATATATGGTCTATTTTAGAAAAGGATCCATGTGCTGCTGAGAAGTAAGTGTATTCACTTCCTGATGGATGAAACATTCTATATATGTCTGTTAAATCCAAATTAGCGATTGTGTTATTGAATTCTATAGTTTCTTTGTTCAGTTCTTGCTTGGAAGGTCTGTCCAATGGTGAGAGTTGTGTGTAAAGTCACCCAGTATTATTGTGTTGTGGTCTATTTGGTTCCTGGAGTTGAGAAGGATTTGATTGACATACATGGATGCGCCATTGTTTGGGGCATAAATATTTATAATTGTTATGTCTTGCTGATTTATGCTTCCCTTAAGGAGAATGAAATGTCCTTCACTATCCCATCTAACTACTTTTGGCTTGACGTCCACTTTATCTGATATGAGGATGGAAACCCATGCTTTTTTACTGAGTCTGTGTATGTGGTATGTTTTTCCCCATCCTTTTACCTTTAGTCTGTGGGTATCTTTTCCTATGAGCTGCGTCTCTTGGAGGCAGCATATTGTTGGGTCTTTCTTTTTAATCCAATCTGCCAGTCTATGTCTTTTGATTGATGAGTTCAGGCCATTAACATTTAGGGTTATTATTGAGATATGATTTGTATTCCCAATCCTTATGGCATATTTTTGGTTTTTAACTTGACTTGGTTTCTCCTTTATTTGGCTATTCCTTTAGGGTAGTTCCTCCCTATGCTGGTTACATTGTTGTTCTTCATTTCTTCCTCATGGAGCATTTTGCTGAGAATGTTCTGTAGTTCTGGTTCTTGATTTGTAAGTTCTTTTAGCTTTTGTTTATCATGGAAGGATTTTATTTCATTTTCAAATCTGAAGGTGAGTTTTGTTGGGTATAAGATTCTTGGTTAGCATCCATTTTCTTTCAGGGTTTGGAATACATTATTCCAGGCCCTTCTTGCTTTTAGGGTCTGAATTGATAAATCTGCTGATATCTGTATTGGTTTCCCCCTGAATGTAATTTGATTTTTTTCTCTAGCAGCCTTTAAAATTCAATCTTTATTTTGTATGTTAGGTGCTTTCATTATAATATGCCTTGGTGTTGACCTGTTGTAATTTTGTACATTTGGTGTCCTGTAAGCCTCTTGTACTTGATTTTCCATTTCATTCTTCAGATGTGGGAAATTTTCTGACATTATTTCATTGAACAGATGTTTCATTCCTTTGGTTTGTATCTCTGTGCCTTCCTCAATCCCAATAATTCTTAAATTTGGTCTTTTCATGATATCCTGTAATTCTCGTAGGCTTTGTTCATGAATTCTTACCATCTTCTCTGTTTGGTCAACTTTGTTTTCAAGATTAAATATTTTGTCTTCAATGTCTGATGTTCTATCCTCCAGGTGATCTAGCCTGCTGCTTATGCTGTCTATTGAGTATTTAATTTGGTTTATTGTTACCTTCAATTCAAGGATCTCTGTTTGGTTTATTTTTAACATCTCTATCTCTTTATTAAAATGATCTTCTGCTTTCTGCATCTGTTCTTTAAACTGTTGATTGATGTGATCATTTCCTGCATTTTCTCTCTCATCTCATTGTTTGCTTCTCTGGTCATTTTAATTATGAACATTCTGAACTCCCTTTCTGACATTTCTTCTACCATGTTATCACTGAATTCTGTTGATGAAGTTTCTAGGTTTGTTTGAGACACTTTCTTCCCCTGCCTTCTCATGTTGTTCATGTATCTTCCCTTCTATCCGTGAGAATCTGAGGTATAGCAGCTTCACCCCTTAAAACAAGTGGCATCCCTACAGGTTTCCAATTTCTCACCTCCTAGTCTTCAGTAGCACTAGACTGCGGGCGGGGGTCAGGCTGGAGTAAGACTTGGCCTCTGGGCTTGGTCTTTCAGTGTGGGAGCCTCAAGCATGCACTCTGTGCTTGCTTCCCCCACACTGAGGGCTCCTGCTTCTACACTGTGCCTGCTGCCCCCTCAGAGGTCTCACAAGAGCACTCTGGGCCTAAGACCTAGGTAGGGAACTCTCACCCATCTGCGCTGGGCTGTGCCTGTTGTCTGTCGCTGGCTCCGCCTCCCCGAACCTGGAATTCTTGGGCCACTTTGCTGAGCTGAATGCAAGGCTCTGGACTGGGCCTCCGGGAGAGGACGACCCAGGAGGCCTGTCCTCAGTGCCCACTTCCCGCACTGAAGACTCTTGTCTCGGGCTGTGCCGGTGCCCCTGTGGAGGACCCACAGGAGTGCTCTGGGCCAATGCCCCCAATATCATATACTATTTGGAAAATACTGAATGACTGAGTGGCAGTACTTGTAGTCTACTATGTATCTAGTTATTTATGTAGGTAGCTATAACCTAACATTTCTTAGTCTCATAATATCAAGTACTAAAGAGAAAATCATGAACTAACTAGAAGAGTCAGCAACAGATGGTAAACTATATAGAAATATTGAGCATTTCAAAGTTAATTTTCATGCCCTGAGCCCTTACCTCCTACCTCCTAGGGTAAATAAAACCATGCTGAATATATACTGAACAATTTTGAAATTAACCCTCAAAGACAAAAATTAGACTCTATTTCCATAATAATTTGACAAGATAAAAGAATGTCATTATGAAAATATAATACTATGGATAAATATATTGATATGAGCCACTATATTAATCAGGAATCTTGAGAGAAACATACACAATAAAATGTAGAAAGAAATTTATTGTAAGGAATTGGCTTATGCAATCATGAAAGTTGACAGCTCACAAGAGCTGCAGTTTACATTTGGAAAACAGAAAAGCTAATAGTACAGTTGTTGCCCATATGCCTCAGATCCAAGACAGACAATGTTCTAGTGCCAGTCAAAATGCCAGCAAGAGCAAGAAAAGCCAAGGTTTCTGTTCAAATCTGAAACCAAGGTGAAAAAATGATATCTTTGATAACAGGCATTCACAAAGGAGGAGGAATTCCTCCTTATTCAGGGGAAGATCAGCATTTTATTCTTTCCAGGCCTCACACTGTTTAGAGGAGACTCACCTACCTTAGAGACAGCATTGTTTCATTCAATCTATAAGTTTAAATAATAAAGATTATGCAAAAATACCTTTACAGAAACATCCAGAAAAATCTTTAACCAAATTTGAGTACCTTATTGCCCAGTCTAGTTGACAAAACTAACCATCATTTAGTCTAACTCTTGATAAACTTTGGTTCTTATAATTAATCTTCTAATGAAAACAATAACAAGGTCTTAACTCTTCCTAATATGACAGAACTATTCTGTGTATAATAAAAAATGCACTAACCCCTATGCCAGAACAGAAGGAAAAGCCTTTGAGTGATATTCACTCTTCTTTTTTGTAGCCTATAACTTAAATAGTGTGATTATCTCCATCAGTTTGATATGTTATAACAAAGTACTATAGACTGGGTAACTTGCATACAAAAGAAATGTACTTCTTACAGTTGTTGATCAGGTGCCAGCATGATTGGGTTCAGTTAAGGGCCCTCTTCCACTCTTCCAGTATAACTGGTGAATTTTCTAGAGTCTTTAGCTAGAAGGGCACTAATTCCATTTATGAGGGTCCCATTTTTATTACCTAATTATCTCCTTGAGGTCTCCTTTCCTAATACCATCATATGGGGGTTAGATTTTCAACATATGAATTTGAAGAAAACACAAACAAGTAGTGTATTACAATCAATAAAATTAATAATAATTAAATACTGTTTTATAAAACCAACACATCTTATGCTAAATGACAAGGGAATAAAAGGAAGAAAAGATTTTATAAACACACAACACACACACATATACATTCATGACAAAATAAGGCAGTACACATGATAATTATGACTACCTTCTTTCATTATCCATACTCTGTCCCCAACTGTCATCATCAAACACCTCAACTGGTCTTGATTCTTTATCTGTTTAGGTGACTCAAACCATCATTCATGAGGGATTGGACTATTCATAGTCCTAACTTTTTGGAGTTGTCATAGTTTTGCTTTACTTATCAGAGGACCTGATAATATTAAGAGATTCCCTAAAGGATCTTCTGTATTACAGATTAGTTCTTGACTTCCATTGTAAAGCAGTAAAAATTTTTCCCTGGTAGTCCAATACCAGGGAATCAACCAGTCCAGGATCAATAACTCCATCTAGTATTTTTCTTTGCCTATTGATACAGAAGCATGGGGAGTCCAAAGTGGCTGGGTGGTAGCATTACTGTCCAGTCAATGGAATCATTGTTGTTTCTAATTGATAGTATTTCTCCCTTTGACCCTCAGACCTGTAGTAAGCCAAGCATGAGGCAGAGGTTGAAAGCAAACATTTTGCTAGAGAGTGACTAGGGGAAGCAGTACATCTACTCTCACATTCAATCCTTGATTCCTGAAACAGTGAATTATGCTTATTGGAAAAGCATTATATAGGGTGTTTGTTCATGCTGTTCAAACCTTTCTGGAAAACTCATGTGTTACCACGTTGCTGGTGCTGTACCTGAGTCTTCAAAAAGTCACCACCATTCTAACAAAATAGCTTCTTACATATGATAGAAAACATGGTAAGGTCAGTGAATTCCATGAACATGGACATGTTGGGTTGAAATTGGTTCCTCATCAAAAGCAAACTTTCATGCGTGCATGGATGAATGTGGCATGGTGAATCCCATCATGGAGTATAGCCATAGGACACTAATTTAAAAAAATAAATTGTAAATGTTTTGAAAAGGGACTGGTGGAGTGGATGAAGGGGGAAGCTGGGAGAAAGTGGTGGGGAGTGAATTGAAGCAGTTGTGTTCCAAGATTTTGTGATTATGCCAGGGTATATCCTGGTGTTATATAAACCAAAAATGATTTTTGCTATGTGGAATATAATGATGGTAATTAGGATATTCTGTGAGTATACAGATGGTAGTTTAGGTTGGAGCAGTTTTGCAGAGAAGTCAAATTCCAGACTAATTATTTAATTCAGTAAAAACAAAATGATGCCCTTTCCATGATGGAAAAATTTCAAGATAATCAACTTGCCATCAAGTCAACTCGCTAGCTTATCACTCTAGGGAATGGTGCCATGGGGGAACCTCTTCTCTAAATTTCCTCACCTCCTGCTGTTCTGAGGTAAGAACTATGTGGCTGTTGGAATGGAATGAATGCTTTTTGCATGTGAAAAAGACATGAATTTGGAGGGACTAGGGTGGAATGTTATGGACTGAATAGTTGTGTCCCTCCAAAATTAATATGTCGAATTCTAATCCTCAATATAATGATATTTGGGGATAGTGCCTTCAAGAGGTCACTAGGTAATGAGAGTAGAGTCCTTATGAATAACATGAATGACCTTCTAAGAAGATGCTAAATAACTAGCTGCCACTCTGTCTGCAATGGGACAATACAATCAGAAGTCAACAGTCTAAAATCTGGAAAAGAGCCCTCATCACAAGCTAACTATTCTGGTTTGGGACTTGACACCATCCAGAACTAAAAGAAATAAATTTCTCTTCTATACAGGTCTCTCGATGTATGTTCTAGATAAGTCACTTTGTTATAGCATACCAAACTGATTAAGAGAGACTCAATGAACACAGAAAGTCAGATTTTGCAGCTATGCAGACAGAAATCATACCTAATTAGCATGCCACAGTGGCTGCGGTAGTAGAAAGTCAAACTCACCAGGTCATGCTCAACTGAGAACTGGATGTCACAAGTTCTGTCACTGCTAGATGCAAATTATAGAAATGACCACCACTGCCTAACACTCATCTGTTGATGACACCCCCATTATACAGCTACCTTCTCAGGAGGCTCCCTTTGGATCCAAGTCTTTCACTGGGACATCTAGAATCTAAGACACATCCTTACACCGACTGCAAAATAGTCTAGACAGACATATTTCTTTTCTTTATTTTAGCTCACCCTTGGGAAAGTGAGACTCGTAATGTGGGGGATTGTGAAATGCAAGGAATACATTCAAAGACAAGAAGACAAAATTTGGTGACTATCAACATTATAGAGTAGAGTCTGGCTGCCATGTTTTTGAGCAGCTACTGAAACACAGAGCACGAATTCAGGAGAGAATGAACTGGATATTGACATGGTTGTATAGCTCCAAATAGTTGGAGATGATTTTGCCCTCATCCTTTTTTGTTTAATTTTTAAAGAATTTGCTATCTGAAGAATTAAAGTGATTGGTTATAATTTATAATCAAAACTATAAGGAAATTTACTGATTTAACATAGCTTTTTAAACTTTTATAAAGCAAATTGAACATCAATAAAATCTAAACATAAGAAAAATATTAAAGAGATCATGACACCTTTCTAAAACCTTATGTTGAACATAACCACATATTATGCTACAGGAAAAAAAAGTTCTCACTGAATTTACTTACACTAATTTCTCCCTTTATATAAAGTGATAGGACAGTCTCCTCTTTCCTAATAATAAGAATGATATAATCCTCTTACATTTCTTATTTTAATTTAGTTGGTAGGAAGTTCAAAGGTAGATGTTTGTTTCCAATCTCAGTAATGGTCCTGTCCTGGTTTATATGTTGTCATAGTCATTTCCATTTTTTCTCCATGTCTGTGGAGCAATTTTTTCATGATTTTACTCTATTCTTTACCAATGACTTTATTTTGCATTGATTTTTAGTTTTAAGTTTTTGCAAATAAAATGTTAAAGACTAGGAAATATAGGAAGGTATAAATAATACGCAACAGCATAAATGTTAGAAGTTTTCTCTCACTAAATAGGATACTTAAATATGTAATATTCATGATTGTTTCCAAATGTATAATAATCTATCATTTTTTAATGCAATCTACAACCATAACAATGATTTACCAAGTACAATTTATCTCTATAATAATTTGGTTTGTCGGAGCCAAAATTCTTAAATAAGCCAAATCAATTTTAGTGATATATTTTCAATTATGTTCATACATGTATTGGCAAAGATGCTTTCAGGATTACTACTAAATACCAGTAGGTGTTTCTATAAATGTTTGTTAAATAATTATAATTTATTGACTATTCATTGAATATCCATAATATAGAGAGACCTTTGTGAAATATGCAATTCATCATTTATTAAAGTAAGAGCTGTAACATTAAACAGTATTCCAAAAATAATAAGATACAAATATATATTTTGTATATTTATATATTTGTATATTAGCCAGTTTCCTAAGCATAATTAAATACAAGTATCTGTGTGTGTGTGTGTGTGTGTGTGTGTGTGAGAGAGAGAGAGAGAGAGAGAGAGAGGGAATTGTTCAAGTTAGTTTGATTTCAACAAGATCTACTTTTTTTGGCGGGAGGGAGGGCAGGGCATACCAGGGATTGAACTAGGGCACCTGACCACTGAATCACATCATCAGCCCTAGTTTGGATTTTATTTAGAGACAGGGTCTCACTGAGTTGCTTAGCACTTTGCTTTTACTGAGGCTGACATTGAACTTGCAATCCTCCTACCTCAGCCTCCCAGGACGCTGGGATTACAGGAGTGTATCACTGCACCTAGAAACCCATATCTGCTTTTTTCATGGATTTACAAAGAACAGTTCAAACATTACATATTTTATTTAAAAAAATGTTTGTTTTCATTTTAGAGTCCATGTATTTAGATTTAGATTTTGATATGAGTAGCCTGGATTGGAATTTAGCTTGCTTGATACATGGTTGTTTTTGAAGAGGGCGTTTAAAATTTTATGTTCCTATTATTCATCTAAATAAAGTATGATCTATCAGATTTATGGTGAAGGATTATTGAAAAATAATGGTCTGATTTCTGTGTGACCCCATGATATTCTAAAAATAATTAGATACAATTATCTTGTGTGTGTGTGTGTGTGTGAAATAGACAGAGAGAGAGAGAGATTGATTAATTTAGCTTAATTTCAACACCTATGCCTACTTTTGAAAGGTAAATGTTATCTACAAAGTAATTAAGTACTTTTCAAAGATTGGGCATCTCAAATTGAGGCAGATGCTGGTTAATGTTTCTGGCAAGTGAGGTTTTTCATAGTATCCCTTCACTGTTGTGTAATTAGTAACTTTTTTTCCAAAACTATGAATAATTGTTTTCTTTCTGTGGGAAATTTCTAGTCTAGAAAATTAGAAAGATCCATTCCAAGTTTACTAAGGAATCTACATACTGCTTTCCAGAGTGGTTGCACTAATTTGCAACCCCACCAGCCATGTATGAGTGTACCTTTTTCTCCCCATCCTTGCCAACACCTATTGTTGCTTGTATTCTTGATAATAGACATTCTAATTGGGGTGAAATGATATCTTAGGGTGGTTTTGATTTGCATTTCTCTTATTACTAGGAATGTTGAATTTTTTTTATATATCTGTTGATTGCTTAGAGGTCTTCTTCTGTAAAATGTCTGCCCATTTCCTTAGCCCATTTATTGACTGGGTTATTTGTATTCTTGGGGTAAAGTTTTAGCTATCCCACTCCTTTCCCTATGCCCAAAGGACTTAAAATCAGCATACTACAGTGATGCACCCATATCAATGTTTGTCACTGCTCAATTTACAGTAGCGGGATTGTAGAACCAAACTAGATGCCCTTCAATAGATGAATGGATAAAGAAACTGTGGTATATATATACACAATGGAATATTACTCAGCCATAAAGAAGAATAAAATTATGGCATTTGCAGGTAAATGGATGCAGTTGGAGATGGTCATGCTGAATGAGATTAGCCAATCCCCAAAACCAACGGCCGAATGATCTCTCTCATAAGTGGATGATGATACATAATGTGGGGTGGGAGGGAGGCAAGGATGGATTGCATAGGGAAAAATGGGGGGTAGGATTGGGGAGGGGGGTAAGAATAATAACAGAATGAAACAAACATCATTACCCTATGTACATGTGTGATTACACAAATGGTGTGACTCTATTTTATGTACAACTGGAGAAACAACAGCTGTAATCCACTTGTGTACAATGAATCAAAATAAAAAAAGAAAACCAAAAAATAAATATTCTATCAAAAAAAGAGAATTAGAAAGAATATTATATGACTAAGTATTCTAGAAACAATAATCTAGAAATAATATTATAGGATGAAAAATAGTTTACCTAGTGATAAAAATTGGAGCTTTTTGAGATTTGCATAAGAGTAGGCAGGAATTTTTTCCAAATCTGCTCTTCAGGAACACAAGTGTTTCTTAAAAAACACAGTGAAAATTTCTGAAGAAGGGAAGTAAGACTTACAGAAAATTAAGGATTAAATTCATATTTTTGTGCTTGTAATCTGTATATCTAAATCTATCAAGATGTGTATATATGTGTATGTATACACATATATATTCAAATGGCTGTATATATATATATAGACACATGTACATCAATCAAGATGCATGTGCATATATATCAGAATGTATATATACACATATATACTAATTACAAAATTTAATAAATGAAAGCATCAGTGTTTTCTGTTAAGCAAAAATCATGGAATAGCTTAACTAGGAGTTTATGCAATGGATAATTTTACATATGCTTATTTGTTTCTTATGAACTAGATTTAAATATTTTAATACATAGTTTAGATTTTATAAAAGCATTTGTATATATCTAAAATTTAGAGTCACTTAAATTTTTAATATTTTCTAGAAGGTAAATTTCAGTTCAATTCTTATTTTATAATGCCATTAAATATTATTAGTGCTTATAAAAATAATAAAAAGCAAATCAGAATAGAATTGAAAATTATTTATATGAATTTATCTATGCAAATGTGGTTAGTTTTAAAAACAATTTCAGTGAATTTCATTTGGGAATGCTACTATGGGAATATTTAAAATATTCATATATATCATGATAATGGGCAGTATTATATCAGCAAGTCCATGGGACAGTTTTTCATTGCTGTCAATATGATTTCTTTAAAACAATGAGACTTATTATGCCTGAGGTAAGGAAAAGTAAACAAACAAGCGAGAAAAAAGAAAAAAAAAGATGGTGACTAAAATAAATGAATATAGCATACTGGTAATGATAATAATTAATTATAGTTTATGTAATAATAGTCATCTATGTATTTCTAAAAATTTGATCATTATTACATACTTCCCATTTTTCTCTTGATTTTACTGACTAAAAAGTACTCTTGAAAATAAAATGAAAGTACACATTAAATTTGCAATACATTGTAAATATATAAGGATGGACAATTAAATATTTATATTTTGAGGTGCACTTATTTTCTAAACTTTTTTGTATTTAGTTTTAAGTGATTATCTTTTCTGTAAGAAAGGTCTGCCTATCTTTAAAGACTTAATCTTAATCTTCGTCTCTTTGAGTGATGTGAAAACAATTTGCTCCGAAGTGCAGTTCTGGTTTTGAACACAAAGGGCAAGTTGGGTGTCTTACAAAAGTATTGTCACTTGTTGGTATACCTGACTTATGAAGGAAAAAGAAATATTTATGTAGTTAGCAGCTTTTTTGCTAACTCTCTCTTTGTGCTCAATTTAAATACCTTTAAATTGATTCAAATACTTTTGCACTGGATATAACAAAGGCTGGGGAGATTTTTACTTGTCTATCTCAGATCCTTCAATTGCCAGAATACAGATTTATTAATATTTCTTTTAAATAGAAAATTCCAAATAGTTTACAACCACAATATGATTTCAGTTTTGTAGTCTGCAGAACTCTTCTACTTTCTTCTCAGTACTAGCTTCTTTCAATATTAACCATCTTGACTGGCTTCTTTTCTCTTTACTGAAGTTTTTATACTATCTTCTACTTCTTGGATTTCATTTAATTTAAACTACACATGCACACACACATATACACACACACAAACACACACACTCTGACTCCTCTTTGCCTTGATTACACTTTTTAGGTTGAATTTATGCCTTCTTTGCAATACAGCTACTTGTTACCTTGGTGATATAGACAGCCTATTTTTATTTATCCAATGTTCATAAATATTCAGGAAATAAGTTTTGACCCCTCACATATTATGATATAAATTTATCAGACTATCTTTAAAACTGATTTTTAAAAATGTAAATGTCTATGAAATATTCTCAAATGTTGGAAATCCTATCTGTATAAAGAGTATTGACGCCTTATCATCTTAGTTGACTTTATTTGGGTTTTGATATAAGGTGCTTCACATATTTTTGATCAACACTCTCAATATTTGACCTCTTACTTTTTAAAATTTTGCTGTCATCCTAAACTGTTACTGCTTTTGTCTATTTTGCTTATTTAACTTAATGTCCATTTCTATTTCATAATAGTCCTCTGATCTGTAAAATGAATTCAGATAAATATAGTATCAATGAAATACAGAATGGATTTATGAAGATAGCAAGCTATGCATGATGAACAATTACTTTACTGAAGAAAGATCGCTCTTTAATCATCCTCTCAATGTGTTCCATTACAATCTTATAAAAGTATTCTTTAAATTTAAAGGCAGTTATATTTTCCTCAAACAGACCTATGTAGCACATCTTAAAAACACAATGTATATTTCAAAGTAGATTTGGCATCTGGTATTTCATCTTTCTCTGAAGAAGTAGCACAAAAAATAAGATCTATAAATTATATCATAATGAAAGAAATTATACCATGCATCTCACATGATGAAGTACAGAAATTCAAAAAAATTCTAAAACAATTCTTATAATTACCACACAGTAGTAATAAAAATTGTAACTATAACTTCTAACTCTCAAGTAACAAAATATTATTTTCTAAGTCAGTAAGGTACTGTGTCTCTGGTTTGGCATTGATCATCAAATATTATTCTCAGCAAATAATACATCATATTCAGTAAGATATTCCTTACTATTACTTTAATTCATGTTTTCTAATAATCCTGTTTGTCTAAGCATGTACTTAACAATATATGACATGTGTTGATATAAACATATTTATGAATGAGAGGTAGATCAACATTATAAGCATCCTTTAGTCATGACACCAATCTCCCTGGCTAATGAGTCAAAAGTATGTTATAATGAGCTCTCAGAATTGGCAGAAAGACTTGGCTGGGATTAAGGCACTTAGACACTTTTTAGAACTAAATGAGGTATAGGAATTTGGGGGTAGATGCAGAATTGATCTCATCACAGGAACCATCTACTCTTTTCACATTTTCAGGAGGGAACATCTGATTGAATAGTTTGATTCACTGGCCACTGGAGGACATGATACAATCTCAGCAAATCTTTTACAACTGAGATAATTGCTCAAAATAATTTTGCACTTTTTTTAGAAAAGGATATGGAAGGCCTCAGAGTCAGAAATGAGCAAACATTTTTGTTCACTGATAGCAACAACTCTGAGAACATGCAGGCTTCACTATTTTAAATGGATAAAGAAAAAGTACAATTAAGTTTTTCCAGGTAGAAACATTTTGAATAGTATTCGTGATTGGGGAATAAGTGCACTAGAGTTTTAGAGAAGACAGGTTGGCTCAAGTCATATCTTGAGAATTAATAACACTTTTGTCTTAAATAAATAACAATTTCTTCATATATTTTATAGAAAAATATCTCATGTACTTATGTGAACATTAAATATAATACAAAAGAAGAATGCTATCACTGTGCAAAACATAACTGAGGTTATTATTGCTTTGAGGATATTACTTCAGCCTTTTATTGTATACATGAAGAAGCAATTTTAAGGTCTCTTTGATCTTTACTGCCTAAATATTCAGTCTGAAGGAATGATGAGCAGAGATGGTGGATATGATGTCTGTTTTGTTATCAATTTCTGTTCACATAAAATTTTAATGACAAGTAAAATTATGTTTAAAGTATATTTACAATTTGTATGTATATGTATTTTTTCTACAAGCTGAAAGTTTAAAATTACAATTAATTGAACTTCAGTTCTTTGAATCCGCACTCTAGCAATAGCTGTTGTGCAAGATATCCCAACAGAACCAGAGTGATACATGTAACATCTTTCTGCTCTTAAAATGTTCCTAATGCATTTTGAAATGCTGTAATTCTCCATTCTTTCTGGAACAGTGAAGTGCAAATTTCCCCTTAAGTAAACTTATTACAAATAATGATCATAGTACTCAGTAACTCTAAGATTAAGTTAAAGCCCTCAGGTTTTAGACAAGAGAAAAGTAAATACAAGTATAGTATTTGGAAAAAATGGATTAATGGAGTAAAAGAACAAATAATCTAATTTGATAGCATAAAGGTTGTGAGCTTTCTCTAATAAGCTCTTATAGCCACCTATTCTATATAAGACCTGCCTCAGCTTTTATGATCATTATTATTAATTTCATCCCTCAGTTCTCTGAGGCTTTTTCTCCATTGTCTTAAAAGTATATTTAGAGCACATGTGACAACAAAGGTACAGAATGGGTAATGTGTGACATCCAAATAGTCTTACGCTCATATTGCATACTTCATGGATTTATGATATATTTAATAGGTAAATGTGAAAATAAATAATGGATGGATTGGAAAGTTACAAATACATTGAGAGGCAGCGACAATGTGCTAATGTCTTTCAAACACAGATAATTTTGATGAGAAGAGGAAGTAAAATCTTCATGGAGACGTGGCTTTTTCATGAAGACTGAAAATATTGATAGAACCCCCAAACAATCTAATGTGTCAAGGTACAATGAAAGGAAGGAAGAGAAGTCAACAAAGTGAAAACAGCAGAAAGCAAGTATAATGTGTGGCAAAGCAGAACAGGGATCTGCAAATAAATCTTCATAAAACTTCATAATATGAGCTGTTCAAGGACAGGTCCTACTCAAAACCTGAATTCCTGTTCTCAGGCAATATTCTCTTTCCTGCCCTTTTTTGTCCAATTTTAAAGCCCATGACAAAGGGGAATAAAGGGAAGGGAGGGGGCATAGGGATAGGAAAGACAATGGAATGAATCTGACATCACTTTCCAATGTACACATGTGAATGCACCAGAATGAATCTCAACATCATGTTCAACCACAAGTCTGGGATCCTAATTAGAATAAGATATACTCCATGTTTATTAAATATGTCAAAATATACTCTACTGTCATGTATAACTAAAAAGAACAAATAAAAAATAATAATAATAAAATAAAACCCATAAAATTACAACAAAAGTTTTTCCCCTAATAGCAGCTGGATATTGAAAGCTAGGATTTAAATTCCATGTGAAGTATTATAATTTTAACTGATCTGCTGTATGGAGCCAATGGACATTTTGAATAACTGACAATTTTGGTTTTGTGTATAATTTACTAAACATTAAAGATACTTTTTTCATTTTCCCATCGTACTATTTGAGGTGGTAATTCCTATGCTGCTACTTCTACCTAAATTTGCAATCATGTACAAAAACACATTGGCCATTTTTAAATAATTTATTGAATGTATCTCCTAGGATAGGATATGTTATGCTGTGGTGCACACAGACAGAGTCTTAGAAGATTAAAACTACAGACATTTAGTTCACCCTCACAGAAAATTTGCTGCAAGTCTGCAGAGAGCTCTGAGGCACTTTTCCTCCTACCTAATTGCCCAGAATTCCCAGCTGTTTCCACACATTGCACCTCCAATATTTTACCACCAGTGGGGAAGCAGAGAATGGGGATTACTCAATGACTCTTAAAATGCTTCTGTGCAGAAATGACTAATATGGTTTCTCCTCACTTTTCATTGAACAAAGGAAGTCTCAAACAGCCCCAGCATGAATTAAGAGGGATGGATACAGAAGGAGAGGAAATAAGGAAGATACCAGCAGTATCTACAACCTATGATTTGTCATTTTAGAAGTTTATTTATAGATAAATTTAAATTATTCTAATCAATCTTCATTATCCTGCATAAGTGTGTGCTCTCCATTATTGGGTACTCAGACATAATAAATTAATTATTTTACTTCTTCCTCCAGATTGCATTTCCATATGCAGGATTTTCCTATTTTCCACTTGTATCAATTTCTCTTTTTCCAAGTTTTAAAAATGTTTCTTTATGTGAGATTTTCACAATTACATCATTTCACAAATGCTTTACCAATTTTAGCAAATTTCAAATGGTTAAAAAATAGACAAAATGTTGTTTTAACTTTCAGACTTACCCATATGGTAGATTCAGGTTTTGAGAAATCCTCAGTATACATTGCAGTCTATCTCCTGCAACAGCACAGTTATATTAACATTCATTTAACACATTTTTCCACAAAAATTGTCTGTGGGTACTAGGCAACCCAGACAGTGTTGCTTTCATAATACCTGATAGGTGTTTTATTAGTTTTTGATCTATGCAAGAAAGTCAAGATATTTATGCTCTTTATTATTACATATTGGCTGAAATACATTTCTCCCTCTCACCCTGCACACCTGTGACAACTACTATGCCAACATTTAAAGAGCAACAACTGTTCTCTTTTGATATTACAGTACAGCAAGCTACTACATATAAATGTGCATTATGCTAGTAATCAAAAATTCACAAGAAAAATTTATTCCCACAAAAGGCAATGCAAGTCAAGTAATAGCCAAGTTTGGGGATTAACCTAAGAGTCCATCAACAGGTGAATGGATAAAGAAAATTTGGTATATGTACACAATGGAGTTTTATTGAGTCATAAAGAGGACTAGAATGTCATTTGTAAGAAAATTGATGCCATTGAAGAATATAATTTAGAGTGAAATTGGCCAGTCTCAAAGAGAAAAGTATCATTGTTTCCATCTTTCCCTTCACATGTGGAAGCTAGAGTGGAGAAAAGGGAGGACTTGAAAGTAGAAAGCAGAAAGTAGGGTAGATGATGGGGTGTGGAGAAGGAGGAGTTGAGGGTAGAGGAGGTATAGGGGAGTGAAATTGGTCAAATCATGCTTTCATATATGTATGAATGTGCCACAATGAAACTTAGCATTATGTATAGAGATGCAATAATTTTTAAAAATCCATGAAATTTTTAGCTGTTCACCTACATCCCAACAAAAGGTAAAAGTAAAATTGTGAGCATTGTTGACTAAATTACTTGAACTTGAAAGTATTGTTTTTTCCATTAATGGATTTTCTCTTCTTTAGCCATGTTTTCAGTCCATTCTAAATGGGTTCTTTTGTTTTTGCTTATTGTTTTTTTTCTCCACTTTTAAGTTTAATCACTTTTTCTGTAACTAACTTCAAGATTATACTTATGCAGATGATAGCTTCTTATTTTTAGTTTGAAATTTATTTTGCTCAAACTAATCAGAGTTATTTATTTACCCAGTAATGTTTGAACATTATGGGCACAATTCATTTTGAAATGTTTAAGTTAGCATATATATATTTCAAACATGAATTGGAATAAAAAACCATATTCATACCTTTACCAAATAATACTTCATGCTGTAAAAATATGGAGCTTCCCTTTTTGTATCATTTCAAAAGACCAGTGTTTTCTAATTCAGAAATCAGTACTAAAAGAAAGTTTGCTCTGCACAACACCATAAAGCCACTTAGATTAACAGCCCTACAGAACTTCCAACTATTTTCAACAGTAATAAATTTGGAAGATACTTAAAATATAAAAACTGTGTGCTAAATCTCTATATTTCAGTATGGTCTTGTTTCAAAGTATGTGTTAATGATTAACTTGATTCTGCAGTAACTCTGGAATCTAACACTTGTGGTTCCACTCCTCTCAACTTCTCATTGTACTAAGTATAACATTAGAAAAAACACTTGAAAAGATTTCAATGTAATATTTCCTTATTAGATAGTCAAAAGATAGGATTTTTTCTTGCAAATAACATTCTTTTCTATATCACTAGATTCCATCTGTAGCTGCTGCTTGAACTCCACCTACACAAATTGACTTGTTTTTTCTTATACCTTAACTGTGCTCTTCTTTACTTCATTCAAAAGTAGATGGGGTTGGGATACTTACAGTCCAATTAGATGTGTTTAAGTTCCCACAATACCTCTTTATTGAATCAACTAAGAACTTAGCTGTTCTTTTACGTTTGCACTTCTCTCTCTCTCTGTCTCTCTGTCTCTCTCTCTCTCTCTCTCTCTCTGTGTGTGTGTGTGTGTGTGTGTGTGTTATAGGAGATTTGTTAGGAAAGAGAAATGCTCAAATGCCCAGGTGATTTGAAATGTTCTAAGAAAAAGAAGTAAATCTTTCTATCAAAGGAAATGCTGTGCTATCCCTATGTATGTTCTTTCAGCAACCTTTCTTAGAACTTTTGACATTTTCTGGTGACTTTATAGATATGAAGAACTTTTAAGCTTCCTACCTTAAAATTTCTTTTAAATCCCCTTAATCTTTTCAATGAGATTAAACTTTACTGAGAATTGAGTATGAGAGAGTAGTGTTTGTATTTAGTGGTGGAGATGCCTGAAAAATCCAAAGAAAATGTGGGATATTAGATTTTTTAGTAATAAGCCATTACACAATAAATTAAAACAAGCTTCTATTTATAATGTAGACTATTTTATATATGTGTATGTCTTTCTGAAGTATCATGATATTAACTGGAGCTTTCTATTGCACAAACTGTCATGAATCTCCTTCACAAATATTACTGGTCTAAACTGGTTTCTATTCTGAAATATTTTTTTCTGAGTTGTTGCACAAGAGTACATTATTTTTAGACTAATTTCATAGATATGTGTCATTCACAGTAAAGGATATTTTAGTTACACAATAACGAGCTTATGCAAGCTTTGCACTTGCTCTAACATCAGAGCACTGAACTTAAAAATGCCTCAAATATTTTAAAATTGAAGTATTTATGTGCTTTAAGGATTATAGAACTAATAATGGAAAATAACGTGGATCACTGTAAAATTATCTCATTGAGAATTTTACCTTTTTTACATATATTTCAGTTTATAATGCTATTCTCTTAGAACAAAGGAACAGAAACCAATATTCATAATCTAGAATTAGTAGAAGAGGATGAGAAAATTATTGAAAACATTTCTGCAAGATCAGAGGAGCATAGAACATAGATTTATTATCTGGAAAGTTAATGTCAAGAAATTTGGTATCAAAGCTTGGCTATCATCTTTGTCAATATATCTCAAGCTATATTGCCTCTTTATCTTTAGTGTTCAGCGCTTTCTATTTGATAGGGGTGGTATGTTATTTTTTTTTTGGTGTTGTTGTTGTTATTATATACTTTATATTTGATGTTTACTGTATTCCTTAAATCTGTAGATTTATATGTTTTAACACAGAAGGGACATATTCAAATATTATTTCCCCAAAATTTTTTAGCACTGATTCTTTCTTCTTTTCTGGTAATCTGAGGGCACAAATTCTAGATTTATAATACAGGTCCTCAAGGTTTTATCCATTTTTTTCATGGATATATTCTGTTTTATTATCCATATGGCCAATTTCTATTGATTTTTATCCAAAATCATGACTTTTTTCTCTGTCATCTTCATTCTGATTTGAGCCCCTTTGGTGAAAATTTGTTCCTCGGTTTTCTCAGTTTTCAGATGTTAAATTTCAATTTGGTCCTCTTTTATGTCTTTTTTTCCTCTGAGATTTTCTAAATTAAAATTGGTATCAATAGAGTTCTCCATTATTTAATTGGAGCATTTTTAAATATCTACTTTAAAACTTTGGTCTGATAAATCCAACTTCTCAGCATTGACATTTTCAATTGCCTTTTTCCATGTGGGTTGAAGTTTCATTGGTCCTTCATGTGTTGAGTAAATTTAGACTGTATCCTGGCCATTTTAAATAAGATACACGAAATATTACATGAATTCAACAAAATGTATTTGATTTTTGTTTTAGTAAGCAGTTGACCCGATTAAGTCCAGGCTCCAAGGCCCAATCTGTCTTCTGTGAGCTGTGTTTAGAATGCCCATTTAGCTTCCAAGATGAGAGTCTGCTGTTGGGATGTATGTTGGATGTGGGCCACCAGTAGTTTAATCTGGACTGTGGATGGCAGTGGGTCTGTAATTCAATTCCATTTGTCTTTAGTGCAGGATTGGAGAGACCCACATAAGTATGGGAACTTATAAGGGAACATGAGGAAACCCAGGTGTTCATTAGAAATTTGATGGGGTCACTTTAAAAGTTTCATTCTCTCTGTCATCTCATCTGCACAACCTGGTTCCCTGGGATACTTTCTTTTATTCTTCTTGTCATGTAGTTAGGGTTTAGTTGTTGTTCTGCTCTACACTTGAGTCACTGAACCCATATCTTGTGCTAAAACACAAAAGAACCAAGAATAGGGGGAAAAAAGAAAAGCAATGGGATTTGCCCCTACCCTCCAGCAAACAAAGGGAAAATTTCCATTTTAAGTACTGATGGCTAGTGTATTTTGGATTACCAGGATTATTATGGATAGCTTAGAGGCTAAAACACAAAACCAGAGAAAAAGGGAAAAAAAAAAAAAAAGGTGAGGTGGGAGTTGGGAAAGGATATTCTATTCTCTCTGAGCATTAGAAATTTTCTTTCCCATTTCTGACTGAGAATCAGAGTTCTGTGTTTCTCTCTGTTTCTACCTCACTATCCAGTTCACAGCATTACATTCAGGCCATGGATACTAGAGGTTTCAAAAAAAAACAAAGAAAAACACACTCTGATTTTGGTTTTCTATTCATTCTACCTGTGACTAGTATTTTTTCTGAGTCCTCAACAGCTGTTGCTTGCTTTAGGCCCAGTTTTACAGCTAAATTTAGTGGGAAATACAGAGTAAACTGTGATTACTATGCCTTTCCCAGAACCAGAGTTGATCTACTACCTACTTGACAACTGGGTCTCTATCTTGACTCTAGTATTTCCCACAGGAATTGAACTCCACTTTTTATTGTTGTTTTGAAATCCTAGGAATTTAGAGTTATTTTCAAAGGTAGTTGAAAATAACTTTGAATTGAAACTAAAATTATTTTTGAAGTGAGTATGGGGAGGATAAGGTCTCTCTTCATTGCTCAGGTTGGTCTCCAACTCCTGGGCTCAAGAGATCCCCCTCCCTCGTCTCCCAAAAAGTGGAGGTTATTAGCACTTGCAACCTCACCCAGTTAGATTTTTTTTTTTTGACACTGTGACAAATAACTCATTTAAAAAATATAACATGGATTGGGGTTGTGGCTCGTGGTAGAGCACTTGCCTAGCATGTGTTAGGCACTGGGTTCAATTCTTAGCACCACATATAAATAAATGCATAAAATAAACATCCAAAAAATATTAAAAAAAATAACATCATCAGGCTTGATTGTATGAATGTACAGAATTTCTTGGTTTATTTTACAGCAATATTATCTGTCATTAATCTTTTTTGTTTCTAGTCCAAGTTTTACTTTCTAATTTTAAACTAAATTTATTTTATATGATTACTATTAATTAATTAATTTGCTTATGATTTTAAAGTTTTTCTAGTAGAATTGTCCACTTTGATTTTTATTTATTAAATTTCATAATACTTTGCACTTAATAGCATTACCTATTTCTGAATATTCAATTCTAGAAAAGTATGTATTTGTTCATAGAAACATTTTGCTTCTTCAGATATATGTTGACTCCTGTTCAATTTTTCTAAAATCATTAAAATTCTTAGCTATTTTAAGAATATTTCCATATGCATTGGAAATCACATAAGCTAACTACAACAATAAAAACACACTGGAATTAAAACTTACATTACTTTAATCTTTATATTAATGTGTAAGGACTAATATTATTATGGTTTTACATTTTTGAATAAAGAAAACAGTCTGACTTTCTCTGGTAGATTATAATTCATTTGAATGTAGCTGTTTTTCTTCTTTAGCATGCAAAGAGATATATTCCTTAATATTTATGTACAATTTTTCTTTCTTTTAAAACTGTATTTATATTGATGCTTTATAATGATACATAATATTGAGATATTATACCATATTGATACATGCACATAATTTAAAGAATCACATTTCCCAGTACCTTCCCTTCCCTCCTCCCTCCTCCATAGGCTTGCTCAACATCACTGACCTCCCTTCCGTTGTTACTATAATTATTGTTTTAATTACTGCATTAAAATTATATATATAAATGGGTTTTGTTGTATTATAACTGTACATAGACTTAGCATAATTTTGTAGATTTTGTTCCTCAGTACCTGCCCATCCACCCCACCCCCTTGATCTCTTCCTTCTACACTATTGGTTTCCCTTTTCTTTTTGTGAGATATCTCATTATTCATTTTTATTTTCCTTTTAAAATAAATTCTTTCTATATAGTTTCCACATATGAGAGAAAACATTTGACCCTTGCCCTTCTGATAGTTTATTTCACTTAGCATGATATTGTTCTCCAGCTTCATCCATGATAGGAAATGTCATAATTTCATTCTTCTTTATACCTGAGTGAAGTTCTATTATATGTATAATATATATATTCTATTATATATAATTTTATATATAAACACATATACACACACACACACACACACACACACACACACAATACATTTTCTTTCAAGTAGCACCTGGGCTAGTTTCAGAATTGGCTCTAGAAATATTGGTGTGCATGTGTCACTATGTATATTGTTTTATTGTGTGCATGTACGAATATGTAACAAAAATCCCATAACTATGTATAACTATAATGCACCAGTAAAAAATGTGGGAAAAAACTTTTTGAGTGTATTATGGTAATACATAATAGAGGGGTTCATTTTGACATACTCATAAATGTATATAAAGTAGTTGTCTCCATTTCATTCCCCAGTATTACTTCCTTCCCTTTCCCTCCTTCCTCCCCCTGGCCTGGTTGTTTTATTGCATTAGTGCTCCATTTGTTGTTTGTTTGTTTGTTTGTTTGTTTGTTTATAATTGATGCATTATCATTAAACATAAAATTAGGATGCATTATGGCATATTTATACATTCACCTAGTATATTTTGATCACTTTCATTCCCCAGTTCTTACCTTTGTTTGCCTTCTCCCTTCCCTCTGGTCCCCTCTCCTACTCTACTGATATTTCTTCTATTTTCTCAAGATCCCCCATTTTTATTCATTTTCCTTTTTGGTTTCTGCCTGTGAGAGAAAACATTCAATCCTTGACTTTCTGACTATAACCCATTTCACTTCTCTGGATGCTCTCCCATTCCATCCATATACAAGCAAATGGCATTACTTCATTCTTCTTCATGGCTGGGTAAAACTTCATTGTGTATACACAGCACATTTTCTTTATTCATTTATCTGTTAATAGGAACCTGGGCTGGTTCGATGAATTGGCTAGTATGAATTGCAATGTTAAAAACATTGATGTGACATATCATTGCAGTATGCTGATTTTAGTCCTTTTGGCTAACTGTTAATGAGTGGGATACCTGGGTCATGTGGTAGAAACTTCACACTGCTTTCCAAAGAGGTTGTGCTAACTTTCAGTCCCACCAATCATGTGTAAGTGTCCCTCTGCATCCTCACCAGCAATTGTTATTGTTTATATTCTTGATGATCACCCCTCTAACTGCAGTGAGAAGAATTTCCGTGTAGATATATTTACATTTCCCTTATTGCTAAGTGTAATTTTGAAAATGTGCATCCTCTTTATATTGAGTGTGATTACACACACACACACACACACACACTCACAGATTTGTGTGTGTGTGTGTGTGTGTGTGTGCACATGCTAGGGATTGAACTCAGGGCTCACACAGGCCAGGCATGTGCTGCACTATACAGCTATATCCCCAGACTTTGTTTTTGCAATTTTATTATAAGAATATTTTTGTTGTCATATTTCAATTATATTTTATGACATAATTTTATCTCCTAAAGATTGTTTATTAGACTAGGCTAACATTATGATTAGAAGTAATTTGGGAATAAAATAGAATCAAAAGTAAGCATTAACACTGGTACCATGTTTACCACTTATTATGAACAAGATCTTTGCTGTTCACACTAGTAACCCTTAGAGGATCTATAAAGAATTTTTTATTTGTGCAGTAGGATCTGACTCATAAGTGTGAAAGAATGCCAATTGATAGTGATCTCTCTTTTCAGTTAATAAGGATAGAATTTAATAGGTATAGCCTAGGCTTAATTGTAGTCAAATTTAAAAAAAGAAAAAGGTCCAGACTATAGAAGCAAAGTTATTTTTCAACTTTGTTGGATTTTGCAGACACTCTCCAGTTCCATCTTGCTTTACAGTACAGCACAGATTCAATATGCTTGATCCACTTAATAGCAAGTGTGACATCATCATCCACTAATTACTTCTGGAAGAAATTTCAATCTGAATGTCATCCTCAATTCTAGTATTAACTGCACACTCCATATGCAATATGTCATTTCATCTTTGTGATTTATTTCCCAAAATATCTCTGAAAACTGTTATCTTCCCTTCCCTAAGTCAAAACTTGGGCCAACATTTCAACATCCACTATGTGGATTCCTCAAAGGTGCTCTTCAGGAGTTGCTCCAGCAATATGAGTATCGAAACTATATGTTATCAGTGATGTGCCTCAGTTATCAACTCCTTTGCTGCAGTAGCTTGCTTATTATTAATGCAGTAAGTGCCTTAACATGTGAACTCACTCAATGATCTTACCCTTTCTTTCAACCCCAATCAAAGGATTTTCATTGCCAATAGCCAATCTTCCATACAGGTATATATTGTAAAAACATATCATCTTTCAGTAATTTTCTATTTATTAATACAAAAACACAGCAAGTTACATGCAGCTCTACTTTAAATATGAATGAAAAAGTCTTTCACAATGGGAAATGTGTTCTAATGCATGACTTGTAGGTTTTTTGTGGGGTAGTTACTAGGGCTTAAACCCAGGGTGCTTAACCATTGAGCCACATCCCTAGATCTTGCTAAGCTGCTCATGGCCTAGCTAAACTGCTAAGGCTGGCCTTGAACTTATGATTCTCCTGTCTCAGCCTCCCAAGATGCTGAGATTAGAGGCATGTGTCATGTGTCTGGGGGGATTTTATAAATGTTTACTAATATTTTTTGCACATTCATATGATCAGTGTTTACATATAACAGAGTTTTAATGTGTTGTACTGTCATTCTTCAATTTGTATTTGAACTATTTTTTACCAAACAAGAAAACTGATGTTTCTCTAATAGTTGGTGAAGTTCAACAATTTGCTACTAAGAAATTTAAGATAAAATTCTAAGTGTTTAATCATTTTGTGAACTTGTATAAAAATAAATCAATTTGGATTGTTTCAAACACTGCTGAAAATCTGTGATTGTTCATCTTCATGTTCAAGATTCTTACTTTTTTAATGTTCTACCCATTTCCATGGATTTATGCAATCAGTCATTAACATTCAAAAGTACTTTATAAAGGTCATGATATCACAAGAGGTAATGAATAAATATCCATATTTCAAGTTATTCTGAGTTTTAAGGGCTAGCATTATTAAGTTAATGAACTATTATTCTTGTCTCATAATGTGACTAGGATAGTCAGATGATGAGAAATATCAATAATGTCATTTTGTTTTCTAACTGGTTTCTTATTATTGTACATTACATTATATTTTTATGCATATTAATTTTGTATGGGAAAATTTATTAATTCTTGGGTATATTCTTATATACTTTGCTTGATGCCCCTTATTTTTAAATGCTTTTATTTGCTTAATGATGAAAAATATAATAGTATATGGAAGCATAGCAGACCATTGCAGGCACACAAAGAAGTCTGCAGACATGGGCAGCTTCCCTTTGACAGGACCTCTCATTCTTCCCTTGGTATAACTTATACATGCTATAACACATGAACACCCTGTGGAAAACATTAGCATATGTACATCAATTTGAATGCTAAATAGTTTAATGAAATGAGTCCATTTTTCTTATATTTAGAAGAGCTTGCATATAAAATTACATTCTAATATTTTCTTCCTGCATATTCCAACAAATAAAAATTTTTTTGATGCCCTGGGTATATTACCCAAATTTGAAGACCCCTTATCCACTATAGAGAGAGATCATCTACAATTGAATGTGAATTCTATTTTGTATACTATTTTATTCTAGATTATTTTCTTCTATAAGATTTGATTACTGTCTTAGATCACTCTTTTTATTATTTTATATACACTACAACCATGGCTGTAATCATTCCAAACCTGTATACTCTGCAGATCCCTAAGCTATCCCCATTGGCTCTATCATTCCACTGTGGGACAATATGACAAATGCCATTCCTCTTGCACTAAATTGTCTCTCTCTACAAGGTCAATCCATGCACCTCCTGGAAGGTCTGTCATAATTTTTGATGACATATTATTGTTATGGCTTTATTTATCATGTATCAGTAAGCAAGTCCTAGGAATGGGATATAGATTAATTCACCAAAAGATGCATTGATACATTTTCAGTGATATTCCCTGCTATTCAAATGTTAATGCAATAGTTATGGCAATTGTAACATAAAATAAACTCTATCTGACTTAATAATGTAAACTATTAAATAACATAAATTTCTGAGAGCTCACTGGGGGAATGTTAAAATTGAACTGCCAAAAGCAGCTACTGAAAAAAAACACAATGCTAGTGTTTTATTTTTTTTTTCCTTCTGGTCTTTTACTTCCTTTTTCTTTAGCAGGGCAAATGATAGGTAAAATTGAATGCAATCTAGAATCATAAATATGTGGTATTTTTTATTTTGTACAAACTTTATAATACATATTGACAAATTTTCAATGAATAATCATCAAGAAGTACCTAAATTTTGTCTTAGAACATAAAAATAAATTGGTCAATTTTTATTCTATTACTTCAAAATATTTTCTTTCTCACATAGCAAAATGTTAGTGACTGCATAGACAATTTTCAAGAAAAAATAATAAATATACTATACGCAAAATAGTTTAAAGTGATTCTAGACAAAATGAGGCAGCAAGAAAAAGCATATATAATTCTTTCTTGTCTTCTGTGTGTTCCACATCTGAGGGTGTCTGGTAATAAGGTTAGAAGCCTTCAGAACATTATTGAAGGGAGATGCATTTCCTCTTCTAGTTCATTCTCCCTTCAATTAATTATTGAGTGCTTATCCTGTACTAGGCAATGTTCTCTGCACTAGAAATGTAACAAAAGATAATACAGTTCCTGATGGTAGATAGGCAAACAGTAAAGAAAATAATAAAAGTGTCAGAAATTACAACGAAAACTTATTGAAAAAATAAGGCAGAGGAAGAGGAATGGGGGATAGAGAGGCATCTTTTCTGACATCAAGTTAAGAGGGGATTCCTCAGAGTATTTGTCATTGAGATATGAAGGAAGTAAGGAATAAAGAAAATACAGAACTGGAGGTAGAGAGGTACAAACACATACAGCACAGGTCCTGAGGCAAATGAGAATGTGTGGTGCTCAAGAACCTGCAATGTGATTGCATGTTTGAACCTGAGTTAACAAGAGAGAGAAAGAATAGAATAGCAGTAAGAGAGGTGTGTGTGTGTGGAGGGGGCATTGCAGGCTATTGTAGTATGCTATCCTTTACTTTGAAATGGAAAAAGTTCAGGATGCTCTGAATTAACCTTGCAAATACAATATCTCCCATGAAACAGAAAATGACCACAACTAGCTCTGGTATAATCTGAGTGCACACCTCTCAAGTTCCCAAAGGATGGAGCAATGGGGCCATTTAAAAAAGGCTTCTATTTAACAGCATTAGTCTTTATGGTATTAGAAATAGAAGAAGTAAGAAATGATCTTCTGCATGCCAGTTCACCATCACAGAAAGGAAAGGGAGTTGAAAATAGAAAACAAATATCCTTAGGTTTTTGCTTACTTGAGGAAAGTGAATTAAACCCAGGGAAGGGGGGCCGTGCCTTAAATTCTTTATGTTTAAATGTTTTCATGTGTGAAGGAAATAGATTAATAGTCCTGGTTGATAATCATAAAAGGTAATAATTGTTTCTGTGGTTTCTATTATTGTTATTGTTAAGTATTTTTATTGTGGTGATAGAAACTGTTTTTAAGCCTATATTGTAAGAGCTAGATGTCAAACTATAATAGTTACTTTAGCATAATTAATTATCCCTATGGAGCCTTTTATAAATAATCTATTATTTTTTATCCTTAGCAAATAAGAAAATCTTATTTTCAAAAACACTCAATTATTTGATAAAGTTCATAAAAACACATTTAGCACCCCCCCCCACAGATTTGATATAGGAAGTTTAAATTACAGTTTAAGTACAATATAATTATTTGGGTATGGGACGCTGTACAAAGATTTTAATATTAAGTGATTAGATCAATTTTTATATTACCAGTAGAGATTAGAGTCTGTAAACCAAAAATTTCATAATCGGTTTATGTAAAGTATAAGTCTGATATTAAATGCTGATGGAAGTAAAACTCTCATTCACAGAATAATCTATGCATTAGGGAGGCAGGAGAGCAACTTCTGATTTACCACACGCATATCAATTGCTTTTCAGTTGAAATAGAATGTTTTTCACTGACCCTAATGAAAATACCTAATAACTCATCTCATTAATGGATTTGGTGAGATGTACAAGAATTTATCTCTGAATTATAAGATAAGCAAAATAACTATCAAAATAAGTCAAATTTTGTTTGTCTCATTCATTGATACCTTGATCCAGTAAATTGTAACTTGGAATGTTACAAGTCTGTAAAGAAGGTTTCTGATATTTGAGAATACAAAAAAAAAATTTGATCTTTAAACTTTATGCCATTTCAACTGATTTTATATTCTTAAGGTGTTTTTTAACATTGAGAATGGCAAAAATTATTAAAAATCATTGGAATCCAAGTTAATAAACATTTTGATTGAATATACCATCTGAAATTTACAATACTGCATTTTTTTAAATTACAAAGAATCTCATGAATAAGTTGCTCATCATTTGAACAATTCAGTCACAATGATGTAAGAGAGACAGAGACAGAAGGCAATCATTCCAGAAGCATCTGCTAGTACAGAGCATTCCTCTTTTTGAAACATGAAGAGCCTGATTGTGCTTATTTATTTGCCTTAATCTCCAGCCTACACACAGGCCCCAGTTATAAGAATAATGAATCTGCTTCAGAGTACATATTTTTGAAATCAAAATTACCTTATGAATTGTTTATCTATTTTCTACTTCATCACTTGATATTGTTCTTCCATGAGACCTGGCATTGAAATAACAATACCAGAAATAGAGGGGGTTTTCATTTCTCTTCTTCCAGAATTTATTCTTGGCTTTTCATTGGGCTTTTTGTTTATACCTTGAGAAATGTATTTGAAAATATGCTGTCACAAAAACACAGTCACTGTGTCCTTGTGAATAAAATAAAGGAAACTGAAATAATAGCTTTTGGATGATGGCCGTAAAGTGGAGTACCTGCTTATCCTTTGTCCTTTGATGTTTTAAAAGTTTTTGATTAAGGAATGCATGAGGGTGTGTATCTCTAATATGCATGCTGGAAGCCACAATGAAAATATCTTATGTCAGGTGCATTCAGGAAAGAAAATAAGGAAAACATAGGACATATCGTGGGTAGGAAAGTGGAGAAAAAGAAAATGATACTACTGGTTGGGACCAGTTTCCTAGTGACTACAAAGCTTCTGTTAAGCCATTGCACCTTTATAAATATAATTATAAAAGTAGATGCAAAATTAAGCTGAAGTCAGTCTGAAATGAATCCTATTGGTTGTTTTTGTTTTGTTCTGTGGTACATCAAAAGACATGAATGACAGAATAATGTCACAAGAGAACAATATTCCCTTATTTATTTATTCAACAAACCTATTCACCCAATCTTTTTTTTCCCCAAGGCTACAGATTGAATCCAGGATCTTATGCATGCTAAACAAGCACTCTGTCACTAAATTCTACCTCCAGTTCTACCTAATCTGTGATATATGAATATTATCCCTTACACATTTCCATATGCACTATGTAGGATGTGAAGTCACTCACACTCTTTGTACCTTAGTTACATTGTCTACAAACTGAGAACAATACAATAATTACAATATAATATTACTCTGAGCAGTCATTGAAAGATATACTCACATTCTTTAGGATGCCCCTGACACATAGTGAACACTTAATTGTCACCATTACTATGAGACAGTTACAATCTAAGAATTGTAGATAAGAGGTTAAAAAAGAAAAATCATTATGTGTGTTTTCCATGGTATGATTTACACATGATCTTCATTCTCTCCTATATTAAAAATAAATAATAAATATTTATCAGATAGAAAATGGAAAAGTATATTTTGGGGGCATAATTTTAGCTTTGTCAAGGACAGAATTAGCTATTTTGATTTGGATATGGTTTGAGAGTATCATTGAAGGGTTCGTGTGCTGAAAGGTAGATCATTTAAGAGATAGGGTATAGTGAAAGGTGATTAGATCACTGGGGGCATTATCCTTGGAAGGAATTGGAGTAGTTCTCATGGGACCTCAATCAGTTCTTATAACAGTGGGTTGTTATAGAGTGAGCCTACCCCATGCTATTGGTCTCCTCTACATACAGTCATATGCCTGTTCACTTGATTGCCATGTTTTGAGCCAGCCAAAGATTCCAAGGGGAACCTTACGAGAGCCAAAAAGATGTTGGCTCTATGTTCCTGAATTTCCAAAAATATGAGGTAAATAAACTTTTCTTTATAAGCACCTAGCTTCAAGTATTTTGTTACAGCAAAAAAATAGATTAAGCATTACCCAAAGTATGCTTTTAGAATTCAAAAATGAATTAAATTATATTCTTAAACGCATTCTATATTATTTATCTCTTCTGCACATTCGTGCATGATCACACAAACACACAAAAAGAGCCCATCAGTATTCTTGAGATTATGAAATAAAAACAAACTAGAAACAAACAAACAATGTATTTTAATCAAGAATTTTCAAATATTATAAACCATAAATCTTAAAATATCCTACCACAACAAATGCTTTATTGCAGGTGAATTTTCCATTGGATTAACAAATTTTTGGCTTTAGAAACTCTGAGCATTGGTAAATTGTAATTTATAATACAAAAAGAAGAAAACAAAACAGATATCCTCATTCATCCTCAAAATTTAGTTCAGAGAAGCATTTGACAAATGGACATGGATGATAATGGATAGAAATGAAAGTAACAAAAGTAAACTGAGGTGGCTGCCTCCTCTACTCTCAGAATGGCATGATCTTTGTTTCATAAAGTTACAAGTATATGACTGACATGTGACTTTACCTGTGAATGAAATATTCACATTGATCAATCTGAGTTTCAATTATCCATTTTATTTCTATTTTTCAAAGCTTTTGAACATTAAAGTTCATCATGTTTGTCAATTTGTAGAGAAAAGTATTGGATTGGACTACCATTGCATTTTCCCTTCACCAAAAGAACAAGGTCAGAATATTTCCTTTGCTACCTTTTCCTTTTTACACACTAGTCTTGGAGTGTATTGTGTCGCTATGGTAAGTTTACATTTACCTTGGAGCAGCCCCTTGTTTAATTTTCTAATATGATTCTTTGTATGTCATAAACATATCAAACTGCTAGCAAAGTTCATTCTGAGAACAATTGAACATATTAGGTTTAGAACATTTAGTAGTAGAATTGCCATCAGTATGATTTTCACCACTTTATTTTAAACTACTTCCAAATATTTCTATTAAGTATGTACTAAAATAATGAAACTTTAGTAAGTTAATTTTAATTATATGACGACATGTCAAAAACCTAAATAGAAGAAAGATGATATGCACATTTTTGGAAAACTAATTTGGAAGCAATATGAGTTTTTTTGACTATGAGAGTAATATAAAAAATAAATTAGCACAATATTATTATTAGGTTTTAAGAATTATATATGCATGTGCTAATTTAATTTTCAGGTAGAGTGAATTTTAGTTTTCCTTAGCCAAGCTTCATAGTCGAATTGTATGAACAATGAAACTCCATTAGGACAGATTTATGGGAAGCGATAAAAAGAAATATTGTACCAATGAGCTCTTTCCTAAAAAATACTTGTTTACAACAAAGGACATGTGTCCTTAAAAGATTGGAAGTGGGCCATCATTGACCTCCTTTTTCAGTTGCTTTGCTTTATCTTTTTTTTGGGGGCGTGGGATGGTGCTGGGGATTGAACCCAGGGCCTTGTGCTTGCAAGGCAAGCACTCTGCTAACTGAGCTATATCGCCAGCCTTTTTGCTTTATCTTGTTGAGTGTCTGAGCTTTCTAGGGATAGGCCTTATCTCTCTTAGATGGCAAATCCCACTAATTGACATTTATCAGAATAAGCATCTAATAGACCCATCCCAGCAGAGATGGAAGGATGGAGCAAGCAGAAGAAATGTGGTGCTTCATTTGTATAACCTATTTCATTTGGAGGATAAGAATTAGCAAAATGACAAATAAAAATAAACAACAAAAAAACCCCCAAACATTTATCTGGAGAAATATTTGAATGTTAGTGGTTTGGATTACTTAGCATATTCCCACACCAGAAAATCTCTATTTTCCCTGCATGGAATAGAGTTTCTTGCAACAGAGTTTCAGAGACCAGAATTGCTGATTGACTCAATGAATAATAATAATAATAATAATAATAATAATAATAATAATAAAGGGATAAAAAGGACTGAAGACATAAAGAAGTGAAAAAGAAAAAAATTGCAGAAATAAATAAAACCACCCCAATAGGAACATTAAATGTGAAAGGACAAATGATCCAAAGAGCAAAGAATTTCAGATTAAATAGAAACACCAAGATCCAACTCAATGATATCTAGAAATGATGCAATTTAGACTCAAATTATATATAATTAAAAATGAAAATTTCACCATGAAAACAGCAACTATGAGAATGGTTATATTTATCTCAGACAAAATAGTTCTTAAGAAAACTATACTACATTTGAAAAGGACATTTTGCTAAAATAAAACAAATAGATAAGAAAGAAGGATATTGCAATTAGAAATATTCACTTAAAAATAGAGGCAACAAATATATGCAGGAAAAACTGACAGAAATAATGGGGAGAAATAGACAATTCAACAATTGCATTTGTAGTCTTCAGTGAATTCTATTAAATAGTACCACAAGTAGGTTCAGGTCAACGATGTCAACAAGTTTAAACCATAAAAATTTAGTACACTTCTATGGGACGCTACAACTCACTCCAGTAGCACACATGTTCTTCCCAAATACATTTCAAACATTCTCCAGGAGCAATCTTAATGTTGGGTATAAAACAAGACTCCATAAATGTAACAGTATTGGAGTCATACAAAGTAATTCTCTAACAATGATACAGTATACTGGAATTAGTGACAGAAAGAAAGTGGAAATGAAATGACATATAAATAAATAGCCAACACATAAAAGAAATCATGAGGAAACTGGAATATATTGTGGGAACATTGAAATGAAAACACAACAAAATAGAAAATATCAGACAAAACATGGATCCTCTGACCTTATAATTGTTAAGTTCCCATTTTAAAAAGGAAGAAAGTTATCAAATTCATAACTTAGCAAAATAAAATATCTAAAATAAAATTGAAAATTCTGTTAACTAATAATGAGCAACACAAAAATAAAATTAAGAAAACAGTTTTATACCATCAAAATAAATTTTAAATATGTTCCTTTCTTTTTGTTCATGAGGATATGAAGAAATCAAACTAATATATTGACAATGAAAATGTAAAATGGTTTTGTAAAACAGTTTGGTAAGTCCTCAAAGCATGAAATGCAAATTTATCAAATTTAATCCTTTAATTCTACTTCTTATTATACTGAAGAGAAATAAAAAATATATGGATAGAATGTCTACAAATGTTCATAACAGCATTATTAATAATAATAAAAAGCTTGAAGCAACACAAATATCTATCAACAGATGAACAGATAAATAAACGTATTTATAAAATGGCAATCTATTTGGCAATAACAAGGAGTGAAACACCAATGCTTGTGATGAAATGGATGAATTTTGGAAAATTATGCTAAGATAAAGAAGACAATAGCAAGCACAGAATATTATTTGATTCCATTTATATTAAAGATCCAGAAGATGGACATATATAGATAGGGAAAATGCTTAATGTTTGGTGAGAACTGAGGTGGGGAGATAAGTACTAAATGCTAAAAGGTGGTGAAATTTTTTTCTAAAATTAGTTTTGCAATGATGTTACACAAATCAGTGAACAGACTAAGAAACATGATTTGTACATTTAATTGGGTAAAATGTACACAAAATAAATTATATGTCAATGTGACATAGTTATATTGTATCTAAGTCTAATTTTTAATATTAGCCCTGATAACCCACATACATGCTTATTTAAAAGTTATCTGAACATGGTGCAGTTTTGGCTACTCAGAAGGCTGAGGCAAAGAAGCACTTGAACCTGAGAATTCAGGGCCAGCATAAGCCACATAGGGAGATCTCACCTCAAAACCAAAACCAAAACCAAATAAACCAATAAATATTTTCTTTAAAAAATTTTTTGACTTGTACAATATTTCTGTAATTCATTAGTTTTTAAAAAATTTTTAATTTTTACATTTAATTGACAAGTGAAAATGTGTATATTCAAGATTTACAACATATTTTATTGAAATGTGTGTACCTGTGGAATGTTGAACCATCTGTTTAATAAAAAGTCTTAGGAAAAGCAG